>OZ010715.1:33111763-33154263 GCA_963932345.1 Ophion ventricosus | reverse complement strand
ATATATATATATATATATATGCACACACCCACACACACACACATATGTATGTACATTTCTGCTGCAATGATTTGGCACCCAAAGAGTACAATTTTTGCAGTCTCTCGAAACTCATCGCATACGAAAGCTCCACGCAGATACACGAATTTTCCATTAAGCGAACCATTAAATTGTTACGTGTTCGAGAGACTACAAGTAATAAATATATACGAGCGTGAAACTGATAATCGAAAATGCAATTTTCTGGTTCGAGAATTCGAATAATGAGGAAAAACGTTGTCCAAGAGTATACATATATACATACATGCATACATGCGTACAGTAGCGATCAAAAGTTTTCGATCCATTTGGATAACAGCAACATTTCCAATTACTTTGAATAATTCCAAAATTATATTAAAACAATATGATAGGTGTATGACTTAATTTTTACCGATTTTTTCTTCGAGCTTAAAATTATATTTAAAATAGAAATATTTACGCGGTCTTTTGTGATTTTGAAAGGATCGGACGCAAGGTTTCAGAACACCGAACGACAAGTCTACGTGAGTTACATAATCTCTCAGAATAGCAGAGTTTACGATGGCAACTGATCAACAGCACATTCGGCACTGCATTTTATACGAATTCCAACAAGGAAAAAAATGATTCTAAAGCACGAGAATCAATTTGTAGTGTTCTTGGTGGCGACGTTGCGTCTTATGAAACGTGTAATTATTGGTACAAACGTTTTAGAAGTGGTGATTTCGATCTTAGTGACCAGCCGCGCCCTGGACAGGATGTGAAGGGTGTGCTTTATTACGAACTCCTGGAAACTGGTCGGACGGTGACTGCGGAACGCTACAGCCGACAATTGAACAAACTGAGCGAAGAACTTGATGAGAAATGGCTATTTACTGGGCAAGGAAGCAGGCAAGTCATACTGCTGCATGACAACGCTCGACTTCACGTTGCTCGCGCGACTCAGAAGACCCTCTTGAACTTGGGATGGGAAGTTCTCCCGCACGCGGCATATTCACCAGACTTGGCCCCATCCGACTACCATTTGTTCCGGTCAATGCAGCACGCCTTAGTGGATAAACAGTTCAAAACGCTGGACGATGTGCGTAAACTCGTCGATGACTTTATCGCCTCGAAGCCTTCAAGTTTCTTTCGCCACGGCATTCGTATGTTACCTGAGAGATGGCGCAAGGTCATAGAAAACGATGGACAATATTTCCAAGATTAAGGGGCCAGTCCACTTTGGAGCCACGAAAAAAAGGCTATTTTCGCGATTTTTTTTTTTTTGAGGATTTTATAAAAGATATGAATATAAAAGTTGTTGGGCTTGATAAATAAAGTCTTGAAATACATTTAAAAAAAAAATTTTAATTCATTTTTATTCATTTTTAAGTACAAAAACTATAGTTTAACGTAACGCCTCAAAAATAGGTGGGCTAGGTAGCTCCATCACAACTCGGCAACGGCTTGTCTGAAACAAAAAAATCAAAGTCCATTAGATTCAGTATGACACCAGCTACAAAATGACCCTCGGATATAAAGTTTTATCAAAAAATAAAAAAATGGCAGATGAAAAACGAAAAAAGTAAAAAAAAAACGCGTTTTTTCGCAGTTTTTCGCAAAAAAAAAGAGTAAAAATCAAAATTTTAAAACCATCGAGGGTCATCTTGTTGCGAATCATGTTTACAATATGTGGTTCAAATTTCAAGAGAATCGGTTCATTAGTTTTAGAGATACGATGGAGCTAGATTTTGAAAACGTTGTTTCGAAAAAAAACGCGTTTGAAGTTTATACTATGAAAAACTCTTACCTAAACTCAATCGGCAATTCCTGCACCGTACAAAATCCCTTCTGATTGCTCATCATCGTCGATTTCTTTAAGTCTTGCTTGCTTTCGTTTGGTTCTGGTCTCTTTCGAGCACTCAGAACTGCGGCGGTTTGCAGAGCGAACACGCTCATCATCGCTCAGGTAAACGAAATGAGGTCCTGACCTTCAGGTAAAAAAAAAAATACTTAGAGAGCTTGGATTTTCGTAAAATTTTGACACAATATTTCTGAATGTATGTACTTTCGAAAACAGTAAAAAAAAAAATCGATTTTTTGAAATTTTCAAAGTGGACTTGCCCCTTAAGTTCGTTGTTCTCTATTCTTTTATATTAAATAAATTTACTGGAAAATCTGTAAAAATTAAGTCATACACCTAATATATTGCATTATATAATTTATATATGTAATATTGATAAAAATTCAATGATATTCGTATACAGAGTGATTCACAACTATTGAAGCTGCCTTGATGAAGTGTCCCATTCATATAAAATAAAAATAAAATTTTCTTTTCTAAATGAAAATTAAAATAAAATTAAGATAACACTTCATCGTTGTGCTATTACACATTATCGCGGAAAATCTCAAATAGTATTGGATGAAATCTCGTATGAAGATGAAATTGCTCGAGGAGCGTCGAGTGAGAACGGAAGAAAAGAAAAGAAAAAGAAAAAACTGGAACTGATAAATCCTCGTTTCGTTTTAAAATCGCTACGGAGTACAGGGAGAAATATTTTTATTCGCAGTATGCGAGAGTGAGAAAAAAAAAGTTTTTTTTATTCGTTGCTTTTCACGTTTTCGCGTTCTGTCCGTTCTGCATTTACTCAGCCAACTCGTGCATGTGTATTTTTAGCATACATGTTTATATATATATATATATATACATATATATATATTTTTCCGGCTCCCGTTGATTTTGAAGCAGCTATAAAGAATTTTATTTCGAAAAGCCGTTACGGGCGATTGTAACGGGGAACAAAAAGAGCCGAAACAAAACAACAACAAAAATAAGAATTAGAGAGGACAATTGTTCGCTATATATATCGTGCGTTCGGTGGCTCTGTCCACGTTGACGAATTTACCAAGAACACAGACGGACCAACGCGAGATATCGTATAATTGAATTTTCCGAACCGCGCACGACAGGCGCTCGACAGGCTGTGGCTGCGCGATGCGAGGACAATTAAATATCGCACGGTACGTACCGCTACGCTCGCGCGTAGATCGATCACGGATTTACGATACGCGCGATGCGGAAAGAGTTTTTTTTTTTACTCGGTGCATAAAATTACTAAAAAACAAAAAAGTTGATACAACAAGAGGAGCGAGAGCGAAATGGAATAATTAATTGAATATAACAAATTTATTTTTTATTAGGACTTGGAATTAATTCGTAGCGTTTTTTAATGAAAAAAAAAAATATTTATTTTAAATGAAAATAAAAAAATACATTAAGGCAGAACACCACTGTGACCCCCTGTTTTTTTGCCATTTTTCAAGAATTTTTTTTTGTGGGAAAAAAAAGAGATATTCGAATTTTTTTTTTTTATTTTGTTCGTTGTTTATTGAAGATACATAAAAAAAAAAATTCAAATTTTTCACGCCCCATGGTGACGCTGGGGAAGCTCCCGCGTCAGGTACTGTTGCCTCTGCAGTGGTTCGCGGCACGCAGCAGAACTCTCTTCAAAGTCGATCTGAAAAAAAATACCGAGTGTTTTCGTTAATAATATGATATTTTGAAGAGAAGTACATAGGGATTTGAAAAAATATTGATTTTTAAAAAATAGGCACGCTTTTGAAATTAAAGGACGATTTTCGAGCAAAATTTCTCGTCGAAAATAGGCTATAACTTTTTTTATTATTGAGATATCGAAAAAATCCTATGTACTCCTTTAGACAATCTAGTTTTATTGATGCAGTCCAAATTTGAAGTCGATCGGATAAAAATTGCTCGAGTTCTGCTGCGTGCCGCACTCAAAAAAGTGGTTTTGAGAAAAACGCGTTCAAAGTTTTAGGTTTGTTAATTTATGCGATAAATTGGAAAAAAAATTTTTTACCTTTAATCAGCGATGCCGGCACCATATAGCTGGCCTTCAAGAAGCAAATGATTGTCCCTAGCATCTTTTCTCGAACTTGTAGAGGCTCTTCTTGCCTCTTTTGCAGCGTCTGTGAGCGAGCGCTCCGCCAGCTCGATCCGCGCTGCGTCGGTTTCAACGCAAAAATTGAAACAATTTGGACCGATAGTTATCCCCAACGTCTCCAAAACTTTCATGAGGCTTCTCAGGCCATCATTGAATAATAATACCGCGATATCAGCTGCAATATCGACGATTTTTTTGCTCCCGGACTGACACTTGGGGGCTATTGCCCAAACTGATTTGTTGTAGCTTTCGTCGTTGTTTTGCGTGAAGCCGCCCAAACAACGCTGCAGTAAATCGTCTCTGCTCAAATTTTCGAAGACTGGCGTAATTGCCTCCAATACTTCCTCAGGAAGAGGCGGCTGCGCGGGACCCCGAGCGTCACGGAGCGCTGCACCGCTCCACAAAATATTCAATATCTCCGAAAATAATTATTTTTTCGACCTGGGTCCAACGGCATCTTAATCTTAAATGTATTTTAGATTTTTCTAGATGGTTTTAAAAAAATCGATTTTTTGAAGCCGTCACAGTGGTGTTGTCCCTTAATGAAAGTATTGCCCATCGCTTTCTACTACTTTTGATCATCTTTCGGGCAGGGTACGAAAGATTTCTTCCCTCTTTCCCTCTTACTATTCTTTTTCTGTCTCTCTTTCCCTCCCTTTGTCTCTCTTTCAATTCTCTCCCTCTACTTTTCTCTGTCTCTGTCTCCTCTCTCTCTCTCTCTCTCTCTCACTCTCTCTCTCTCTCTCTCTCTCTCTCTCTCTCTCTGTTTTTCTATCTCCCTCTCTCGCGCTTCCTTTTCACGTTTTTTGTTACCCTCCCTCCCTCTTGTCCTTTTCTCTCTCTCTATTCTCTCTCCCTCTCTCTCTCTCTCTCTCTCTCTCTCTCTCTCTCTCTCTCTCTCTTTCGGTACTCTTAGGGAGCAAACGCTCCAGAGTACGAAATAAATATCTATCTATCTATCTATCTATCTCTCTCTCTCTCTCTCTCTCTCTCTCTCTCTCTCTCTCTCTCTCTCTCTCTCTTTCTCTCTCTCTCTGGCAGAATTGAAAGGGGAAAGAGAGAACCAGCCTGAAAAACTCCTCACTCTCCCTCCATTTTTACGTTTTTTTCCCTCCCTCACTCTACCCCTCCCCCCTCTCTTTCTGTTTCTGGCAAAGTTAAAAGGGGTGCGAGAAAGAGAAAGAGAGAACACGTAAAAACACCTCTCTCTCTCTCCCCCTTCCTTTCTCTCTCACATTTATTTTTCTCTCCAAAATGGAGAAAGTGCCCGCGAGAGGGAGAGAAGAAAAGAGAGAGAGAGGCTCATGCATCACGTGCTTCACGCATATGAATTATAACAGCCATTTTCCAAATCCCCGTTGGGAAATTGAGCCGAAGGAAATGAGAAGAAAGTGGCCGGGCTTTTGGGAGGGTTGGGGCGGCGCGGGAGGTTAGGAGGGGGGGGGGGGTTATGAGTAAAAAAGAAAGACGACGCTATCTATCCATTCGGCAGAAAACTTACGAGGTTCATACTTTATATCTCGCGAATTTTCAAACGACGCGCCTTTCCTAAAGCCCGGTAAAGGCTCGCTCGGTCCTTCTTACCCGTCGCCATGAAAATGGGCCGAGGAATTTTCACGAGGAGTTCTCCGTCTCTTGCACATCTCGCCACGACCGAGACCGTTAAGGTACGCGGCAAAATATACGAGGCGTCGCGGACGGGTCCCTTCGTGGTCCTGCTAATTTTCACTTTTCGCTGATTCCGACATTTTATTTTGTGATGCAGTGGCTCGTATGATTTAGCAGCACCTACGTGGACCGTCGATCCTTTCGTTCAGTTTTACGTTACTTAGCTTCCTATATATATAAGGTGTAGTAAAAAGAAATCCATTATTTTTGCATGAAATTGAAGGCTTTATTTAGCAAAGTTAGAATGATCCGATTTAGGTCTAATATGCACCGTTTTGATCGATAACTCGTTGCCACTTTGAAGGTAATTTCATTATGCCTTTCTCATAGAAACCCTCGTCCCTATTGGCAAAAAACTGGGACAGTCGATTTTCACAAGCTTCTCTTGAGGCGAATTTTTCACCAGCAAAATCATTCGCCATAGACAGGAACAGGTGGTAATCACTTGGTGCCAGATCCGGACTATAAGGTGGATGCATAAGAACCTCCCAACCAAGCTCCCGGAGCTTCTGGCGAGTCACTATCGATGTGTGTGGCCTGGCGTTGTCCTGATGGAACACAATTCCTCTCCTATTGGCCAAAGCTGGCCGCTTCTGGGCGATTGCTTCCTTCAGGCGGTCCAATTGTTGACAGTACAGGTCCGAATTAAGATTTTGGCCGTAGGGGAGCAGCTCATAGTAGATGATTCCCTGCCAATCCCACCAAACACACAGTAAAATCTTCCTGACCGTCAATCCTGGCTTGGCCACCGTTTGCGCCGGCTCACCGCGATTCGACCACGACCGTTTTCGCTTGACGTTGTCGTCAGTGGCCCACTTTTCATCACCGGTCACCATTCGCTTCAGAAATGGGTCGATTTTGTTGCGATTCAGCAGCGATTCGCAGATGGAAATTCGGTCCATGAGGTTTTTTTGCGTTAACTCGTGTGGCACCCATACATCGAGCTTCTTTTTGTATCCAGCCTTATTCAAGTGCTTCCAAACGGTTTTTTGTGCAATGTTTAGCTCCTGGGTAATCGAAACAGTGCTTACATGACGGTCGGACTCGACGATTTCCATTATTTTATCGACATTTTCGACAATTGGCCTTCCGGAGCGTGGTGCATCTTTGACATCAAAATTACCGGAACGGAATCGACGAAACCAAAATTACGCGTGATTGGCTGTTACAGTATCAGGACCATAAACACTATTCACATTTTCAGCCGCCTGGCTTGCGTTTTCGCCTTTATCGAAGAAAAACTGTAAAATATGGCGTATTTTCACTTTGCTGGTGGCCATCTTTGACGCGCGCTCAAAAAATATTGAGTGAAGCAATCACAAACCTGTCTGAAATGTTTATTTTAGTACGAAATCTTATCTTTCTAATGCCATGTAGCGCAATCCGATCACACTTATACAACGCGAGATACAAATTACTAAAGCCATCTATTGCAAAAATAATGGATTTCTTTTTATTACACCTAATATATACATGATGTGTCCCAAAAGTCATGCAATATATATGTTTTCTCTCTCTCTCTCTCTCTTTCTCTCTCTCTCTCTGCGCTTCTCTAACTAAAATTCAATTAGGCTGTATCTCTGTGTTAAGCATCTTATCCAGCGCGACAACGTAAACGTTCTTCGTAAACGTAAAACTCCGGGACTTTGCGTGCTACAGATTCATCTCGCCTCGCGAGCTCGCGAGGCGAGATGAAATCTTACTTTAAATCTGTACCTGACGTGCCACCGGAGTAATTACATTTTTTTTTTCATTGTCCGCTCAAGCGAAGAAAGGACAAAGATGAACATTAATCGTGAAAATTAATCGCATTTAATTGTACGTTGTTTTCTGTTTAATGTACTTCCGGTGGAAAGCAATTTCGTAGCAGTGAGAGGAAAAAAACTAAACTTTTCTCGAGCTCATTAGCAAGAGAGTGAGAGAGAGAGAGAGCATGAATTTAAAAGGGCATGAATTTAAAAAAAATAGTACATCGAAAATAAAGTTTTCGTAAACACCTTCGCAGCGTGAAAAAAAAAATTTCATAAAGTTTTCCTACGTCAGTATTTCGTTTATTCCCAGGAGCAACTCTCCCAATTATTTTTTCATTCGAATCTCATTTAAAAAAAAACAAAATATAAAAAATAGCCCATGCCGCGCATGTTCATGTGCTAGGCGAAATATATACTTTTTACGTTTTTACGGATCTCAAGAAAATGTCGCCCACAGTCGTAAAAACACCTGTATCTATGTACACGGATCTCGTAAATGAAAAGTCCGTATGCAGCTAAATGTTAATGTATGAGCCCGGATGGATTCTTCGAGTCTCGCGAATATTGTTGCCAGAGTTACGAGAGACGAGTATATGCTCCGCGCTTGTTATACCCTAAAAATGGAAATTCTGCTGTGCGTTTCGCGAGAGTTAGCTCTCTCACTCTAGCTAAGAGTAGCTTTCTCTTTACTCTAGGTAAAGGTAGCTTTCCTACTCCCGTACTACGGTTTCACCGTTCCGGTCGGCATCCGGCACCCGTCAGGCGGCCGGATAGCGGCCTGATCAGTGTTCAGGCTGCCTGATCAAAATTTCCAGTCGGGTAATACGTAATCTTACCAATTTAGAGTGTTTGTTTTTTTTGGTGACAAATACTGATGAACAATGAAGTTATTGTTTAAAGCAAGTGTGGCCGTTGTTGCATTGCCAATCGGCGTGGGTCCTTCCGGCAACTACCCTAATTTTAAATGAAAAATAAACCAAACGTACTCTAAGCAAAATAGTAAAACTTGCGTGTGACTCGAGACTTTTTTTTTAACCATTTGACAATTACGAAAATGCCAAGCTGTAGGAAAAGAAAGTTGACTTTCCGACCAAAAAAATACAACTTTAAAAATTTGTTATTAACAAATGGATAAATGTATGAAAAAATCATTCGGTGAAGCGAATTTAAAGTGAATCTGACGAATCGATTTTGCGATATGACGTTGAAGTATTATGATGAAGTTTGCATCGTTGGAATGCAACGAAAGGTAACTTTTCTTCAATTGCTCACATTTTCTTTCGCTACGAATATAACTCGAATACGATTTTTCCTATCTTTAGTAAAGATCTACGACCTCAATGAAAGGAATAAAAAAATTGCATCAGGAAGAAAACGAAGAAATAAAAATCAATAAAAAAAGGACTTCCGTTGGATCGTTGGAATGCAACGATGTAAATTAAAGTTAATACTTCAGGCAATGAAAAAAAAAAATTCTTTCCAATTTTAAGCTCACGCAACCTCCTTAATATCCTTGCGAATAGTTTTCAATATTTCACAACGCAATGACGGGGGCAACAAATTCGTCAATTTTTCACCATTCAACGTTTCACCCAAATAAATATATAATTCATTATTTTGGCAATATTAATTTATTCACTACCCAAATACATACATAAACCAAAAAAAATACAAATAAATCTATATATAAATTCATATATTTATAGAACCCCCGTAGTTCCAATAGCCCTCGAAATTAGGCACGAAAATTAAAAAAAAAAAAACAAAAAACAAATTGCCCGATCGAGGATGAGAAGAGAAACGAAGAGTCGATCGATTGCCTGCTCCATCCCGCATGAAGACATATTCTACCTGCCTGAGGAATGAAGTAACGAAAAGATAAAATACCGGTTGCAGCACACACCCTTGAAAAGTATCTTTTTCTCTCTTTCCCTCTTTCTCTCTCTCTCTCTCTC
Source organism: Ophion ventricosus (assembly GCA_963932345.1). Lineage (NCBI taxonomy): Eukaryota > Metazoa > Arthropoda > Insecta > Hymenoptera > Ichneumonidae > Ophion > Ophion ventricosus. Next base: position 33,144,921 of record OZ010715.1, on the reverse strand, counting down.
TTTCTCTCTCTCTCTCTCTCTCTCTCTCTCTCTCTCTCTCTCTCTCTCTCTCTCTCTCTTTCAATATTATGCGGCTACGATGAATGCCGGATCAAGTCGAGTCTAACCTGTTGGGACCCTCGTTGTTGCAGGCACACACGCCGCTTCTCGCTGCGGATACGAGACATGTGAGTAGCAAAAAGCAACCCTTAGAGAATTCATATATATGTAGAGATCCCGGAAGGAAAAGGAAAAAATAAAATAGAAAGAGATAATAGCAATCTATACATATTAAGCAGTTCCGTGAATGATTGACTGTCTGACATATAGACAACGCACAGCCTAAACCTAGATATAAACATGAAATTTATAAATTGTGTTCTTTAGAAGGTGCAGAGATGCATTAAGAAAGGATTTTTCAAAAATCAACTCTTAAGAGGTTGAAATGGGGTGTAAAAGTTTGTATGGAAAATGGTATTCCTTGTTTGTATCAACTTGTAACTTGGAAGATGTCCGTGAAAAAGTTTCTTAAGGCCTTAGGCCACTCTAGAGACAAAAAAAAGGGCATATTTTGTGATTTTTTTTTCAGCGAAACCATAAAATAAATCGGAATTACAAAATAGGAGTTTTGTTGTACACGTAATTGACTATACAAAATTATTTTTTCTCAGCGATACATATCAAAATGGCGACTGTGCAGCATTTTTCCGATGACGCCTTTATTTCTGGAAGGTCAACAGCCGGACCAACAGGTCCTATAATATTTGAGTTACGATGAGACACTAAAGTTTTTTCGATTATATATAAGAATAGCTATAGAAGTACGTAGGATTTTTTTGATATATTGTTTTTTTGTCAAAATGGCGCATTTCTAAAACAAAAAGTATAAAATGCAATGAGAAAAACGTCAGAAAATTGTTCATAAAAAAGAAACTGCAATATAATTTAAAAAATCCTACGTAGTGCCTCAGAAAATGTAATTCTAAATATACATCTAAAATTTCAAGTGAATTGGTTGAATTTTGTTTGAGTTATGAGTCCGGCCGACTTGAAAAATGTCATGGGTCATTAAGTCCTGGGACTGACACACAGATGGCGCCGCCAATCCCATGCCGCTTTTGTTTTTCGGTAGTACCAACCTTCAAAAGATACGTGTAAAAATTTCATGACATTCGGTTCAGTCGTTGTCGAGATATTGAAGGTTAAGTGACGCTACATTTGTTTTTGCTTAAACGATGGACAAAAACGAGTTTCGTGTGTTAATCAAACACTGTTTTTTAATGGGAAAAAATACCGTTCAAGCACAGCAATGGCTTGAGAAGTGTTACCGGGAAAAGTGCCCATCGAAAGCAAGCATTTGCCGATGGTATGCGGATTTTAAACGCGGTCGAACAATCACCGAAGACGCGTAGCGCTCAGGTCGTCCAATTGAGGTGGCTACGCCCGAAAACATCTAAAAAATTCTGAAAATTGTTATGTCAATCGTAAAGTGAAGTTGCAAGAGATAGCTGACATCCTAAAGATATCAAAAGGCACTGTGTTTAAAATTGTGCATGAAAATTTGGGTATGAAAAACTTTTGTCCAAGTGGGTGCCGCATTTGCTCACAGTGGAACAAAAACAACAACGAATTGATTATTCGGAGCGCTGCTTGAAGCTGTTTACGCGTGATAAAAAGGATTTTTTGCGTCGGTACATAACAATGGATGAAACATGGATTCATCACTATACGCCGGAGTCGAAAAGAGCGTCAGCCGAGTGGAGGGGAGAGCCTATTTTGAGGCAAAAGACAAATCGTTCTATAAGAAAGGCATCGAAAGTTTAGAAAAACGTTGAAATGATTGTATCGCTATGGAAGGTGACTATGTTGATGAATAAAGTCGAATTTTGCAAGAAAAAGTCTTTTTACTGGTTAGTCCCGGGACTTAATGACCCATGTGTTAGTAGAAAGTCACGATATGAATCAAGAGGGGTTGCGCTAGAATTCGAAAATCGAATACTTAGAGATTTTTCACACCCATAATCTTTTGCAATATAATTTTATGGGTACTAAGGTACATTTTTAACAAAAAAAAATCGATTTTTGGAAAATCCTAGAGTGGCTTAAGGCCTTAAGGATACCTAAGTTCCGATAAGATCCCGATCGGGATATGATACGAATTCCCTATGAGGGGCATCCTCATCGAATTCCAGATAGCGCCCACTACGTAGCACAAGGCGGAGACGTGGTGGCAAGAATTTCAAATACGTATTAAATACATTTTTCTTAGAAAATTAAATACATATTTCTTTAGTTCGAACGATATCCATTTAATTTAAATATAATTATTTAGAATAAATGACCTATATCACTTTTCTCCAGGGAATATAAGTCTTTCAAGGTCAATATGTTGTTTTTTCGAAACATTTTCATTAAATGTAAAGATTTCTATTCGAAATTCTGTTATTAAAATCAATACGTTTTTGCAGTTATACTGTAGAACCAATTTTTACCTAAACTTTTTCGGATCCTTGAATAAATGATTTCAGAAAACGTCCAGCGTCTCCAGCTGATGAGGATCGGTATCTCCTGATGATTTTTACATTTATCCCTGGGTTCAGATTCGTTGTCGAACTTTTAGCCTGGATCCTATGCAAAGTTTCTATTTGGATTCTGACTAGAGTCCTTGATAGTTCCGGATTAGGATCCTGGCTGGAATCCAATTTGGGAGCGTTATACATTTCGCTCCCAGATCCTATCCGACTTCTGACTGGATCCCGATTGAGAAACCAGGATCGTAGTCCGAATCGGACTGTATCCATGACAATATTTCTGCCCGGGAAGGTACAGAGGTGCTCTAGGAAAGGATTTTCCGAAAATAAATTCTTAAGGGGATGAAAAGGGGTGTATAAGTTTGCATGGAAAATTATATTCCATGCGTGTATTACCTTGAAACTTGGTAGATCATTAATAGATTTCATTTAGCCTCTCGGGTTTAAGAATATAACTAGATAATTAGATAGTTTTCTCTTATACTACTCTTGCGTCTACATAAAATCTTTCCTTTCGTTCCTATTAATCTCTTTTCCCTATTGTTCCATTTCCGTTATACATTATCATCTTATATCCTCTTTACTCCTTGGTTTGTCCAGTCCGCACCTTTTCCTCGAACACTCTCACCTAGTCACATAGTACGGGCTTAATTTCTCCATTTAGCAGCTCCATTTCATCCTATCTGCTTCTTGTTTCATTAAAGAGTTCATCCATCTTCTTCCACATATCTCTACTTATCATTCTCCTAAATTTTCCACATTGTCTTATATGCTATAAATTTTCTCTTTCCTTCCCGCACAGTCTGCACGACTCTTCTTTAAACCCTTTATTTCCCCGCCTCCTCACATTGCCACACATCATTCTCGCCCATTGTTCTCTATCCTCTCCTTTTATTATACATTGTTAATACCATATTTATATTCTATACAGTATTTCGAGGCTTCTATTCTGCACCAGTCTCCCTGAAACCTTTGATCATTTCGTATTTCACATCGACTTTTTAGCTTAGCCTCTAGTCAACTCAATTCACCCCCAATTCCCATTCTCATCATCGACTCTCCATCTTCTACTTTTCTAAAAGCATTCTCCATTGCTCTACTCCACTTGGAAGGATTCCTATTTGCCCAGTTCCTTATTTCATCGTTTAGACAGATTCTCGGCAATCTCTCGCTATCTCTTTGTTGTATGTTTAGTACGTAGTCACTTGCTCACTTTCTCGCATCCACCGCGATTTATCTATACTTCGATAAAGTTACTATACTTTATTAAAGTATCGTAACGTAAAAGTAAAAAAAAATTGATTTCTTCCAATTTCCAGACTAGAGCCTTATTACTGCAAATTTGATTTGACCTGATTACTGATTTGACCTGATGACTGCAAATTTAGCCTTAAATTTGCAGTAATCAGGTGAGTATTAAAAGTAAAAAAAAATCGATTTCTTCCAATTTCCAGACTAGAGTACTGCCTTAAATTTGCAGTAATCAAGTCAGTATTAATCATAGTCTCGTCTTGATGGCAATTCCCGTGCCGGATTGTCGTTAATCACATGATCACTTAGATACCAACCTCCATATTACGCTTCAGAGATCCATGTGTGTTCGACACCCCTGCCCGTCGCCGCCCCCGCCCTCCCCCCATCCCGTCCTCGCTCTCCGTCTCATTCTCTTTTGCCTCCACTCGGTAGCCCGGAATTTCCCTTAATTTGAAACTGACTGATGACCCAAATGTATATACCTCGCTGATGTAGCTCGTGAAGGAATTTTCGGCTCCCCTGCGTACGCGGATGAGATGAGCGCGAAGAGTATGTCGCGACCACTTCGACACGTATTGCCCAACGAACACGTTTTCTCGTCCTCGCGACATCCTCCGACTTCCCCTTGGGATCTCTGATGCACAATCGCCCCCGCCCCCCCCCCCCCTTTTCACCGTACTATAGGTCTTCCAAGCATTCTCCCTTCTGCCATTTCGCCTCATACCCATTGCGCGCCTATGGCCTCGAGAATGTCCTTTGCTCCTGCAAGGACCACCCGGCTGACTGCGAAGATATACGTGTTACCTTCCTGATGTGCCGCTACTCCACGAGTTACTTCAACGGCCTGAGAAATTAATCAAGCAAAGTTTACCGAACGTATCTTCTGGTTGAGGGGTGAGGGGGGAGGGAGAGGTAGGATTTGACACTTGGCTGCTGCGAGCCCTCTCCAAGCTCCTATCTTGCCACTTCCTTAGACATATTGGTGTATTCGTGTATGTACGGGAAATTCGATAAGTCACTCTAATTCGCCAAAATTCCCTTAAGCTTCGTTTGCAAATTCCATACTCTCTCGTAATCGCAGTTGTTATCAGTTAAGGATGTTTAGGTAATAGCAGAAAAATGATAAAACCTCTATTAATTCGATGAACTGTAACACCCTAACTTTCTCAAGGACTTTCGGGACAAATGACGAAATGCTACCATTTGATTCAAATTTATACAGTAGATTCTTGGTCATATACTGAATGCAACCTCCAAATTTCAAAACGATCGACTACACCGTTTCCATGGAATTTACAATTGAAAAATCACTTTTTAACACAGAGATATGCCTACACTCATCGCTAATCGGCAGTTTTACGCACGGAATAGTGTGAAAAAATGTTGAGAATGTTATGGAAAACTGTCAAACCACACAGCACATTACGACAAGTACGTCACCGAAGAATTAAATGATCCGTCTACATCGTTTAATGATTAATTTACACATTCTTGTAAGTGAAAGCTATCAGTTTTTCCCAACCGACGAAACGTAGAGGCGAAGTTTGACAACGTCGCACGAGTGCTAAATGGCGCGTGTGTTTGAATATTACTAATCGCCGTGTTAAATAATCTTTTTCGGTGAAATTGATCATTGCATCGTTGGATTGCAACGAAGATTATTATTTTTTCGTTACTCAAATTTCTTTTGGCAGATCTTAGCTACGAGAATCGCTGTAAAATTTTTCAAGTTGCTCGTTCAAAGATCTACACTCTACAACTAAAAGTGCTGTAACTCTTTCATTTTTGTAAATTATAAAATGTTTCGTATACATATTTTTGAAAGTACTACAAGAAAATGTAAAAAAAAAATCGATTTTTCGAAGCCGTCACAGTGGTATCCTCCCTGGAGGAAAATTAAGATGGGCCCTAACTCCATTTCCGCACGGGAACATAAATTTTCCATTTATACCTGGACTCTCTCTATATATCCTCGTACACGATAGAAAGCCGCGTGATCGAAGCCTCTCCCTTGAAATCCCAAAAAAAAAAGTAACGAACGCGTTAAAAAAAAACGAATAAACACCAAAAAAAGATTGCTCAGTAATTTGGTTGGGCGTTCTTCGTTAGGTTCGTGAATAGAATTGCTGGACGGAAAGCAGTGCAGAAAAGAACAGCAGCGGAGGGACGACGAAGGGTCTGGGCGCTCGGTAGTTCCGTGCTAAAATTTCAAATTTCATCGAGGCCAACTTCCGCCGGCTCTACCGTTCCGCACACTAGATAAAGACATTTCCTTTTGTTTTTATTCGTCCATTGTGTGTGTGTGTGTTTTTTCCAAAGTTTTTTCATCGGCCCTTTTTTGCCGTTGCTCGTCAACGAGCTTCGGGCGAGGCTTCTGACCATCACTGTATTGCGTCGGCCGGACAACTGCAGGGATCGTTAACGAACGGGGATCGTTCTTTTTCCGTTCCCCATGCATACCGGGTTGTCCAGTAGCAATCAGGCATCTTTGATATCTTCGGAACTAATGGGTGGCGGAAGAACATTTGTCCAATGTAAGTTGCACTGTACAGAAGAGGTGGATGGTGATGAGGATTTTTGCTTGTAGGTCGAGTTGCTTCCAAGCTACGAAGGTCACCTTTGTTTTGTTCGAATAGAACGCTGTGTTTTCATGTCTAACATCATGATAACGGCTGTCAAATACAATGTGATCTACGACACATTCATTCAAGGTCATCAGAGTCGTCTTCGCTTGTAAAAAGCTCCCGTGCGGGAAATTGGCAGGGTAAATGTAATACGATTCGGGGCCTTCAAGGGATTGTTTGTGGATTCCGTAGTAGGGTTTTCCGTAAAAGAGCCTGACCGGGCGCCGATTAGGAAATGGTAGGGTAGGTTGGTTGATTAAAACTATGGTCTAAGTACGGAGACCAAGTGAGGGCCTTTAAGGCGAAGTAGAAGGTGTACCACGTGACATATGAGTGCGAGAGAGATAGCTAAAATTTTCGAACCGAGATTTCTCAAAGATGAATCACTTTTAGGGCAAAAAAAGTCATCAAGCTCTGTGTCGGGATATTCTCCAGAGCCTGATGCTTTGTTTTTCCTCAAAAACTTTAACCATTTATGAGAAAACTGGGTTGGAAGATTTGTGAGGTTATGTTGACCTTGTACATGCCTTTAAGGAGCACCACTAGTGTGACTGTCCAGAAAAAAGGTGATTTTCAAGCATTTATTGAAAGAAAAGTATTGCATCGAACGTTTTAAAATTTCGAGGACATATTTGTGTATAAATTATGTATATGAAGTAATTTTTTTGTATGAAAATATTCAATTTTTAGCGACTTATGCGCCGTCTCCCGAGTCTCAAAAAAAAAAGTTCTCCCACTGCTGCAGTGATTGCGGCCTTCAGAGTGCCTCAAATCAAAAAATAAAAAAGATCCGTTAAGCTAGAAGATATTGCCTGTACAATGACGCAGAATTGTGAACAAAAATTAAAATCCAACAAAATGGCGGAGTTTTTAAAAAAGTTCCAAATTACGCTTAAAAATCTGATAGTTTTTTGCACGGCAAATTGACATTTTTTATCGATACATGTGAAAATAACGACTGTGCAGTATTTTTTCGATGACGCCTTTATTTCTGGAAGGTCAACTGCCGGACCAACAGCTCCTATAATTTTTGAGTTATGATGAGACACTAAAGTTTTTTTCGATTATATTAGGTGTATGACTTAATTTTTACAGATTTTTTCTTCGAGCTTAAAATTATATTTAAAAAAGAAATATTTTCGCGGCTTTTTGTGGTTTTGAAAGGATCGGACGCAAGGTTTCAGAACACCGAACGACAAGTCTACGTGAGTTACATAACCTCTCAGAATAGCAGAGTTTACGATGGCAACTGATAAACAGCACATTCGGCACTGCATTTTATACGAATTCCAACAAGGAAAAAATGCTTCTAAAGCACGGGAATCAATTTGTAGTGTTCTTGGTGCCGAAGTTGTGTCTTATGAAACGTGTAATTAGTGGTACAAACGTTTTAGAAGTGGTGATTTCGATCTTAGTGACCAGCCGCGCCCTGGACAGGATATGAAGGGTGTGCTTTATTACGAACTCCTGGAAACTGGTCAGACGGTGACTGCGGAACGCTACGGTCGACAATTGAACAAACTGAGCGAAGAACTTGATCAAAAAAGGCTATTTACTGGGCATGGAAGCGGGCAAGTCATACTGCTGCATGACAACGCTCGATCTCACGTTGCTCGCGCGACTCAGAAGACCCTCTTGAACTTGGGATGGGAAGTTCTCTCGCACGCGGCCTATTCACCAGACTTGGCCCCATCCGACCACCATTTGTTCCGGTCAATGCAGCACGCCTTAGTGGATAAACAGTACAAAACGCTGGACGATGTGCGTAAATTCGTTGATGACTTTATCGCCTTGAAGCCTGCAAGTTTCTTTCACGACGGCATTCGTATGTTACCTGGGAGATGGCGCAAGGTCATAGAAATCGATGGACAATATTTCCAAGATTAAGTTAGTTGCTCTCTATTTTTTATATTAAATCAATTTGCTGAAAAATCTGCAAAAATTAAGTCATACCAGAGTTGCGAATAATGCATTATTTTGATAATGCATTACTGTATACATTACTAATTACAAAAGTAATATGTAATGGATATATGTTCCATTACAAATTACAAAAGTAATGTGTAATGTATATACGTTCCATTACAAATTACAAAAGTAATGTGTAATGGACATATGTTCCATTACAAATGACAAAAGTAATGTGTAATGGATGTGTGTTCCATTATAAATAAGAAAAGTAATGTGCAATGAATGCATGTTCCGTTACAAATTACAAAAAGTAATGTGTAATGGTTGCATGATCCATTACAAATTTCAAAAAGTAATGTGTAATGGACGCATGTTCCATTACAAATTGAAAAAGTAATGTATGATTAATGAGTGCTTCATTACAAAATACAATTACAATAAGGTAATTCGTAGTGGAGAATATTCCATCACAAATGGAGAATATTCCATCACAAGAAAAACGAATTTACTTAAAACAAATTTCAATGAGCGAAATAAAATAATCAGATAGCAATGTGCAAATTTCTAATGTGAGCACGGCAATTTTTCTATTTGTAATGGAATATTCTCCACTACAAATTACTTTTTATCAATTGTAGTTTGTAATGGAACATGCATCCATTACAAATTACTTTTTGAAATTTGTAATGGAACGTGCATCCATTACTCATTACTTTTTGAAATTTATAATGGATCATGCAACCATTACACATTACTTTTTGAAATTTGTAATGGATCATGCAACCATTGCACATTACTTTTTGAAATTTGTAATGGATCATGCAACCATTACACACTACTTTACTCATTTGTAATGGAACACACATACATTACACATTACTTTTGTAATTTGTAATGGAGAACTTATCCAATACACATTATTTAAAGTAATGAGTAATGCATTATTTTAAAATTACTATTTTCACAACTCTGAGTCATACACATAGCATATAAGAATAGCTATAGAAGTACGTAGAATTTTTTGATATATTGTTTTTTTGTCAAAATGGCGCATTTCTAAAACAAAAAGTATAAAATGCCATGAGAAAATCGTCAGAAAATTGTTTATAAAAACGGAACTATGCAATATAATAAAAAAAATCGTACGTAGTGCCCCAGAAAATGTAATTCTAAATATACAGTTAAAATTTCAAGTGAATCGGTTGAAATTTGTTTGAGTTATGAGTCCGGCCAACTTGAAAAGTGTAGTTTTGAGATAAACGCGTTTAAAGTGAGAAAGTCACGACATGAATCAAGAGGGGTTGCGTTAGAATTCGAAAATCGAGTACTTAGAGATTTTTCACACCCATAATCTTTTGGAATATAATTTTATAGGTACCAAGGTACATTTTTAACAAAAAAAATCGATTTTTGGAAAATCCTAGATTGTCCTAATGCCTTAATGAACGTTAAGGAAAATTAAGATGGGCCTGAACTCAATTTCCGCACCGGACCACCCGTTACATACACGTGTGAGTGCAATAAATATGCACGCGATTTTTTGCGTACATCGTTAGTCGTTTCCTAACGGCAGCAATAAACTGCACACTTCCGTGCGTTCAATTTTACAACATGAACATCCCGCGTGTATCCCGCATACGCGGAATCTCTCCTCTACTTGGAAAACCGACAAAAAGCCGCTTCGTTGTAGGTGAACCGGAAGTTGGACGTAAAAAGTGAAGGTCCAAACGCAGGCGCGGAGGTCTTCGTTGCGTCGCGGTTTTATTAAAAATTTTCCCTCAATACGCTTTTGTCCGCGTTTGCGCGCTCGTTTCGCGCAAACCGTTATTTTTTTCGACTTTTATTTTTTGCCTAGCGCAGGCACGTAAAATCGAAAAAAAAAAAAAAAAAAAAAACGTAATGAAAAAAATGTTTGCACGACGAAACGGAAGGGGGCTGCTTTGGCGTAGCGAGAAGCTCGCAGTGTGCAACGCTGTGTGGAAGTAAACTCAGTATGTGCGGATGCTGCAAACCGGGGTCTCGTTCATCTCGGCAACCGAGGGTGGCTTTGCTCGTCCAGCGCTGCGGTTAAATCCACTTGTCCGCAGTTCTGAATGAACGTTTTTTTTTTTTCGTTCCTTAACGTTTTTTAATTTTTTTTCACCGACCGCGAGCTGTCACGTCGTTGCATACGACAGTGAAAATGCTTTTCTCCATTTCTTGTACCATATTTCCATGGTATAGAGGGTGTTTGGCGCATGGACTGACACAATTTTTTGACGGGTTGTGTGGGTGCTTAATCAGGGTGTCTACCGACCGAAAAAGTCATGAAAGGTCTTAAATGTCATGAAATTACAATCGATCTTGAAAAAGTCACGAAATGTCATGGAAAATTGCCAGTCTACCTGATTTTTTTTAAGGTCCCACACCACGGTTCGGGCGCGGTACGAGGGTGTACTTTTCGTAATTATTTTCAAGCAAACGATGAATGGAATTTTTTTTTATTAATACTCATAGTCAATATATACATATTTGTTTGAGTTATATACATATGGGAGAGTGTATACAAATTTTTGTTTGGGTTTGTTTGGGTCCCTCTTCCAAGAGGACACTCCTACGAAATTGGCGGTTGACAGCGATTAAGCCATACGGTTCATCTGAAAAATAAAATAAAAATATATTTAGAAACTAGACATATAGGTTTGGAGCATCACGTAGGGGAATTTCGATATCTAAAAAAAAAATGGCGGACCAGCGAATTTTATTTCCTCATTTCATGGAAAATTTCCTCATTTCATAAAATTTCCTCAGTTCATAAAAAAAAAATAGAAGGGGGCCCTTTATAAAAAAAAACCCTGCGTGGTGGCATAGAGACTGGATTTTCCAACAGTTTAAGACTTGGCGCATGCAAATCGGATGAATAGTTTTAATATGTTGTCAACCACATTGAAAAACGTAGTTTCGAGAAAAACGCGTTCAAAGTTTTGCTGAAGGATAATTCAACATACAAACTAAATTTTTTATTTGCCTCTTTTTTTTTTGTCTCTCGGCGTTAGTCAGCTATACCTGGACCATACAACAGCTCCTCAGCATCCAGAGACTCATCATTTTTTTTTTCATGTTTTGCACGCAAACGACCCTCATGCGTGCTTTTTTCGGCTTCGTGCTCGGCTTCGCGTATTCGCTTCTCGTCGATGTTTTGACAATATTGGTAGAGTGTTTCACCAATTTTTATGTTCAATATCTCCAATACATTTATGAGGCCAATGTGACCATTGTTAACAAGTATTGAAGCAATATTAGCGGCAGTTTCAACTGTGGGTCTGCCGCTCCACGATGTCTTTGGCGCAAATTTCCATACAACAGAGTTCAAACACACGTTGTTATTCTGGTGATAAGCGCCTAAACATCGTTGAAGAAGCTCGTCTTTACTAAGGTCCACGTATATCGGTTTTATTGCCGCACATCTGCCGCTCGGCGCGGTCGTGCGCTTCGAACGGTTTCACGTAAAATGCTGTATCTCCGCCAATTTTACAAATTTCTTTAAAAAATTTGGTGAGAGCATTCTTGACAAATGTATCGATCAGAAAATGACAAAAAAAAAATGACAAAAAAATTTTTTTACCTTGGTGTGGGGCCTTGATCTCTGCAGCGCTCATTATCATGACCGATTTTCGTATTAATTTATCCAAAATAATTTTTTTAATTTTCGCGGTTTTGCGATAAACTACGGTATTAGAAAAAAAAAAGGTGGTAGAAAAATAAAATGATTCTTTATCGCAATATATTAGTTTTTGTTTTTTGTTATTCGTGTAAAGCGACTAGATGATATTGCTCAAAGTGTCCTAAATGTATGTAATATTTTTACAGATATTCCCAAAATATATTTCTTTACGGCAAACTCGAAATGACGTTTGTCTCACTTTTTTTTTTTACTACACACGGAATTGTACAGTTTGGTGACTTTTCGGTTATTTCGTATACTTCTTATTCGCATACAACATACATCTGTTCCAAAGATATAAATATAAAAATTTAGAAAATTAGTTGCACTGAAGAATTATAAAGTATAATTTTATACCATAAAGTCATAATAAAAGTCACGAACAAAATCCCTACTCCTTGCCTCAAAAAAGCCTTAAATGTCGTGAAATTTCAGTTCTCGTCAAAATTAGACGCCCTGTTAAGCCCAAAACTCATGACCGGGGTTCATTCGAACCGCAATTTTTATTCGAAAAATGAGGTTTTTTTTTCCTGATTTTTACAATTTTTTTCAGTTTTTAAATGAACTTTTCACTAATCAAACGTTAATTGAATCAGATATTTCGCACACCATTCTCTAATGGGGTTGAACTTTGCATCATTGGTAAGCAACGAAAATTCTTTTCAATTCCTCATTTTTTATTATCATCGAGAAATCATATTTCATCTTATTAGGTTATAAATCGCTACACAAGGATTCTAAAAAATGTTTGCGTGATTTTCGTGACTCAAATATACGAAAGAAAATTTGGAAAATAGAGGAAGAAAAAAATATTTCGTTGCAACTATTCAAACTTCATCGTCATGTTCTCTTCGTTGTGAAAAAAAAAACGAAGAAATTCATGCATGACAAAGCCCATTTATCCCCGTAGGACCGATTTTACCCCCCGCTCCAGTTTTGTTTGGGTTTGTTTGGTAAAAAAGAAATGAGTCATAAGTTCTGCGCTTAAAGCCTTAGGCCACTCTAGGATTTTTCAAAAATCGATTTTTTTTTGTTAAAAATGTACCTTAGTACCTATAAAATTGTATTCTAAAAGATTATGGGTGTGAAAAATCTAGCGCAACCCCTCTGGATTCATGTCGTGACTTTCTACTAACTTTAAACGCGTTTATCTCAAAACTACATTTTTTCAAGTCGGCCGGACTCATAACTCAAACAAATTTCAACAGATTCACTTGAAATTTTAACTGTATATTTATAATTACATTTTCTGAGGCACTACGTAGGATTTTTTAAATTATATTGCATAGTTCTTTTTTTCTAAACAATTTTCTGACGATTTTCTCATGGAATTTTATACTTTTTGTTTTAGAAATGCGCCATTTTGACAAAAAACTATATATAAAAAAATCCTACGTACTTCTATAGCTATTCTTATATATAATCGAAGAAACTTGAGTGTCTCATCGTAACTCAAAAATTATAGGAGCTGTTGATCCGGCCGTTGACCGTCCAGAAATAAAGGCGTCATCGGAAAAATGCTGCACAGTCGCCATTTTAACATGTATCGCTGTGAAAAAATAATTTTGTATAGTCAATTACGTGTATAATAAAACTCCTATTTTGTAATTCCGATTTATTTTATGGTTTCGCTGAAAAAAAATCACAAAGTATGCTCTTTTTTTTGCCTCTAGAGTGGTCTAAGACCTTAATTTGTATTGTTGAAACTAATGTTTCATTTTGGGAGGACGACGTTCCTCGAAATGACTTTTACATGAATATGCCTCAAGGTGAATCCAAAGGGTTTACTTAATGATGAGTATGGGGACACTAAGCGTCTATGGAGACGGTCGTCGAAGTGCAATATCTTCAAAATCTCTTTTCTATATTTATACACACACACACACACACACATATATATATATATATATATATGCAAACATACATGTAAATTCGTTGACAAGTTTTCCAATTTGCCCGAGGAAAGGTCCCTTGTTGCTGCGAGTTTGCATCGCTCAGCTTCATTCTCTCCCCGATACAAGGAATTTCTATGCAAAACACTTGTCGGGTTTGAACGGAAATTGGGATGGATATGCCTCGCATCATGGGAGTATCATATCGCGGACTCTTCGCGTTGCTAGTGTCTTTAATATATATATATATATATATATATATATATATATTAAAGTACGTCTACCGGGGGGGCTTCTCTATTGCTCTCCACGTTCTTGCACATTTTCGTTGCTCATACCACTCGCCCGACGGGTTGTCTCTCATATTCATCGACTACATTGGGACGTTTATGTGTGCGAATATAGGAGGTGTGTAAAATGAGTAATGAGACTGTTTTTCTACAATTCTTTTTATTCGAATAGAATTACAATTCAATATTGTCTCCCTCAAAATAACTTTCTTGGGTAGTCACACAACGCTCAAGACGGTTCTTCCAATCCCCATAGCAGTGCTGGAACTCCATGGCGTTGTAGCGTGCCATCGTTGGAATGCAACGAAAATTCGTTTCAATTTTTTGTGTTTATTTCGTCATTTTTATTCCCGTCTATAATTTATTTAGTACATTAAGATCGTGGATCGTTTATGAGGATAAGGTTTATGAGGAAACCGTTTGACTGATTTTCGTATCCTAAATCGACAAAAAAATGTGAGCAAGAGGAAAAAAAAAATAACTTTTGTTGCATTTCAACGATGCAGACTTCAACATCATGGAACTGGGATACTGGAATAGCCTTCAGCTGGTCGGTTACAGCCGTTTCAATGTTTTCGAGTGTCCCAAAATGACGTCCGTTGAGGTGATTTTTCAATCTCGGGAAGAGAAAACAGTCACAAGGACTCAAGTCAAGCTAATAAGAAGGCTGAGGAACCACAGGAATATTTTTACTCGTCAAAAACTCGTTTATTGAAATTTCTGTGTGACAGCAATTTTTCTCATCTCCAATTCATTGGTGAAAATATGGTGAACGGTTGTGTGAGTCAAATTCAACTCTTCCCCGATCATTCTGACTGTCCAAGCGACGATCTTAACGCACCAGATCCCGAATTCTGTCGACATTTTCATCGGTTCTTGAAGATTAAGGCGGGCAACCACTTTAGGAGACCGAAAATTAGATGATTTTTTGGATTTTTTTTATTGTGAAAAAAAAACGGAAATTTCCGCAACTCTGACAATAATTTATTCATATTTTCTTACATGTCTGGTAATTTTTTCAAGTTATTTCATGCATTAATTAAGGTGTAATCCGCTGTGTCCCTTGGCGTGTCCTCATCGTCGTTGCCGATTTGCGGGAATTGTGCAGCTCGCAATTCGCATCTGAAATAGTCCAACAACTTTTTATACATTCTTGAGATGTTTTTTAAGAACATGAACCTAAATTTTGAAAAAAAAATCGAGTATTGAATGTTGGAACGTTTTTGAAAAAAAATGATCGATTTTTAGCATTTTTTCCCCCGGTATTTTGCAATAATAAATATGTTTTAAACAATCTAATCTTTCCAACTTTAGGTTCATGTTTTCATAAATTATATTATGTAAACGTATTCCAAATTTGAAGATGATCCATCAATTAGTTTTTGAGTCATGATTCCCGCAAATTGAAAAAAATGTCGTTTCGAGAAAAACACGTTTAAAGTTTCACAAACGAAAAACTCAAAGTCAAATTTGTTTAATCAAATGATAAAGTGTCTTACCGATTAATCAGCGATTCCAGCACCATACAGCAGTCCTTCCTCTTCCTCGTGCAACTCATTTGAAGCTTGCATTTCCTCTTTACGAGCTTTTTGAGCTTCTTTTGTCTCTAATAAACTTTTTCTATTTTGCCGAGCCACGCGCATCTGATCCATTTGCTCGGCATATCCGTAGCTCTGCCTGCCAACTACGATTTGTAGTTCATTCATAACCATGAGTAGGCCTGAATTTCCTTCATTGAATAAAATAGCAGCAAGAAATGCCGCTGCCAAGATTATTTTGTACCCAGAATAAAGATGTTTTGGAGCTAATCGCCAAACGGTCGAGTTTGGCTTTGTTTGGGTTATGAAAATCCTAATTTGGGTTATGAAAACCCTAATTTGGGTTATGAAAACCCAAATAAACCCAAAAAAACTACCTAACTGAGCGCTCGTGGATACCTGAGCGCGCTTGGGAGTCGAGCGCGTTTGGGAGTCGAGCGGAGAGTCTTTAACATTTATATACATACCGTTACAAGGAATCCAAATATCATTTTGAAAATTTCAGGGTGTATTCTTAAGATATTTTGCTAACGATTTATGAAATAAAAAAAATTGATTTTCTGAAGCATCCAAAGTGGTTGCCCGTTGTAAGCCCCTTTACTGCGTGATTCATCTTCAATCGACTTTCTTACATCTGAAAACGTCTTAAACCACCGAAAAACCTGGGCCCTTGACAAAACACTGTCTCCATAGGCCTACTGAAGTTTTGCAAAAGTTTCCGTTGTACTGTGCCCAAGTCTGAAGCAAAACCTAATAGCGGATCGTTGCTCGAAATGGATGTCACTCATTTTTAGAATGCTCTAACAAAAAACTGTTTCACGAAGAAAAAAAAATCGCTACGGACAACCAAATGAATCTAGCGAGTGCAAACTCGTACTGAAGGCGTATCACAAGTTGACTTACCGGTCCTCCAAGTCCCGGCGTCTCAAGTGTTGTCAGACCGAACGCTACGTTGCCAGTCTCATTGCTTAATTTGCACACCTCTTCTGTGTGTGTGAAAAATTGTATCCTCGATGTTTCTTTTTTTTTGCTCAATCAAAGCAATCTACAATCGATACCTAACTCGAACGAAAATCGTTCCTTTTTTTTTTCGAAGCTTATTTTGGGTTCGTTTACCAATAACTGCAATAAAAAAGTTGGGGATCCCCATACGGTGGGAGATACGATTTTTGTCAACTTTCACCCCGCGATAAGGGTAAGTTCCGGTAAACGAAAATCGTTCCTTTTTTTTTTTTGGAGGCTTATTTTGGGTTCGTTTACCAATAACTCCAATAAAAAAGTTGGGGATCCCCATACGGTGGGAGATACGATTTTTGTCAACTTTCACCCCCTACAAGGGTGAGTTCCGGCAAACGAAAATTGGTCATTTTTTTTTTTGAGACTTATTTGGGTTCCTTTATCGATAACTTCAATAAAAAAGTTGGGGATCCCCATACGGTGGGAGATACGATTTTTTTTCAACTTTCACCCCCTATTAAAGGGCGGTGCCCTTTGCCAAAATCCTTTAAGGCGGGATCCTGAATTAGCCGGTTCGAAAAATCGATATTTTGAGGAATTTTTTTCGGGTAAAAAAAAAAGCAAGTTTAGCGAAATTTTCAGATTATTTTATTACATGTCTGAACATAAGAAAACAATTTTTTTTAAAGAAAAATATCAACAGGCAACCGATTTTTATGCACATTCGTGCCACTGCTGTTTCCATGCGGCGTGACAAATGGAGCTCGTAATTTTCATCTGAAACAAAAAAACCAAAAACCATTTTAATTGTGACATATTTTTATTCTATATGAACTAAAAAAAACGAAAAAAATTTTGAAATTTGAATGTTTTTTCGGGTTTGAAGTAGAAAATGTGCTTTTTGTGAAAAAAAACAATTATTTCAACTTGCTAAAAAAATTGTTAAGAATTTTTTTTCGACAATGTTTTTAGTTCAAATAGAAAAGAAAACGATACTGAAGCGAACAAGCTTTGGTTTGTTTCGATTGGACTTCTAGTTTTTTTTGTAATCAGATACGCCAAATTTGAAAAATCGTAAAAACGAAAACTCGAGAAAACGGGCGCCCTAACTGCCCGAGCGCCCGTATACCTGCTCGACACTCCACTACGTTCAGTGCTGTATCTTTGGAAATATTTCGAATTGGGCTATAAAACTTTGTCTAGACATTCTTAGATACATCAGGAATAGATTTAAACAATAAAAAAAAAATCGATTTTTTGGACCTTCTAATTCAGGATCCGGCCTTAAAATGTTTCCTATTATATTTTATAGGCGTCCAGAAGTGAACTATGCAATAAATTTATTGAATTTCAAAAATTAAAAAAAAAAAAAATTTCGTTGCGCCGCAACGTTTGCGAACTTCAGACCCATCTCATGTTTAGCGTCCAGTTGTCAAAATGTTACTCAATAAAAATAAAACGAAAGGGTCAATCGCCATCAGTTGGTATCACTAAATCTTTTTTGTCATTGCACAGAAACAGATATGAATAATGTAGCGAGCGACACGCAATTGGATCGTTTCATTGCCGTGCTGAAAAACATAAAAATTAAAGAAGAAAACCACCGGAATTGGATACTTCGCCAATCGAGTTTTTTCAGTGTTTGCGTTGTCCAACGAGCCTGACCGTTACCATTAATATTGTGTAGTTTCATAAGTCAGCCTCTGCCATTATTTGTACGGCTGTTCGTGCTCCCCGTTAAGCTCTTCATCATTTTCACCCTGGAAAATCCTCGTATTGTCTGTAACGAGGCGAAACTGGCGAGCTCCGAGAGATATAGAAAGTACAGTAAAATCTCGATTAACCGTGTGTGGATTAACCGTGCAGAGGATTACTCGTGTTTGGGCTCCCGCTACTTATATTTTCCCGCGTTACGTGACACATAATCAAATCGTTATAACTTTATAGAAGAGATCTCGAGAACAATATGTTCGGAAACCGTGATTCGCTGACATTGTGGAAGTCGTTGAATATCAACGAGACAATTAATGCCGTTCGTGCATGGAGTGGAGTAAAAAAATTTAAGTATTGCAAGAACGTTTCGCGAAAATCATTCCGGCGGAAGACGACGTTGAGATCCAGAACGATGCTTTGGTGACATTTGAGAATATTTTTTTCGTTTTATGGCTTTGCAACTACGAGAAGTGAACGGATTGGTAGGCTTAGAACAATCGGAAATCGATGCTTCTTCCTTAAGGGGCCAGTCCACTTTGGAGCCACGAAAAAAAGGCTATTTACGCGATTTTTTTTTGAGGATTTTATAAAAGATATGAATATAAAAGTTGTTGGGCTTGATAAATAAAGTCTTGAAATACATTTAAAAAAAATTTTAATTCATTTTTATTCATTTTTAAGTACAAAAACTATAGTTTAACGTAACGCCTCAAAAATAGGTGGGCTAGGTAGCTCCATCACAACTCGGCAACGGCTTGGCTGAAACAAAAAAATCAAAGTCCATTAGATTCAGTATGACACCAGCTACAAAATGACCCTCGGATATAAAGTTTTATCAAAAAATAAAAAAATGGCAGATGAAAAAACGAAAAAAGTAAAAAAAAACGCGTTTTTTTCGTAGTTTTTCGCAAAAAAAAAGAGTAAAAATCAAAATTTTAAAACCATCGAGGATCATCTTGTTGCGAATCATGTTTACAATATGTGGTTCAAATTTCAAGAGAATCGGTTTATTAGTTTTAGAGATACGATGGAGCTAGATTTTGAAAACGTTGTTTCGAGAAAAACGCGTTTAAAGTTTATACTATGAAAAACTCTTACCTAAACTCAATCGGCAATTCCTGCACCGTACAAAATCCCTTCTGATTGCTCATCATCGTCGGTTTCTTCAAGTCTTGCTTGCTTTCGTTTGGTTCTGGTCTCTTTTGAGCACTCAGAACTGCGGCGGTTTGCAGAGCTCAGGTAGACGAAATGAGGTCCTGACGTTCAGGTAAAAAAAAAATACTTAGAGAGCTCGGATTTTCATAAAATTTTGACACAATATTTCTGAATGTATGTACTTTCGAAAACAGTAAAAAAAAATCGATTTTTTGACATTTTCAAAGTGGACTGGCCCCTTAAACATGACGTTGAAGTTTGCATCGTTATAATGCAATGAAAATTAATTCTTTTCATTCACTTAAATCTTTTTTCCGTCGATTTAGGCTGTAAAAATCGCTTAAATGTTTCTACGTATTCTTGATAGAAATTTATGAGTTTAATTTGTAAAAAAGGCTTTGAATAATAATGAAAATAAAGAAATAAAAAAATTAATAAAAAATATCGTATTCCAATGATCCAAACTTCCACCTCAAACCTGACTTCCGGTGTACAGAAAAATCTCACTTAAGGCTGCTCTAGAGGCAAAAAAAAAGGTATATTTTATGATTTTTTTTTCAGCGAAACCATAAAATAAATCGGAATTACAAAATAGGGGTTTTATTATACGCGTAATTGACTATACAAAATTTCTGCGTTGTCATGCAGAAGAATAACTTTGTCATGTCTTTGCTCGTATTCCGGCCGTTTTTCTCGTAATGCACGGCTCAAACGAATCAATTGTAGTCTATACCGATCGCCCGTAATGGAATCGCCAGGTTGTAGCAGCTCATTGGCTCATTTGGCTGTCCAGGGCGAGGCTTGTCTTCGACGCTGAAATCACCGTTCTTAAAGCGTCGAAACCATTCCCTACATGATTTATCAGTTGGAGCATCATCACCATAAACTTCAACAAGCATTCGATGCGCTTCAGCTGCACTTTTCTTCCAATTAAAGCAGAAAATTAAAACCTCCCGCAAATCCTGCTTAGTTGACACAAAATTTGACATATTCAAGACAGGAAAAAACAAGGTTTTTAATGGAACTCAAAGCGATATAAACTGAATGTTATTGACAGATGTCTAACCTCTCTGAAACCACCGAAATCAGCTGTCACTATGAAACATTCATAGCAGCCAGAGCCATCTCTTGAAAACGGACCGAATGAATTTGTACTCCCAATATATTGTTTTTTCATAATACTGTATTAAAAAAATTGTTTATCCGTGTTTTTCGATTATCCGAGGACTCTTCGGTCCCGGCCTGCCCAGTTAATCGAGCTTTTACTGTATACCGGAAGTCGGGTTTGAGGAAGAAACGTGAAAAAAAACATGAAAAAAAAACTTGCGATCGCGGTTTAATCCTCGACACTTCTACAGGGTCGTAAATTTATTCCGATCCTAACACACACTCATATATATATATATATATATATATATATATATATATATATAAATTTTATCGTGTATTTTGCGTGAGGTCACGACGCGCCCTTTAAATTTTCTCCCTCCCTCCCTCTTTCCCTTGTTGACAAAAGACTAAAAAGTCGCGTAAGCTCAACGTTATCCCGCTCACGTTCGTCCAACGCTTTTTCCGACTTCTCTTCTTTTTTCCCCCCTTAACCCGCGTGTATTCCTGCTTTTAAAAAATGTCCCTTTACCCCCCTCCCCCACCTCCCGCCATACGACTTTCCAATATTCCACCGAATAAATCCGTGGCCCTCTGATATTTCGAGTTGGAGCACACGCCTTTTCGCTCTCGACGAACGCCTTGCCTCCTTTTTTTGTTTCGTTCCGGATTTTTTTTCTTGCGGATGAACCGCACGTATCTCGCGCTCCAATTGACGGGCTGAAAAAAAAATTAGAATACGGTCGTTGTACGTGTCAGAGTTGGAGCGACTGGAAATGACACTCACCAAAGTTACCCGCGCGATATTGTCTTTGTGATTTTTAGAACGGAACGGGCGGGCCTTTAAGTGCAAAAAGGAAGAAGACGTACCATGTTTTTTTTTTTTTTTGTTTTCGTTTGAGAATTTACGCGTTGTAGCAATCTTAGTGCCAAAGTTTGGTGGCCAAAAAAGATCGTGGGTTTATATTATGTAATGAAAATATGTATTTATGATATATATATATATATATATATATAAATGAATTTGTTTATGAAAGGATATGCCATAATTTATTCATAAAATGGGATGATAATAATGAAAATCATAATATATCATGGATTTTTTATTTTTTTATTTCTTTATATTTTTTTCGCTACTCTTGCTGTAGAGTATTTTAGATTTGCAGCTTGACTAATATATTATGTATTTAATATTATATCTCTTTATACTTACACACGAAAGTCGCTCTTTCTCTCTGTCCCGGATAAACTTCTGAACCTATGGTCCAATTTGACTCTCTGAAAGCAAATTGACAGCGTAAACATGTGCGAGCGAGCCCGCTAACTATAAACCTATGGTCCGTCAGTGGCAAGTCCACGAAAAATCAACTTGCATCCGAACGGTACCTGGCATGACAGTTAATTCTGGATACACTGAAAACTTTTTTAGATTTACCCGCAATGCTCGAAAGATTCGAAACATTTGCAATGTTTAGCTGTTCGCGGAGAATTTTTGGAGCACGCGACGTAACTCGAGAACTATGGGGTTTATGGACAAACGTCAAAAACAAGTCGTGCTTTTTCATTCTGGATAAACTGGAATTTTTTGAGAATTTTCTGCAAGGTTCGGAAGGTTCAACTGTTCGCAAGAGATTTTTGGAGCACGCGACGTAACTCGAGAACTATGGGGTTTACGGGAAAACGTCAAAGAGGAAAACAAGTCGTGTTTTTTCATTCTGGATACACTGGAATTTCTGGAGAATTTTCTGCAAGGTTCGGAAGGTTCAACTGTTTGCAAGGGATTTTTGGAGCACGCGACGTAACTCGAGAACTGTGGGGTTTATGGAAAAACGTCAAAGACGAAAACAAGTCGTGTTTTTTCATTCTGGATACACTGGAATTTCTGGAGAATTTTCTGCAAGGTTCGGAAGGTTCAACTGTTTGCAAGGGATTTTTGGAGCACGCGACGTAACTCGAGAACTATGGGGTTTATGGAAAAACGTCAAAGAGGAAAACAAGTCGTGCTTTTTCATTCTGGATAAACTGGAATTTTTTGAGAATTTTCTGCAAGGTTCGGAAGGTTCAACTGTTCGCAAGAGATTTTTGGAGCACGCGACGTAACTCGAGATCTATGGGGTTTATGGAAAAACGTCAAAGAGGAAAACAAGTCGTGCTTTTTCATTCTGGATAAACTGGAATTTTTTGAGAATTTTCTGCAAGGTTCGGAAGGTTCAACTGTTCGCAAGGGATTTTTGGAGCACGCGACGTAACTCGAGAACTATGGGGTTTACGGAAAAACGTCAAAGAGGAAAACAAGTCGTGTTTTCTTATTTTGAACACACTGAAATTTCTTGAGAATTTTCCGCAAGGTTCGGAAGATTCAACTACTCGCAAGGGACTTTTGGAGTACGCGTCATAACTCGAGAACTATGGGGTTTACGGAAAAACGTCAAAGAGGAAAACAAGTCGTGTTTTTTCATTCTGGATACACTGGAATTTTTTCAGAATTTTCCGCATGGTTCGGAAGGTTCAACTATTTGCGAGAGGTTTTTGGAGCACGCGACGTAACTCGAGAATTATGGGGTTTACAGAAAAACGTCAAAGAGGAAAACAAGTCCTGTTTATAATCCTGAACAAGAAAGTTAACCATAGAAAATTGCGCAACGTGTCAAAACATCAATTTGACGGCTGGTCCAAAACAGCTGCCGCGTGAAGAAAATCCGCAAGCGCATGTGCTTCGCCTTACATCGATCTCGTTCGCGCACCGCGAGATACGGTACTGAATGCATAAATTATGCGATTTACTCGAGGATGACCGAATCTTCCCCTCCCCCCTCTCTCTCTCTCTCTCAGAGCAATACACTTCCGCGCACGCGGCAAACGGAAAAGTATCCTGAAGTTCCCCAAAGCTTTTATTGCGACGCTGAACAACCACCGAGCTTGCTTCTTATTTACCCTCCAGTCGAGGGCTGCGTATACCGGGTGGTTCAGTAACTATTAGCACCGTTGATATTTTCGAAATTATGGATGTTGGAAACAAAATTAGTCAAACAGAAGTTGCAGTGTACAGAAGGGATGACCCCTCCTGTGCAGTGCAACTTCTGTTGGACTAATTTTTTTCAGGTTACCTTTGCTTGGGTTCGAAGGCAATCCCCGTTTGGTTTTGACGGTCACATTTGTTTGGTTTCGATGGCCACCTTTGCTTGCGTTCAAAGGTTACCTTTGTTTGGCTTTGGAGGTCACCTTTGTTTCCTTCGAAGGTCACCTTTGTTTGGGTTTGAAGGTCACCTCTGTTTGGTTTTGGCGATCCCCTTTGTTTGGTTTTGAAGGTCAACTTTGCTCAGGTTTGAAGGTCACCTTTGTTTGGGTTCATTTGGGTTAGGGCTTTCGTATCTTCGAAGCACACAAACAAGCAAAAATCTCCATCACCGTCCGACGAAAATCGTTTTGTACAGTGCAACTTCCGTTGGACAGATTTCTTTCCGACACACAGTGTTTTCGAAGCGATCAAAGGTGCTAATAGCTACCGGACCACCCGGTATACACACACTCCGCAATCCTCGCAATTCCGTGCTTTCCCTCTTGTTAATGAATATTTATGGCCCGTTCGCGCGGGCTTCAGTCTCCCGAGTCTCTCCGGGCACGTCTGTGTACACGAGGAAGGAAAACTCCTGCGATCGATGGGGACATCTGGCGGACAAAGGGTTTTTTTTTCCCCCGGTACTTCCGGAATGGGCTCGAAAGCTTATCGAGGTGAGATACGAAAAAAAAACGACTTTTCTGCGCAACGAGGCCGATCCGCAATGGGAGTGTAAGAGTCCAGGCTTGGACGCACCTATAGAGCAAAAAAAAGAACACGTCAAGGGAAACGATCTTTGCATAAGACCCGCGGCTCACTCTCGACGGTTGTCCTGTCTTCAAGAGATTCCTTTTTTTTCTTCCTTTTTGGCCCGGGAAAAATGCAATCTTATTTGCAATCGACTTCTGACCAGACTCCAGTTTTTTTTTCTATTCTTTCGTCTTTTTGCCTTTTGACTTGGAAGCGTCTAGTCACCGTTGCCGAAAACGGAGAGATGGTATTCGAGGGGCCGTGATAGTTAGAAATTTAATTTCAGCAGTCACGTATATCTTTGACACTAGACAGTCAAAATTCATGATTTTTTTTTACCCATTTCATCGTATGTTCCTCTGTAATTGAGAATTTTTTCTTTTTATTATCTGTAGAAAAATTTCGAAGTTATTGCGTGAAATGTGAAATTTTCCACTGCTCCCCATAAGAACCCGTGTAAAACCATGAAATCTTTGATTGCCAATATCTCGAAAACGGAATGAGCTTGAAGTTTGCATCGTTGGTATGCAATGAAAACTAATATTTCTAAATTCCTTTAATTTCTTTTGGCAGATTTGGCCCACAAAAAGCCTTTAACCATTTTTTAATATATTTATTTAGCGATTTACAATGTAAATCTATAAAAAGATATTTTATAATAATAAAAATATGGAAAATGAAATGTAAAAAAGAACTATCGTTACGTTCCAACGACCCAAACTTCAACACCATAATTTAAATCGCTATATCTCTGAAACTAGACAGTCAAAATTCATGATTTTTTTTTACCCATTTCGTCGTATGTTCCTCTGTAATTAAGAATTTTTTCTTTTTATAATCTGTAGAAAAGTTTCGAAGTTATTGCGTGAAATGTGAAATTTTCCACTGCTCCCCATAAGAACCCGTGTAAAACCATGAAATCTTTGATTGCCAATATCTCGAAAACGGAATGAGCTTGAAGTTTGCATCGTTGGTATGCAATGAAAACTAATATTTCTAAATTCCTTTAATTTCTTTTGGCAGATTTGGCCCACAAAAAGCCTTTAACCATTTTTTAATAAATTTATTTAGCGATTTACAATGTAAATCTATAAAAAGATATTTTATAATAATAAAAATATGGAA
This sequence comes from Ophion ventricosus, assembly GCA_963932345.1. Classification (NCBI taxonomy): domain Eukaryota; kingdom Metazoa; phylum Arthropoda; class Insecta; order Hymenoptera; family Ichneumonidae; genus Ophion; species Ophion ventricosus. The sequence goes on along the minus strand of OZ010715.1, from coordinate 33,119,334 downwards.
AATGAAATGTAAAAAAGAACTATCGTTACGTTCCAACGATGCAAACTTCAACACCATAATTTAAATCGCTATATCTCGGAAAATAGACAGTCAAAATTCATGATTTTTTTTTACCCATTTCGTCGTATGTTCCTCTGTAATTGAGAATTTTTTCTTTTTATAATCTGTAGAAAAGTTTCGAAGTTATTGCGTGAAATGTGAAATTTTCCACTGCTCCCCATAAGAACCCGTGTAAAACCATGAAATCTTTGATTGCCAATATCTCGAAAACGGATAGAGCTTGAAGTTTGCATCGTTGGTATGCAATGAAAACTAATATTTCTAAATTCCTTTAATTTCTTTTGGCAGATTTGGCCCACAAAAAGCCTTTAACCATTTTTTAATAAATTTATTTAGCGATTTACAATGTAAATCTATAAAAAGATATTTTATAATAATAAAAATATGGAAAATGAAATGTAAAAAAGAACTATCGTTACGTTCCAACGATGCAAACTTCAACACCATAATTTAAATCGCTATATCTCTGAAACTAGACAGTCAAAATTCATGATTTTTTTTTACCCATTTCGTCGTATGTTCCTCTGTAATTGAGAATTTTTTCTTTTTATAATCTGTAGAAAAGTTTCGAAGTTATTGCGTGAAATGTGAAATTTTCCACTGCTCCCCATAAGAACCCGTGTAAAACTATGAAATCTTTGATTGCCAATATCTCGAAAACGGAATGAGCTTGAAGTTTGCATCCTTGGTATGCAATGAAAACTAATATTTCTAAATTCCTTTAATATCTTATGGCAGACTTTGCCCACAAAAACCTTTCAACCATTTTCAAATATATTTATTTAGCGATTTACAACGTAAATCTATAAAAAAATATATTTTATAATAATAAAAATATGGAAAATGAAATGTAAAAAAGAACTATCGTTGCGTTCCAACGATGCAAACTTCAACACCATCAAACGGAACGGCAAATCCTTTTGAAATTTTGCAGCTAATCATTTAATAGTGTCCTGGATGAGTCCTCAAAATAAATAAAAAAATGTATAGAAAAACGCCTTGGCGAGATTACTACCTTGACTACGCGTGCATTAACCGGGCAGCGGATTAACCTCAAAATTGACCAATCAACTGTTTCCAAACATTTGCGGAAGCTTGGAATGGTAGACAAGCTTATTAGGGTGACGCACGAACTGAACAAAAAGAATTTAATGGACCAAATTTCAGCTTGCGATTCGCTGTTTAAATGCCATAAAAACAGAAATGGCAGAAAGCCATTGAACAAAATGGAACATATTTAGTTGATTAAAATTCGCTCTTTTTTTTTTCTTGTAAATACTTTGCGTTTGAAATTTACTCGATTTTCGCTACGGAATTATGCACAGATCCAATGTATATGTCAATAGGTGTAGGGATGGGAATCTCGAGAAAAGAAAATTCTAGTCTGTTCTGCGGCCGAGCTGCGCTCGGGTATATACGTGCGGAATATTAATTCGCGTGGAGCCTTTGTTTATACACATTCAAATACGAGAAAATGGTTTGGCGCGAGGAGACGCGGACACTACAGGAAGCTGGCAGCAGCAGCAGCAGCAGCAGCAGCCTCTTCAAAATTTTCTGAATAATTCCTCAGCTTTGTATTCCAGCAATGTCACGTTTTCGCTTCTTCCCGTTGCCGTTTGCATTCGTTCCGCGCTAGTTTCCTTCTTAATTTATTCCATTCAATCATAAGCATTTGGAAGGGCGCCTCCCGCAAAGTTTCTTATTTGAGGGGAATCGTAAGTAGAAAAAAAAAAAATAAGTAGAAGGATTTCGAAGTTTCGTGCATTGGAGTGGAACGAATGTTTGTACATTGTAATAAATTAATTTATTTCCAATGAAGTAAACTTTAGTTCTGTATTAAAAATAAAATAAATTTTATTGCATTATATTTCTGGGATAAGAGCTTGTAAATACACTTCGACTACGATCCTTCTCTTTTTGTCCTTCATTTTTTCAACATCTTCGCCCGTCTCTTCCTCATGGCGTTGAAGCCCGCATCATTGTCATTCAATGGGAATTAATCATTTTAAACGGCTCACTTTTTTGGCTGATTTAGGATACGACAAATATTGAAACGTTTTGGAAAAAAAATGCTGTGGATAACGATAAAAATAAAGAAAGAAAAATAAACGGATAAATAAAAATTAAAAAATTAAATTAAAAAATAAAATAATTCTTTCTCATCGTACTTGCCTCCCCGTAATGTTCCAAACGTGAAACGTTTGCACAGAAAAATAATTCGAAAAATTGCAAAGAGGCCCTCGCACGTCTTCCTCCCCCTCTCACAGTCTCTCTCTCTCTCTCTCTCTCTCTCTCTCTCTCTCTCTCTCTCTCTCTCGCGTCATACGGCTCAAAAAGTACGGCACCCTCGAGTTACCTACAAATGTTTTCTACGTACGTACACGTACGTGGGAGATTGCGAGTCTCTCTCGGGGAAGCACCCTCGGTGTTTTTCGCGGCCGTATTACCGCTATAAAATGTGCGCACCACGGCACAAACCAACCCTCGCGCAAATGTATAAGAGGAAATGGAATCAGCCATTAGTATATTAAACGTTGCGCGGGACTGAGGGGCAGGGGGGGGGGGGGGGGGTAGAGTCTCAGTGTGGTTTTGCCGTTTGAGTGTTCGCGCGAAAATGCGAACTAGGGCAGAATACGAGCAACCCCCCGCTGAGGGCAGTTCCGAGGGCACGGAAAACTTCATGCCCAACCCTTACATGTATTGGCTTTGGGCAGAGTATAGGGTGCAGGTAATGAAATCGAAGGAAGTGCCAGCGATTGACAATAATTGCCATAAACTTGGCTATTTATCTGTCAAATCGGTATTTGCGTGATACGAGATTTTTTGCAATGAAATTAAAAATATTGTTTTATGAAAAATGGAAGGAATAGTGAAAAATGAAAGGAATAGTAAATAGTGGAAGGAATGGTAAAAATGGAAGCAAAAGTAAAAAAGGAAGGAATGGTAAAAATGGAAGTAATAGTAAATAAAGGAAGGAATAGTAAAAATGGAAGAAATAGTAAAAATGGAAGGAACAATAAAGAATGGAAGGATTAGTAAAAAATGAAAAAAAGGTAAAAATTGAAGGAATATTTAAAAAAATGAAAAAAGATCAAAATGGAAGGAATAGTAAAAATGGAAGGACCAAAAAGAATGGAAAGATTAGTAAAAAAAAATGAAAAAAAAAATAAAAATGGAAGAAATAGTAAAAATCAGAAGGAATAGTAAAAAATGAAAAAACAAGGTAAAAATGGAAGGAATAGTAAAAATAGAAGAAATAGTAAAAAAATGGAACGAACAATAAAAAATGGAAAGATTAGTAAAAAAATGAAAAAAAAGGTAGAAATGGAAGGAACGATAAAAAATGGAAGGAATAGTAAAAAATGGAAGGAATAGTAAAAATGGAAGGAATAGTAAAAAAATGGAAGGAATAGTAAAAATGGAAGGATTAGTAAAAAATGAAGAAAAAAATGTAAAAATGGAAGAAATAGTAAAAAATGGAAGGAATAGTAAAAATGGAAGGAATAGTAAAAATGGAAGGAATAGTAAAAAATGGAAGGAACAATAAAAAATTCAAGGAATAACAAAAATGGAAGGAATAGTAAAAAATGATTTAAAAAAAAGGTAAAAATGGAAGGAATAGTAAAAAATAGAAGAAATAGTAAAAAAAATGGGAGGAATAGTAAAAATGGGAAGAACACAGAAAAATGGAAGGACCAATAAAAAATGGAAAGATTAGTAAAAAAATGAAAAAAACGTAAAAATGGAAGGAATAATAAATGTAAATTTTACCGATTCCCTACGGCAAATTGGGAGTTGGAAAAACGCACACTCGAAGAAAAGTGGATGATTTTAACCAAAAAAAAAAAAAAAACTATCCGATTGACTATCTAAATATGTATCCACCAATCTATCTATCTATCTATTTATCCATGTATCTACTTATCCATTCATCTATCTATGCATCTCTCGCTGTCTCGCGTACGTAACGGGGTGTATCTTTCCAAGTCTCGCGGGATTCCAATCTATCCTACGGCTCGTCCAACCTCCGCAATAACAAGTAATTAGCAATGCTAAGAATTTTTTTTCTCCCCCTCATCTCGCTGCTGCGTTCTAACGACGCAAACTTTGCCATCATCTAATTACGATCCGCACGAGGAGCGGGTGGTTGGAGGGGCGGGGTGTCCGACTCCAAAGCTATGCGTCGCAGTGTCATCAGCCACGTTTTTCACTCGCAAGAGGCGCCACACTCTGGCCATGGCAATTAGCTGCAGGCATCCGGACTTTGTCCCTGAGTTTGCTGGACGTTTATCCAACAACCTTCCAGCTTCGACTGTTTTACATTATTTATATACATAGACATATATAGCCCATTATGCGGATGGTCCTCGAAGTCGAATGCCCTCAAAATCTCCCCCCCCCCTCTCTCTCTCTCTCTCTCTCTCTCGTTGGGTGTGTGTGTGTGTGCGTTTGTGCTTTTAAAGCCCACACGACAAGGATCTATGAAAGTGCCGAGGATTCTTCTGCACGCAAGCAGAGCATTTAAAAACTTGTCCGCTTCTCCTCTCCCCCTCATTTCCTAGCCTCCCGGCAATCGCAGCCTCGTAAAGTTGGAGGTACTCCAATTTTCCTAATGCACTAGCCACGAGGCCGCTCTCCTGTGTTGCCTGGCGAGGCCCGCATCCTCGTTGTAACGATATGCCGGCCCTTGGCGAATATACAACGGTGAAGTACAATAAACATAGTATTGGGGATAGGTGTGTGTGTGTGTGTGTATACGGGTAAGGTCCTCACAATAAAAAGAAGCTGCGGAAATTCGATCGAGAGGCCGCCCACCTGTAACGCATATGCACACGCGACCTGTTTATTTTTCAATCTTCGCTGTACGATCACATTTGCATACACGGAGAGAATTAAAAAGTAATTTTTGTCGTGAATTTCACGGTAAAAATTACCGTGATATATTTCAATGTGGTGACAAGTGCGAAAAGCATAATAATTCGTATGCGACAAGTTTGTTTTTTAACTCACGTTACAGAAAATTTCAAATACGTAGGTAAAATTTTACTATACAAGAAGGGTAGCGAGCACGATAATTTTTACCGAGAGCACAATACATTTTCCTATAACACTCATTAAATTTTATAATAAATCTTAAAATAACTGTTATAAAGACGATACTTTTTTATAGACATTTTTCAAAGGCATAAAATAATAAAATGCACATTAAAATTTCGCTGATATTATATATTTTTTTAAATTTAAGTTTTGCGTATTTTGTTACACATGAAAATTTACTAGAAAATCTGGTAAAATTTTCTATCTGAAGAAGAAATTTTATTTTATTTTCGTGAAAATCTGTGCTTTACTCAGTAATAATAAGCGAAGTTTCAGGGTTGTCATCTGGTTACCGTTACTGCACGGTAATTTTTAACATTTTATTCTCTCCGTGCATGTTACGTATTTCTTTTTTTACCCTCCACCGTAATGACACTTTTTAACGTTTTTTTCTTCATATTAGGGCTTCCCCCACCTTAATTCAACATGTAACATCGTTTTTTATCCATAACAATACCCCAAAAAAATTTTGGACCGATTTTGGGCTGGAGCCGTGATTCTATAGTTTTACCATACGTTTTATTAATAAATAAAAATGTCAGGTCATTTTGAGACACCCTGTGTATGTATATATATATATATATATATGTATATTTGCAAATTACGGAAGAATGAAAGAGAAGGAAATAGGAGGTCGTCCGAGCAGGAAAGCATACTCTGAAACGAATGAATATTTTTTTTTTTCCACGTATTCTCGTAAAAGCGTTACCTTTTGTGGCTGAAATAAACAAATTATTCGATTTTCATATATCCGCGAATTCATCACTCCTTTTTCCTGGAATAAACGTAAGATTTTTTTTTTGCAATAAAGGAGCATTATAAAAAAAAGAAAACTTCTATGAAAATATTGTCGCAAATTTATCACCCCTTTTGGCAGGAACGAAAGAATAATTTTTTTCTTTCATACACTCGCAAATTCGAGAATAATTTTATTGATTTTTTTTTTTTTTATATAAATATCCCCTTACCAATATTTCACCCCTTTAGGCTGGAATTAAAGATTTCTTGGTTTGTTTGAATACTCGCAAACTGGTGACTTCTTTATCCTGGAATAAACGAAATAAATTTTTGTTTATTTACTCCAATAAACGAGTATTTACGATTTTCACGATTTACGTTACGATTTTCATCGTGCCGCATACGTGTTGCCAAGTACACATTCATATCCACCGGTCTTGAGTATACACGAACGATGCGGCGCTTCGGCAATTTCAACGTCGACCAACTCTCGTCAAGCCGACGTGCGACAACATCCATATGCGTGTGTGTATGTGCGTGCGTGCGTGCGTGCGTGCGTGCGTGTGTGTGTGTGTGTGTGTGTGTGTGTGTGTGTGTGTGTGTGTGTGTGTGTGTGTGCAGGCGTGTGTGTGTGGGTGTGGGTGTGGGTGTGGGTGTGTGTGCGGGTGTGTGTTTTTTATTCGTCTCCGATCATTTGCCACATCAAAGTTTTATACCGAGCACGATCCGAGTAAATATACAGAGTAAAACTAAAACGTGCCGTTTAACAGCAGGTTAAATGCTACGTATGTATGTGTGCCGTTTGATTTGTCAATATTCGAACCCCTTTATATATATATATATATATATATATATGGGGCATTCTACGCCAAATCGACCCCTTTCCGGCCCGACTCCTTTCGATTTGGCTGAAACTTTAATATGTTATTGTTTTCATCTTAAAACGGTTGTGTGATTTTTTCCAAACTTTTTTACATAATCGCAAATACGTAGTGAATTAAAAAAAAAATCGCCCGTCTTTTTTTCAAATGCTGATAACTTCCTGAAAAATGGCTCGATTAAGACATTTATTGGGAGTACAAATTAATTCGGTTCGTTTTTTTTGTGCTAAAAAATCCATTTATTTCAAAATAAAAGGTATGAATAGATTAATCACAGTATTGTCCATCGCTGGGTACTACTTTTTCCCACCTCTCAGGCAATCTTCGAATTCCATCTCGAAAAAAAAGTCTCGTCTTTTGAGGCGATCCAAGTTTTGAGCCAATTTTCGATTTCTGCGAAAGAAGTGAACCGGTGAGCTGCTAAATCCTGCTGCATCCGTCGGAACAACCAGTAATCAGAAGGAGCAATGTCCGGAGAATACGGCGGGTGCGGTGAAATATCCCATTTGAGCGTTTCCAAATATTTTTTTACGACTTTTGCGACACGAGGCCGAGCGTTGTCATGCAGAAGAATAATTTTGTCATGTCTTTGCTCGTATTCCGGCCGTTTTTCTCGTAATGCACGGCTCAAACGAATCAATTGTAGTCTATACCGATCGCCCGTAATGGAATCGCCAGGTTGTAGCAGCTCATTGGCTCATTTGGCTGTCCAGGGTGAGGCTTGTCTTCAACGCTGAAATCACCGTTCTTAAAGCGTCGAAACCATTCCCTACATCATTTATCAGTTGGAGCATC
>OZ010715.1:33083407-33111563 GCA_963932345.1 Ophion ventricosus | reverse complement strand
AGAGCATTTTTCCCAATGACAAAGCTCGCGCACAGAGCCAAGTAATATATACATACTCGTGTATTACGGAAACGATGAACACGTCGCCCGAGTAACACAAGACGGGAACGAGGAGAACGACACGCTCTGGATAAAGTTTCCGCGTTCTGACCACGCTCGTGACAAGTTGCAACTAAACACCGCCGCCAGTTAACGCGCCACCGTCGTCATTGGGGTGGCAGGACGGTGGGGGTCGGACGGAGTACACGCGTGTCCTCGGAACACGAGGCGCGTGGCATTCTCCCGCGGAAAAGAGACGATCTTTTTCCCCTTGTTTTTTTTTTTTTAATCTTTTTCTTTTTTTTTTAATACGCCTACTCCATTCTCCGCCGAGCTCGCGAGATTCCGCCGTTGCGAAACGAAAAGATGGTCTGTGCAATGTTTTTTTTTTTTTTTTTTTCCGAAATGACACGGGGCTGTATAGCCGTTTGAAAATTGTTTTGAGAAATGATTTTGCATCGATTTTCTATGTTATTGTATTTCTGAAATGTTTCGAGGGCTTTTGAAAGATCGCGTTGAAGTTTACGTCGATGGAAAGCAACGAAAGATCTTTTGAATTTATTTTTTTTTATTTCTTCATTTTTATCATGATCTATATATATATATATATATATATATATATATATATATATATATATATATATATATATATATATATATATATATATTTTACGCATTAAGGTTGTGGATCTCTAGTGAAGAAAAGTAAAACCGATTGGGTGATTCTCGCACCCTGACGCACCTTGAGGTGATTTTTTTAATCTCGGAAAGAGGAAAAAGTCACAAGTACACTCGAGTCAGGCGAATAAGGAGACTGAGGAGCTACAGAAATGTTTTTCCTACCCAAAAACTCACTTTATTGAAATTGCTGTGTGACAGCAATTTTTCTCATCCCCAATTCATTGATAAAAAAACTGATTAACGGTGGTGTGAGTCAAATTTAACTCTTCCCCGATCATTCTGACTGTCAAACGACGATTTGAACGCACGAGATCCCGGATTATGTCGACATTGTCATCGGTTCTTGAAGATGAAGGCCTTCCGCTGCGTGGTTCATCTTCAATCGAGTCTCTTCGCTTCTTTTTCAGTTTATTTCGACGATGAAATTTAGATAGTTAGGATTATCCGATTTAGATCAAATATGCGCCGTTTTGTGCGATAACTTTTGTCCATTTTGAAGGCAATTTCATAATTCCGCGATTGAAGAAGTCCTCGTCCCTATTGGTCAAAAACTTGACCAGCTCATTTTCACAAGCCTCTCTTGAGGCCAGTTTTGTACCATCAAGAAAATTTTGCAAATGCTTGAAAAGGTGATAATCGCTTGGTGCCAGGTCTGGACTATACGGCGGGTGCCATAGAACCTTCCATCCAAGCTCTCGGAGCTTCCCGAGCAGAAATCTAATCAGGCTGCCTGAGGATCCATCAGGGCCGGATCAGGGATCAATATGGCGCCCTGATTAGGTACGCCTGATTTGAGCCAGACAGGGGCCTGAGCAGGGATCAATAAGGCGCCCTGATCAGGCACGCCTGATTTGCGCCAGACAAGGGCCTGAGCAGGGATCAATAAGGCGCCCTGATCAGGCACGCCTGATTTGCGCCGGATAGAAGCCTTATCAGGTATCAATAAGGCGCCCTGATCAGGCACGCATGATTTGCGCCGGACAGATTGGGCCGGAAAGATTGGGACGGTCATCGCCAAAACCGGAACAAAAACTAAACGATCAAGTCAAGTAAAATAAAAACTTAAACTTTAAAAAAATGTTTTCATAAGTTTCATATTTTTAATAACGTTAGTAAACTTGATAACGTGTAACTGCGATAATAAGTTAATAAATGTTGATCTATTTTTAAACAAAAAATTAATCAAATGATTGAGCCAGATGACACGCATGTCTCAGGCTGGATGAGGCACCTGATCCGGGCCAGATAAGTTGCTTGATCCGAGCCAGATATAGTGCCTAATCCGAGCCTGGTAAGGTGCCTGATCCGGGCCTGATAAAGCGCCTGATCAGAGCCTGATAAGGTGCCTGATCCGGACCTGAATTTGCAAAAGCGTTACATCCCTGATCAGGGCCGGACAAAATTTGCCTGACCCGGCCCGGATTTGCTATTGTGGCAGCCTGATCCGGTCCGGATTTCACCCTGAACAAATTTCTGCTCGGGTTCTGGCGCGTCGTTAAAGATGTGTACGGCCTGGCGTTGTCTTGATGGAACACAATACCCTTCCTATTGGCCGATTCTGGCCGCTTCTGGTCGATCGCCTGCTTCAATCTGGTCAGTTGTTGACAGTAGCGGTCCGAATTGAGTGTTTGGCCCGATGGGAGCAGCTCATAGTGGATGATTCCCTTCCAATCCCACCAAACACACAGCAAAACCTTCTTGGCCGTTAATCCGGGCTTGGCGATCGTTTGGGCCGGCTCACCGCGATTGGACCACGATCTTTTTCGGCTGTTGTTCTCGTATGTGACGCATTTTTCATCGCCAGTCACCATCCGCTTCAAAAATTGGTCGTTTTCGTTACGTTTCAGCAAAGAATCGCAGGCATCAATTCGGACCAAAAGGTTCTTTTGCGCCAATTCGTGTGGCATCCATACGTCGAGCTTCTTCTTGAGACCAGCCCTATGCAAATGGTTCCAAACGGTTTTCTGGCTAATCTTCAGTTCCTGAGCAATGGAATAAGTGCTCACATGCCGGTCCAACTCGACGATTTCCATGATTTTATCGACATTGTCGACGATTGGCCTACCAGAGCGTGCCTCATCTTCGACGTCCATATTAGCAGAACGGAATCGTTGGAAACACCGCTTTGCTGTTGCATTCGATACTGTATTGCGTCCACAAACAGCACAATTTTTTTTGGCCGCCTGCTCCGCCTTTTCACCTTGGTCGTAGCGGTACTGAAGAATGTATCGAATTTTCTCTTTTTTTTACCTCCATTTTGGAACGCTGTAACACACAACTGGCTTCACCAAACACAAAACTGTCAAATAACTTTTTTTGAAGCGTAATGTCGCCTTTAAATCGCCGTATAGTATGACCCGTTGCGATGTATACATCGTGAGATATCACTCACTAAAGACATCTAGCGAAAAACCCTCAGAACTTCTTACTTCACCCAATATTTTCGGGAAACTACAAGTTGGAAAAAATGCCGAATTTTTTTTTTTTTTCGACGCTCTCGGTACTCGAGAAGCGTAACGCGCGTACACGAGAACGTTTAAAGATCGTAATTCCGTGGACTGTTGATGTAATTTCGGAGCTTGAGAGCGCGAAGTAGCGTGAAGGTTGGTGCGCCAGTTCTTGAAATTTGGCTTCGCGACTCGCTCGAGGTCTCGTTTTTATTTCTCTCTCGGTGCACTTGAACCTCGAGCTATTGCGGTGGCGACCGTCTCCATTCTCGTACCCTGCCGCTGCGCTGGCACGAATTTTCCATGGAGCACGTAACAGGGTCGCGTGTATTTAGACGCGAGCGCGCTGTAACTTGGCGGATCCAGGTCACAATGGCAAGCGCCGTTGAACACAACGAGACGGAAAAATGCAAAAGCCGCGGTTGACTGTGAAACAGCGGGGAAAATAAAATGAAAGGAAGCCGGACTTTTTTTTTTTTGGTAAAGATTTTAAATTGGTGCTATTGAGAATGGGGCAGAGAGGAGAAAGGGCGGGATGGAGAAAAATGTAGAATTTTTAACGGCGCTGGTACCGGGTTGAAAATGGATTAGGTATAGAGGGAAGTTCCCCAGTGGCGGACACTTACGGTTTTCAGACAATTAAAAAAAACCACTTTGAGAAATGTAACTTTACGAAAAAACGATATCAGCGAAGTTTCAAACCAAAATAAGTGAACAAAAATGCAACCTCTGCATAAAAATACTTAAAAACTTACGTCAAACTTTGGTAAAAAAAAATTGCCGTACTAGTTGTCCGACGCTAGGTGCCGTCCGGCCTTACGGGACTTTCTCCTATCGCGTTAAGGCCGTCTTCTAGTCTAGAGGGCCAACATTTGGGGATTTTTCAACATCCGATTAAAAAAAAACAAAAAATATTTCCGTATCTATCTTTTTACCACATATTTATTCGTCCTTTGACATTGTACAAAAAAATTGGCGAAAAAAATATATCAGTACAGATATATAACTCAAATATATCAATAAAGTCTGTTTCTTTTTTTTTTCACTGTGGCGTACCAAACCGATCATTTTGAAAAAATTATATAATCTAATAAGGTGCCCAAAGATTATATGAAAAAATTTTCGTTATTGTACCCCAAGTGGATTATAGTAAAAAAAAAATAAAACAAGGAACATTATTTTTTTTTCAAACCTTAATCTTTCGCAAGATGTTCTATAATTTTATTTCGTAACACGTTTGATCGTAACAAGTACCAAAAAAAAAAAATCAAATCGATCCACTGAACCGTTTCCGGAAAAAAAATTTTTTTTTTATATTTAAAAAAAATTCATTTTTCTAAAACCATTACGTTGACGGGGATGAAATTTTCAGAAAATTTGTTTTTTTTTCATACCTCAGAATATACTCCAAATTTCGCTGGAAAAAATGCGGGGGCAATTTTTCCCTACTTACCCGGCTATGGCCTTTGGCATTGTTACACAGATAAAACAATTTCACGGTTTTTTTTTTCCCTAAAAAGGCCATTTTGTACTACGCAAATTTTATACATTTGCTGCGGCTCAAAATTCACCGAAAATCATACAAACCAGCGTGCCTCCGAATCGCACCCCCCCCCCCCCCCCCCATTCATCGTATACATCCGTTTCACGATAAAAAAAAAACGAAACTCCAATAAATCGCGAGTTCGAGGGTTATCCGAAATTCGCGGAGAGTGAAAAATTTCCCGAATATTTTCGCACCGTTTGAACACGAGCGCACTAGATATCACGTACGTGCATACGAGTATCCCGATGCATTTGCCTTCGTTCACGCGGATTGAATAGCAATTCGATCGAAAGCCCCCCCCCTCCCTCTCTTCCACGCCCGTGCGTTACACGCTCGTTCATACGTACACTTGTACAGAAGAGATTTTTTTTTCTTTCACCAGCGAGACTTTCATAAATCGCGATGGCTCTCGTCGATGTAGCAGCGCGAAGACTCACGACGCGTGGGTGGGGGATCGTGGTCCCTGTTCGAAAGTCCGGGACATTTTGGCCCATCGTACGCACTCTCGCGAGAACTTGCTTTTTTGTCACGAATATCAAATTCCCTTGAATTCTTCCGCTCAAAATCTCAGCCTGCTTCTCGCTCCCGCGTTCTTGGCCCTTTACGTCGCGAAAAGAGCCGACAAGAGGCTCTCGGGGCTTACGGTTTTTGGAATTGTGCATGCATGCGGATTCTTCACCCTTTTGTAACTTTAGATATGTGTATATATATATATATATATATATATATATATATATATATATATATATACAGGGTGGACCACGCAACGTGTGCACCTCTTTTACGACCAAAATATGCGTTGCACAAAAAAATGTTTTATACAAAAGTTACATGGTTTATAAGGCTACACTATGTGGTGCATTTATTTTTTTTAAAGGTGGAGGCACTTCGAAGATTTGAAGGTCAACTTTATTTTTTCAAATGGAATGCTATATTTTTTATAGCGTAATATGATAGAGCATCGAATTCTGAGTAAAAAAGTATAGACCTTTATTAGCCCTAGAGTTAATAGCTAACGAGTAATTTCACTTTATTACTTTAAAATTTTCTTCACGTAATATCAAGTTGGAGATTCAAATCTACTACAAATTTCTGAATGGCAGTGTTTACATCACAGTGTTTATCAATATGAACACATTTACCACATCACACACACTTATCATGATTCACAATCTTCTCAATGATTGTAATCCAGTATTAAAGTATCCTTCGGTGATTGTGCGTGATTATTATCAGAAAGATAAAAGTGAAACACTGCCATTCAGAAATTTGTAGTAGATTTGAATCTCCAATTTGATATTACGTGAAGAAAATTTTAAAGTAATAAAATGAAATTACTCGTTAGCTATTAACTCTAGGGCTAATAAAGGTCTATACTTTTTTACTCAGAATTCGATTACGCTATAAAAAAATATAGCATTCCATTTGAAAAAATAAAGTTGACCTTCAAATCTTCGAAGTGCCTCCACCTATAAAAAAAAATAAATGCACCACATAGTGTAGCGTTATAAACCATGTAACTTTTGTATAAAACATTTTTTTGTGCAACGCATATTTTGGTCGTAAAAGAGGTGCACACGTTGCATGGTCCACCCTGTATATACAGGGTGAGGCATATAAAGTGTCACAGAGCAATAGCACTCAAACTATTGATCATATCCAGAAATGTTTCAGACAAAAGTTTCAGTGTTCGAGAAGGCCGTCATACTGGACCACCCTATGTTTTTATCGGTGGAGGCGCTGAAGCTACGTCAAGGTCAACTCCACTTTTTTAAATGGAACCATGTATTTTTTTTCTCTGACATTATTACCGATTTTAAGACGAATTCAGCGACCTACACGCATAGTATGAAAATAGTCGAAAAATCGAAAAATATCGGAATAATCACTTTCAAAGGATCCACTAACCTTGGTTTGGGTCTACCTACAGAAGGTGCTCGAAGAAAGAATACGCCGAGCATGTACCAAAATTACACCACAAATGTTGGCTGAAGGTAGACGGTCTTTTCATCAGCGAATTAACAAGTGCTTACAAGTCGAGGGTCATCACTTCGAGCATCTTCTGTAGGTAGACCCAAAGCAAGGTTAGTGGATTCTTTGAAAGTGATTATTCCTATTTTTTTTCGATTTTTCGACTATTTTCATACTTTGCGTGACTAGAATGACCTTGTATTGTAGGTCGCTGAATTCGTCTCAAAATCGGTAATAATGTCATCGAAAAAAAAATACATGGTTCCATTTAAAAAAGTGGAGTTGACCTTGACGTAGCTTCAGCGCCTCCACCGATAAAAAAAATAGGGTGGTCCAGTATGACGGCCTTCTCGAACACTGAAACTTTTGTCTGAAACATTTTTGGATATGATAAATAGTTTGAGTGCTATTGCTCTGTAACACTTTATTTGTCTCACCCTGTATATAGGGTGGACCATTTAACGTGACCGGCCCAAATATCTCCGTTGCCTTTAGAGTGACGAAAAAAATGTCAGGAGGTAATTCGATTGATTTCGAAGGGCTGATACAGTGGTGAAAAATTCATTTTTGTCAAGGTCATAGTTTTTGCGTTCTCAAGGTCATCAATGATTTTTCAAATGGGAATATGTTTTTTTTTTATTAAGACGTTATAGCTGATATTCAGACGAATCCGACGACCTATGATATCATGAGCTTGGAATGATTTTTCACCAAAATACACGTGTAAAAACGGGAGATCGTGATGGTATTGGCAATAAGAATATCCGAATAATGTAATTGAATTTTTTGTGCAGAAAATTTATTGTAACAAATGTTCGAAGTGATGGCCATTAACCTCGACACTCTTTTGAAGACGTCGGATGAATTCTCTTGGATCGTCGAATAGTTTCTGGTGGTCCACCCTGTATATACATATATATATATATATATATATATATATATATATATATATATATATACGACCACTCCAAAGAATTAAAGGAACACACATTTCTTCCCTTGTTTTTAGTGTTTTTTTTTTTAAGTGTTCGGATAACCGAATATTCGGATAATCGAGGTTCTACTGTAACAATGCAAGTAGGAAATGAAAAAGAATTTTCGTTGTCTTCCAACGATGCAAACTTCATCTCCGTAGTTTTCGGTTATGACTAGTTATAAGTATATTTAATCACACGTAAAAAATGACAGCATTAATAAACTTTCAGCCTGTTTAGTTTTTTTTTAATTTTTATTATAGCTAATTGTTTATTTTTATATTATTTCGTAATGTGTATAATATTTTGATTCCCATTCGTATTATCGGTATTCTTCATTTGTTTTATGTTATCTTACAAATAACTATGCATTCTACTAATTTGCCTCATGGTACTATCAAAGCATAAATAAACTAATCAATCAGTCAATCAATTAACCAAGCAATGTCTTTCCCTCTCTCTCTCTCTCTATCTCTCTCTCTCTCTTTCTTCTTCTCTCTCTCTCTCTCTCACTTTCTGGCTCTCCGTCTCGCCCTCGCTCTTACGACGCCTCCTATTTTCACAGTCGGTTGGAAATAGTCGTTCCAATATCATTGCCGGGAATACACGCGAGCGAGCACGAGCGCGGGGACTTCTCTCGTGTACGTGTGGCGCGGCACCGATTACTCTGACTCAAAGAGCAAATATAGCCACCGTGATCGCGATGATGATCGCGAACGGCATAAATCGCCAGCTCAAGGTCGACAGTTCAAAGTGTTGCGCAATAGACCAGTGTTTTCGATTAAACTGATCAACAAACTTCCGTCAACTTATCAGTTAATTATTGTCACGGGTCTTTCTCCTCTGTTCGTTTTCCTTTTCTAAACTAACTCGATCAACGCATCGACCGTGCAATTTTTCATTGTTCGCGGTGCGTTCGAATTTTTTGGTACGCGGATCAATGATGCGAAGAATCGCAGCCAGTCGGACACTTGAGTGTACGAGTCCGTTTGTGCAGTGAGGACGCTTGAGCGATAAAAAAAAAGAAAGAAAAATAGAAAAGGACCGGTATTGGGAACGATCGATCGAGTCAATAGTGCCCTCGATGGTCCACGCATGTACTCGAAATTATATGCACAGTAAAATCATTGTCGGGGCGTTGCAGCGTGTTCCGGTCGGAAGAGCTACCGGAATTTACTCCGTTTCCTCGTTAAATATAGTCAGCCTTCCCGTAATTGTAATCCATCTCTTCGCGTACATTCATGACTACGAAACGTATTATTATAAAATTTATACAATGCCGTTGCAATTTGCATCGTTGCAATCGAACGAATATTCCGTTTCATTCTTTTTTTTTTTTTTAATTGTCATCTCCATTGTTTTCAATAGAACGTCAATTTGTTTACAAATTTTTCACTGCTGGATTGTAACGAGAATGTAAAATGTCTGAACGTTTTCCGTATTTTTAATCTGGCAAAAAAAAATTGAGCGATGCAAATCTATTTTCATTGCATTCCAACGATGCAACCTTCAACATCATGTATGATTTACATACTATTTCCATTTCCAATATATTGTAAATGTGATGTATGTATATTGGGGTTGTTTGGGTTGGAAGTTGATATTGAAGTTTGCATAGTTGGAACGTTGGAGGTTCATTAGCCCGAACTTTTTTGATGACAAATTTCAACTACGAAAAATCAATCAAACGTTTTTGCAGATTCTTGTCGGAAATGTAGTCTAAATTTGCTGGACATGATTTTGCATGATATAGAAAATGAAGAAATAACAACGAAGGGAGAATTTTCGTTTCATCCCGACGATGCAAACTTCAATATCGTCATTAACATCACTTTTTTCGTAAATATTTTGCGTGTGAAATTTACTCGATTTTCGCTACGGAATTATGCATAGGTCCAATATTGAACTATTATATTTTTGAATTATTCAATAACGTAATTTTATATAAAATTAAATGATCTACAAAAAAGGTCCTATGACATTTTGTGATAAGTCTGATAGTTTCCTCGGAAAAGTGAACAAAGGCTGAAATGCACTATAAATTCAACTTTGACCTTAACTTTTAAGTTATACATCTATATATATATATGTCTCAAAATGACCGGACATTTTTAATTGCGCGCCATTTTTTTTTGCGGCGAACATAGAGTATTAATCTTTGACAACTGGCATCAGGAAGTATTGAGGTTTAGTCATGGAGAATTATACGATCGAGCAACGCATAGAAATTGTCAAAATGCAATGTGAAACAATGCAGTTATTGCATACGAAGTTTCATAGTCGTGTTATCTCGCGCCGCGGCGATGTGAATTGGCCACCAAGATCGTACGATTTTACGCCATTGGACTTCTTTCTCCGGGTTTTTTTTTCCGAAAGGAAAAGTGTATCCCAATGATCGACAGACTATTTCGGAGCTCAAAGAAGCAATTGGACGCGCCATTAATGAAATTAGTCCGCAATTATGCCAAAATGTTATTGAAAATTTCGAAAAAAGAGTGAACACTCGCAAACATGTATGAGGTGGCCATTTATCGAATATTGTGTTCCATACATAACCTTTATGCTTATAACTCATATGAAAATAAAAATACTCGTACTTTTCAAATAAATAATACGTTTTATTAATAAATTAAAATGTCAGGTCATTTTGAGACACCCTGTATATATCTACCGACACTGGTAGACGTGCGGTCGGGGTTCAGCTTCGGCGGTACTTCGAGTTGAGGCCTTAAGCCACTCTAGGATTTTACAAAAATGGATTTTTATTTGTTAAAAATATGCCTTAGTACCTATAAAATTATATTCCAAAAAATGATGGGTGTGAAAAATCTCTACGTACTCGATTTTCGAATTCTAGCGCAACCCCTCTTCATTCATGTCGTGACTTTCTACTAACTTTAAACGCGTTTATCTCAAAACTACACGGAGAGAATTAAAAAGTAATTTTTGTCGTGAATTTCACGGTAAAAATGACCGTGATATATTTCAATGTGGTGACAAGTGAGAAAAGCATAATAATTCGTATGCGACAAGTTTTTTTTAACTCACGTTACAGAAAATTTCAAATACGTAGCTTAAATTTTACTATACAAGAAGGGTAGCGCGCACGATAATTTTTACCGAGAGCACAATACATTTTCCTATAACACTCATGAAATTTTATAATAAATCTTAAAATAACTGTTATAAAGACGATACGTTTTTTATAGACATTTTTGAAAGGCATAAAATAATAAAATGCACAGTAAAATTTCGCTGATATCATATATTTTTTAAATTTAAGTTTTGCGTATTTTGTAACACATGAAAATTTACTAGAAAATCTGGTAAAATTTTCTATCTGAAGAAGAAATTTTATTTTATTTTCGTGAAAATCTGTGTTTTACTCGGTAATAATACGCGAACTTTCAGGGTTGTCATCTGGTTACCGTTACTGCACGGTCATTTTTAACATTTAATTCTCTCCGTGTACATTTTTCAAGTTGGCCGGGCTCATAACTCAAACAAATTTCAACCGATCCACTTGAAATTTTCACTTTATATTTGAAATTACATTTTCTGAAGCACTACGTGGGATTTTTTTATTATATTGCATAGTTCCTTTTTTATAAACAATTTTCTGATAATTTTGTCATAGCATTTTATACTTTTTGTTTTAAAATTGCGCCATTTTAACAAAAAACAATATATCAAAAAAATCCTACGTACTTCTATAGCTATTCTCACATATAATCGAAAAAATTTTAGTGTCTCATCATAACTAAAAAATTATAGGAGTTGTTGGTCCGGCGGTTGACCTTCCAAAAATAAAGGCGTCGTCGGAAAAATGCTGCACAGTCGCCATTTCAACATGTATCGCTGTGAAAAATCAATTTTGAACAATCAATTACGTGTATAATAAAACCCCTATTTTGTAATTCCGATTTATTTTATGGTTTCGCGGAAAAAAAATCACAAAATATGCCCTTGTTTTGGCCTCTAGAGTGGCCTAAGGTTTTAAGCAGCGTTTTGCATGGTCAATACTCGGAGCGGTGACCGCTTAGCCGTGCACCGGATCGCGCATCAACCAGTGAGCGCAACGCCAATACTTCTGTTACCTTGGTGCAGATACTTGAGTATATATGCACCAGAGAATCAGAAGAATCGTGAAGAATGATATGACCTTGAAATGATTTTTCACTGAAATACACGTGTAAAAACGGGAAATCGTGATGGTATTGTCAATAAGAATATCCGAATAATGTAATTGAATTTTTTGTGCAGAAATTTTTTTGTAACAAATGTTCGAAGTGATGGCCATTAACCTCGACACATTCTTGAAGACGTCGGATGAATGATTCTCTTGACCTTCGAATAGTTTCTGGTGTGATAGCGGCGCAGATTATCCAACGGTTACAATAATGTCAATAGTCGGAGATGTTTCTGATGTTTGTAAATACTGGCATTGTAACGTAGTAAAACTGTAGTAGAGTGAAGAATGTTTACCATCTACCAATATTAGAATCAGTAGACAAGTGTATCCATCCAAAGTAACATGGAATAACCGTATCGAAAATGCTACTGTACAGTCAAGCAGAGTGATTGTACAGTCAAGCATGATGTTCCGACGACGCCGGCGAACATGCGAGAACGAATTACAAGAGCCTGCGTCGCTATCACACCAAAAAATGATTCGAAGGTCAAGAGAATCATTCATCCGACGTCTTAAAAAATGTGTCGAGGTTAATGGCCATCACTTCGAACATTTGTTACAATAAATTTTCTGCACAAAAAATTCAATTACATTATTCGGATATTCTTATTGTCAATACCATCACGATTTCCCGTTTTTACACGTGTATTTTGGTGAAAAATCATTTCAAACTCATGATATCAGGTCGTCGGATTCGTCTGAATATCAGCTACAACGTCTCAATAAAAAAAAAAAAACATGTTCCCATTTGAAAAACCATTGATGACCTTGAGAACGCAAAAACTATGACCTTGACAAAAATGAATTTTTCACCACTGTATCAGCCCTTCGAAATCAATCGAATTACCTCCTGACATTTTTTTCGTCACTCTAAAGGCAACGGAGATATTTGGGTTGGTCACGTTAAATGGTCCACCCTGTATATGACCGTTTTCACAAACCCAACTCATCCAACGTAACCCAAATGCACTAACCCAGCTCTATGTGCATTAAATTTCGCAACATAGTAAAATAATACCACCCGGCGAATATTCGATTGGTGAGTGGTCGATATCGGAGAGCTTGTTGCCGCAACGATAATAACTGTATTAATATTAATCCCAGATATACGCTCGTAGAGTGACGAGGAGGGATCGTCGGGCTCGATGATAGAAGTTGCTTCCCCTTCCCGGATATATACAGTCTCCAGCTCCACCGACTCTTCCAACACAACCTTGCCCCACGCGGGAAATGGTAATTCACGCGTAATCTCAACCCTTCCATCGATGCTACCTCGGCGCCGCTTCGACTCTAATTTTGCAATAAATGCCCTCTGTACACGCGTGCATATGCGCGGTCCGAGTTTGTTTGCCGCGGTCGACGATCAAAGCACAAGATAAATAATTAAATGACGCTTCGTAGCTCGATGGGGAGGAAAAGTTTTTCGAGGAAACTTCGGTAAGCTCTGGTCGGTTATTAATGGGCGAAATTAATTTTAATTAATTAGCAATTTGATTAATTACGTTTAAATTATAGCGCAATTGTAAATTGTTTTTTTTTTAATGTAAAACAAATGAAAAAAATGCATTTGTTTCGATTTTTTTAATATTCTATACTACTTTTTAAATTTTTTCAAAGAATGAATACTTAGGACATGCATTTTTAATTGAAAAATAATAATACATGGTGTCTTGGCTAAAGTGGTACAAGCTTGTATAAAAAAATACGAATTGCAATGAAAAAGGTTTCAAATGAAAGTTGATTCGTTTCAAGAGGGGAAAAAAAAAAACATGACAATGTCAATTTGACCTTGGATACACCCGCCAAGGTCGTATGAAGGTCAACTTTGAAATTGTCAATAATAAGCCTTTTCTTTTATTGTATATTCGAATAACTTAGCTCGAGAGCTTGTCAAAACACTGTGGATAAGTATTTTTTTTTAATCGAGTACTTTATCAATTGTCAGACTTGTTGTAACATTCAAGTGTCGTAGCTGAAAAAAAAAAACAAAATGCGATGAAAAAAATACTCATCCACAGTGTTTCGAGAGGCTCTCGAGCTAAGCTACAAGAATGTACGCTAAATAACAAGGCTTTCGGTTTAAAATTTCGAAATTAACCTTCACATGACCTTGGCAGTAATAGCCAAGGTCAAACTGACATTACCATATTCGTTTTCATCCGAAACGAAGCAACTTTCACTCGAAACATGTTTAGTTCGTAAGCTATGATTTTTTGCCCGTGTTATTTAGCCTTCAATGGCTCACGGTAGCAAAGTGTGACCGGTTACTTACCGCCCATGTGAGGCTTCCAGACTAGGGCCTCAATAAAGTTAGGGAAAATTAAGATGGGCCTGATCAAAGCCCGAACTCAACTTCCGCACGGGAGTTTTTGAGATAAATACTATCAACAGCCACGCACCACCCCCCGTGATCGACTCGGTCAAGAGTATATCGAAACCTAAGTCCAAATTCGCACCAATAACTCGCCGATCGATACTCGAAGCTGAAATTCGAATAGCTTCGCGATAGCGTGTCTGTGGAATCGCCGGATCTCACGGAAGTCCGCGCGCCGTGTGTATAACCGGCTATACGGAAATACGTAGGCTCGTACACGCGGCGTATGCCATACGTGCGTGTCGTCGAACCACGCCCCCGTCTCACTGATATTTTCGGAACGCGCGGACTTTGCGAGATACTCGAAGCATCCATTCGTATTCACCGGGTGTCCCGTTACAACCCTGGCATACCCTGTGGAAATAAATCTCTGGAATAGTAAAATACCAGGTGTACAAGTATGAAATGCGAAATTCAGACAACAGATGGTGCACCAATGCAGTTTGTGCTATAAAGATTTGACACTGCGCCATTTTGTTGTGTCATCAACAAGTGTCAGACGCGCAAGAGTGATAAATTGGAAAAGTGTGTGCATAGTGTTGTGTTGTTGTGTTCAATATGTGGAAATTTCTACCGAACAAAGAGCATTCGCGGACAGCATTAATTTTTTGTTTTCATTTGAAGAAAACTGCTGCCGAATCATACCGATTACTTCGAGAAGCTTATGATGAACATGCTTCATCGCAAGATACGTGTGAACGATGCTTTCGGCGTTTCAAAAGTGGTGACTTCGATGTTGCAGACAAGGAACATGGAAAACCGCCAAAAAAATACGAAGATGTGGAATTGCAAGCATTGTTGGACGAAGATGATTCGCAAACACAAAAACAACTCGCCGTGCAATTGGGCGTTAGTCAACAAGCTGTTTCCAATCGGCTACGAGAGATGGGAAAGATTCAGAAGACCCGGTAGATGGGTACCACATGAGTTGAACGACAGGCAAATGGAAAAGCGCAAAAACACATGTGACATTTTGCTCGCTCGGTACAAAAGGAAGTCGTTTTTGCATCGTATAGTTACAGGGGATGAAAAGTGGATTTATTTTGAGAATCCCAAGCGCAAAAAATCATGGGTAGAGCCAGGCGCACCATCCACATCGACCGCAAGACCGAATCACTTTGGCAGAAAGACGATGCTCTGTGTTTGGTGGCACCAGAGGGGCGTGGTCTATTATGAGCTGTTAAAACCTGGGGAAACGGTTAATACTAAACGTTACCAACAACAATTGACCGATTTGAACCGTTCGCTGCTTGAAAAAAGGCCAGAATACCGAAAGAGGCAACACAAAGTCATTTTTCTTCATGACAATGCTCCATCACATACGGCAAAACCGGTTCGCGACACGTTGGAAGCACTCAGCTGGGAAGTTCTACCCCATGCGGCTTACTCACCAGACTTGGCTCCTTCCGATTACCACTTGTTTGCATCGATGGGTCACGCAGTTGCTGAGCAGCGCTTTGGTTCGTACGAAGATGTGAAAAAATGGCTCGATGAATGGTTCACAGCAAAAGGAGAAGATTTTTACTGGCGTGGTATTCACAAATTGCCCGAAAGATGGGAAAAATGTATAACAAGCGATGGAGCATACTTTGAATAAAGCACTTTTTATCATTCTACCGAGTTTAACGTGTTTTTTTTTTATAAAAAAATCCGCATTTCATTCTTGTAGACCTGGTAGTAAAAAAAAATATTGGATTTACGAAAATTTCAGTGAATTCGAATAAAAAAAGATCAAAGAAACGCAATTACTCGATTTCGATGAATCAACGTTGTCAGTGTAATAATAAAATACGTAAAAATAAAACTCAAAAAATGAAATAAAAATACTTAAACACGTGGACGACAAATTTTGGCTGGTTGTCGGAGACACCTTAACCGCGCAAATTATCAGGTTGAAGTTTGCATCGTTGGAATGCAACGCTATGTTTTTTTTTCTTCATTTTATTTATTCCTTTATTTTCATCATTATCCAAAGCCTATTATTCCAAATTGAAGTCGCGTCGCAACTGAAATTTCTGATAAGAATACGTTCTGATAAGAATACGCAATTTTTACAGTTCAAATGCGCTGCAAAAAAATTTAGTAAATGATAAGAATTAATTTTCGTTGCATTCCAACGATGCAAACTTCAACGTCATAGCAAATTTCACTTGCGCCCGTCTTCATTGCAGTCGCAAAGTCAAATGTAATTAGCAAAAGTCCCTTGCATTAATCATTAGACCGCTTGAAATTTCCGACCGCGCACGTTAAATTTGCTCTTCCGCCGGCTACCATGTAGTCTCCCAAAATCCTTGAATCGAAAATCATACTGCTACTGTCATAGGTCTCGACTCTCCTGCTGCACTCTCGCGAACTTCGTTACAGGAAATTCTATGCAAATGTGCACATATCTACTATATATATATATATATATATATATATATATACAGGGTGTCCCAGGACGGAATGTCATCCCTGAAATGGGGGGGTTGGGGGTGAAATTCTGAGTCGATTGATATAAGCATGTATAGTTCCCGGATCAACCCCTGAATTATTATTAATTTTTAAAGACGGGCCAATCAGGCGCGCCCGATGAGCGAGCTTACGTCGGTGAGCGATACGCGCGTGTAGTGGTGCCTGGCGGAGCGGTGCTCCTACCGTGCTCCGCCAGGCACCACTACACGCGCGTATCGCTCACCGACGTAAGCTCGCTCATCGGGCGCGCCTGATTGGCCCGTCTTTAAAAATTAATAATAATTCAGGGGTTGATCCGGGAACTATACATGCTTATATCAATCGACTCAGAATTTCACCCCCAACCCCCCATTTCAGGGATGACATTCCGTCCTGGGACACCCTGTATATATATATATATATATATATATATACAGGGTGGACCACGCAACGTCTGCACCTCTTTTACGACCAAAATATGCGTTGCACAAAAAAATGTTTTATACAAAAGTTACATGGTTTATAAGGCTACACTATGTGTTGCATTTATTTTTTTTATAGGTGGAGGCGCTTCGAAGATTTGAAGGTCAACTTTATTTTTTCAAATGGAATGCTATATTTTTTATAGCGTAATATGATAGAGTATCGAATTCTTAGTAAAAAAGTATAGACCTTTATTAGCCCTAGAGTTAATAGCTAACGAGTAATTTCACTTTATTACTTTAAAATTTTCTTCACGTAATATCAAGTTGGAGATTTAAATCTACTATAAATTTCTGAATGGCAGTGTTTACATCACAGTGTTTATCAATATGAACACATTTACCACATCACACACACTTATCGTGATTCACAATCTTCTCAATGATTGTAATCCAGTATTAAAGTATCCTTCGGTGATTGTGCGTGATTATTATCAGGAAGATAAAAGTGAAAATGAATGAATGAATCTCCAACTTGATATTACGTGAAGAAAATTTTAAAGTAATAAAGTGAAATTACTCGTTAGCTATTAACTCTAGGGCTAATAAAGGTCTATACTTTTTTACTCAGAATTCGATACTCTATCATATTACGCTATAAAAAATATAGCATTCCATTTGAAAAAATTAAGTTGACCTTCAAATCTTCGAAGCGCCTCCACCTATAATAAAAATAAATCCACCACATAGTGTAGCCTTATAAACCATGTAACTTTTGTATAAAACATTTTTTTGTGCAACGCATATTTTGGTCGTAAAAGAGGTGCACACGTTGCGCGGTCCACCCTGTATATATGTTGTCAATTATTAGATTAGGCTGTCTACTTTCCCGCCACAACTGACTATTAATCAGGAAAAGGGTGTGCACATTCAATATACGTACTTCACCGCCATATACACACATGTATATATATAGATATATATATACATCCTGAGAAGGGCAGATAGGCCAGAGACAATCTTCCAAGGCGTCTGAATTTAATTACGCATTTACGAGGCTTTACATTTTCATCATCATGTCGCGCAGGCCCTCGCCTGATATAACGTAGACTCGTCGGAGAGGGCGCCACAGACAGAGATATGAGATTAATAAATTCGTAACGGCAGGCATACCTTCTGATACATATATATGCATATAATGTTAGGAAGTTGGCTGTAACGTTCATACTCCAGGCCTCGCAAACTTCCCTTACATAGATGTACATATATACAGGGTGGTCGAAAAGTCGTGGTTCAAACGAAGTAGTTAGATAGCCAAGATCATTTCCAACCAAAAATATCATAAACCTGTTGATCCGTTTTTCAACGATTCCAAAGCTATGCTTTTTTTCAGTCTTTTTAAATAATAGATTCCCAGTTTAACGAAAAAAAAAATTAATTAAAAAAACGACTTTGACAGATTAGAGCAACGAAAATCACGCAGACATTTTTTAGAAATTTTACTTAGCGATCCACAACCTGTCTGCAAAATATGAATTTTCATATAATAATGAAAATGAGAAATTGAAAAGAATTTTCGTTGCATCCCAACGATGCAAACTTAAATCCTATCCTGATTATGTGGCTTTCGAATGAAACTGTAGTTTTTACAATTGTCATCATGAGTTCTTAGAATAAAATGAATTCGTAATAACTTTTTGGATCATCATTTTTCTCTTCTTTAGGTTTTCATCGTTGATACAGAAAGGAAAATGTTCTACTGAAACTTGCGCCTGCGGTATAAAAATAACCCACATATGGCAAGTAGTTTTTAAAATCATTTCTTTTTGTAAAGCTGGGAAGCAATTTTTCAAAAAGTATTGAAAACGCAATAATATCTCTGGAATCGTTGAGAAACGGACCAATATGTATATGATCTTTTTGGTTGGATGTGATCTTGGCTACTTCCCTATTTCATTTGATCCACGACTTATGGACCACCCGGTATATTTGGACCCCGGTATATCTATATCTATATATATGTATGATGTGATATAGTACATAATATATATCACAATGCTGTATACCCTGAATAATCCAGCACAGCATTCGCTCTACACGTATAAGCGGATCATCTAATCTTCGTTTGGGTTAAGCGAACCGCCTTAACCCTTTTCTCCGCATAAATGTGTTATTCTGTGAAATTGAACTTTGCATCGTTGTAATGCGACGAAAATGATTTTTTTTTTGCTTCAATTTCTCCTGGCAGATCGTGGCAATTCTTCGATTCGTTTACTTAGAGTTATATAATGTGAATATGCAAAAAGATTGTGAAGTAGGGAAAATATGGAAATAAAAGTATAAGAGAGCATTTTCGTTGCGCTCCAACGATGCAAAGTGCAACACGATTCACTTGGTTGACGTCGAGTTTGTTTGGGTAAACATTTAAACATTTCACGTCACGAATGCAACGTTGCATCGTTGGAACGCAATGAAAAGTTTTTTTTTTTACGATTTAGACTATAAAAATAACTCGAACGTTTTTACGTATTATTAGATATCTGCGACCTTAATTTGCAGAAAGGACTTTGGATAATGAGAAAAATTGGGAAATAAAGAATAAAAAATAAATAAAAAATCGTTGCAGTTCAACAATTCAAAGTTCAATGTCATTGGATTTTAATGATTCAAACTTCAACACCATGCTCTTCCGGTCCTCCTGCACGGAGTGCTGTTATCTACCATTTCCAAAATTCTTCATGGTTAAGGGGGGGGGGGGGGGGGCTTTTAGACGCCCGAAAATGAGTGATTTTTGATGAACTTTTTAAAGGTGATAAAATAATCGCATTATTTTGAAATTTTGATATTATCTTATTCTAGTGTTAAAAAAATTTCTTTTTTTTTTAAACAAAGAAAATGGTGGCGTTATAAGGTATTCCTTTAGGCGTCTTTTGCGTTATATCGAAAAGTGCTCTATTTCTCTGATTTTTTCTATTGATCTGAAGCAAAAATCGAAAATATTTTTCGATTATTGACATGTGTAGGGAAAGGATATACCTATAAAAATATAAAAAAAGTGTAAAATTAAAAATTGAGTAGGCTTTTTAATCAAATTTTTATATTTTTGACCATTTTCTGGACAACTTTTACCCCAAAAAAAGTAATTTATTTACCCGATAACCTCAAAACTTTAGGTATAACCTTTCGATAATGTTATTGCGAGAAACCTCCCAAAATTTCAGCCAGATCGATCAAATAACTTTTTGAGCAATAACATGAGGAGTTTTTGAAAATGCAGTTTCGAGATAATCGCGTTTAAAGTTTCAATATCATAATGTGCTGTACGACTGTATGCTATAACCTCGTAAATGTTTTATATTTCGACTTTTCGATTTTCCAGTATACTCTAAATATATTACAATTTCGAAATATGTGAAAAAAATTGATTTTTTGAACATTGTAAAGGGTTTTCTCTCCTTAAGACGAATCCACAGACGTCAATCAGTGTCTCGGCCGATCGCGTGCCATCTTCTCTGAGGCAAGATAACTTTTTTGGTACTTGGACCACAAGATCGAGTACTTGGACCATAAGATTCAGACGTTTTTTCCCCCAATGACTTTGCAATGATTTGCTTCAATTATGGTTCAGTACTTAGATCATCATTTTTAGTACTTGGGCCATCAGATCCAGTACTTGGACCGTCAGATCCAGTACTTGGACCATCAGATCTAGTACTTGGACCATCAGATCCAGTACTTGGACCGTCAGATCCAGTACTTGGGTCATCAGATCCAGTACTTGGGTCATCAGATCCAGTACTCGGGTCATCAGATGCAGTACTTGGGTCGTCAGATCCAGTACTTGGACCATCAGATCCAGTACTTGGACCATCAGATCCAGTACTTGGACCATTAGATCCAGTACTTAGACTGTCAGATCCAGTACTTAGACTGTCAGATCCAGTACTTAGACTGTCAGATCCAGTACTTGGACCATCAGATCCACTACTTGGGTCATCAGATCCAGTGCTTGGGCCATCAGATCCAGTACTTGGGTCATCAGATCCAGTGCTTGGACCACAAGATTATTACGTTTCTTTTTTTTCTCAACAACTTCGCAATTATCTACTTCATTTGTATAGTCCCGTACTTGGATGACAATTCAATCCAAAGCATTGATCTCCCTCCATTAAAACTCAAATCCAAAAATATAGTGACTCGCCCCCCAACAAACAAACCCAAACGCTTCCGCATACCGTCGACAATTTATATTCCTTCAAATTGCCCGCCGCTTCGAACTTCCTACATATTTTTAATCTTTCTCGATTTCCTTCTTTGCCGACCAGCCCTCCGTGTTCTCCATTCCCAAGCTCTCTTATAACTGTACAATTTCTCCGGATATATTCCGTGTTTGATGCAATTTACGCCCAAGGTGTATAATATCCGCAACAGTGACTTCCGCGTGCTCGCTGTTTCGCGAATATCGTATTTGCTCGCGAGAAGGTGTATACAGAAGGAGTTGCGCGCCTTGTGGAGAGGGCGAGAAGGTTGAACAAAGGTGAGAAAGGCGAAGTTCAGTGGATTCGATAACGTTATTCCTGCTAGAGAAATTCACCAAAGGCAGTGAAATCCCTGAACTGTATATATGCGGCATCGTTTGTAGCATATATACACATGTGTATATGTATACAGGGTGGACCACGCAACGTGTGCACCTCTTTTACGACCAAAATATGCGTTGCACAAAAAAATGTTTTATACAAAAGTTACATGGTTTATGAGGCTACACTATGTGGTGCATTTATTTTTTTTATAGGTGGAGGCGCTTCGAAGATTTGAAGGTCAACTTTATTTTTTCAAATGGAATGCTATATTTTTTATAGCGTAATATGATAGAGTATCGAATTCTGAGTAAAAAAGTATAGACCTTTATTAGCCCTAGAGTTAATAGCTAACGAGTAATTTCACTTTATTACTTTAAAATTTTCTTCACGTAATATCAAGTTGGAGATTCATTCATTTATTTTCACTTTTATCTTTCTGATAATAATCACGCACAATCACCGAAGGATACTTTAATACTGGATTACAATCATTGAGAAGATTGTGAATCATGATAAGTGTGTGTGATGTGGTAAATGTATTCATATTCATAAACACTGTGATGTAAACACTGCCATTCAAAAATTTGTAGTAGATTTGAATCTCCAACTTGATATTACGTGAAGAAAATTTTTAAGTAATAAAGTGAAATTACTCGTTAGCTATTAACTCTAGGGCTAATAAAGGTCTATACTTTTTTACTCAGAATTCGATACTCTATCATATTACGCTATAAAAAATATAGCATTCCATTTGAAAAAATAAAGTTGACCTTTAAATCTTCGAAGCGCCTCCACCTATAAAAAAAATAAATGCACCACATAGTGTAGCCTTATAAACCATGTAACTTTTGTATGAAACATTTTTTTGTGCAACGCATATTTTGGTCGTAAAAGAGGTGCACACGTTGCGTGGTCCACCCTGTATATATACGGGGTGATCCAAAAGTCACGGATCAAACGAAGTAGGGAGGTAGTCAAGATCATTTCCAACCAAAAAGGTCATACACAGGATGGTCCGTTTCTCAACGATTCCAATGCTATGATTTTTTCAAGATTTTTTTGGAAAAACGTTTCCCAGCTGTACAAGGAAATTAATTTTAAAAAAATGATTTACCATTTTTAGGTTATTTGTTTCTTAAGAAGTAGCCTGATGATGTGGCTGTCACGTGAAAATGCAGTCTTCATAAATGTCATTGTTGTAAATCGAATTTACTTAATATTGTTATGATGTTGGAGTATGCATCCTTGGAATACAACGAAAATTAATTATTTTTTATTGTTCAAATTTGTTTTGACTGCGATAATTACTCGAACGTTTTTACGTATTCTTATTAGAGATTTATCACCTCAATTTTGCAAGAAAAAGGAGACTTTGGATAAGCGTAAAAATAAAGAAACGAAAAAATGAAGAAAAAAAACCTTCCACTCCAACGATGCAATCTTCAACGTCATATTTTATTTCAATCCATGTGATTCTAACGAGAGAAACATGGGTTAGAAATTCATTTCTTAGGTTTTCGTTTCGCTGAGCACTGAATTCAAAAGTGAATTATATTATTAACCCTTTGCACTCGAGAGGTGACTATCGCTCACCACTTGCTACCTGAGTGAAAAAGGCCTCGAGTGCAAAGGGTTAAGTAATGATTTAATTAATGCATTATTAAGGAAAGTAAGTGAAGTAATTAGTAATTAAGTAATTGTGCTAGTCTAATTATTTTGTACTTTTTACAGTACTTTTTTTAGAAGTCGGTTTTTGATTTATTTTTCATTATGAAATTTGGCATCATTTGATTTGGGTATTTGGACATTTTAACAATCCGAAGCACTAAATGTATTGTACAACGACTTGACTATCTCCTCACTTTGTTTGATCCACGATTTTGGGACCACCCTGTATATATATATATGTCGCGGATGCAATCAGAGCCCGCTGATCCGGATTGCGGCTACGCGATGCCCTTTCCCTGTATTGCCAAATTTACTCGCGGGGTTAAGCTGGATCCGGTCAAGCGCGATACATCGTCGTTTCTACTTGTTCGTCTCTGTCTGGCTCATCTCTTTTGCTCTTTCTCTCCCTCTCTCTCTCTCTCCATCTATCCATCTATCCATCTCTCTCCCTCCCTCCCTCCCTCCCTCCCTCTCTCTCTCTCTCTCTCTCTCTCTCTCTCTCTCTCTCACTCACTCTCCCTCTTTGCCTTCCGTCCCTCCTGGCCTCCTGACTACTACGACACAATCGAGCTCTCCTATTTTCGATGCTCGCAACCAAATTTACCCAACTCTCGGGATCCTCCCAGCGAGCCGAAAATCTCGATATGCTTGCTCAACACTTTAGCCTGGCAGGGTGGACTGCTGTGATTGCAGTTCAGGCGATCTTTTGAATCCAAAAAAATTGATTATTTTCGAAAGTGGTGGCTGCAACGAAATAAAAATTATTTCTCACTTTGGATAATACTATTAGGTGTAAAAAAAAAGTTATGTCAAAATAGTATCCCCTTTTTTTTACACAAAACACAGCGATTTTTAGGATGCATGTATTCGGGAGGAAATTTCGGAAAGGTTTCTTTTATGGGTGTGCGGGTAGCAGAATTAGTCGGGTCGAGTAATTCAACTATGATTCGGGTCGAGTACCCGAATTTTTCGACTACCCGAACTTTATCGAGTACCCGACGATACTCGAGTATATTCGGGTAACCATCGCCTAGCGGTTTACTCGTTTCACATCGGGTACTCGATAAGCCGTGCTGCCAGATCAAAATTTCAAATTTCGTTTCATAGTAGATAGCGCCACAAAAACGTACGAAATAGACTCCAGCTTTATGTTCTCTATCCTTCGCCGATAGGTTGGAGATCATAAGAAATAAAAATAATCAATTTAATAATTTTAATATTCATATTCATATTAATTCAATATTTTCATATTAAATATAAGTATTAAGTATACACAAAAGTTTTTTGTATTCTTGTAATGAAAAGTTTTTCCGATAGTTTATCTTCATTTAAAGATTAAAGATTATAAACAATCAATCGCTTATCACTCGATTCTGAAGATTTCGTGATTGACATTATTAAATTATTAAGTGAAACAGAAAACAATGAATAACGAGACGTTTACGAGTGCTCGCTTGCTCAGCAACATAACGATTGTCACAACAAATCGAAAAAGCCGAATAGTTCGTGCATGAGACAGACAAAACTATAAGAGCGGTGCGGCAATGCATGAAGTCGCGAGAAAGAACTCTCTCTCTCTCTCTCTCTCTCTCTCTCTCTCTCTCTCTCTCTCTCTCTTCTCTCTCTCTCGGTGGTGAGCGAGAGAGAGAGAGAGAGAGAGAGAGAGAGAGAGAGAGAGAGAAGTAGCTGTGCCGTTTGCTCCCAAGCTCCAAGGGTTTACATTGTATACAAGCGAAACACGAAACATAAACAAGACAAAGAATAGAAAAGTGAGACGAAAAAAGATTTTTACAGTATTATCATTTTTTCGTTTTATCGCCTTTTGCGAGTTTTCGTTTTCTCCTATTATTCGATCGAAACGACTAGATAAATAATAAATATAAATAATAAATACGGATCTCCGAGTCGTTTACGAATACTTCAAGTTTACGAATACCCGTAGTTTAAGGCGGGATCCTGAATTAGCCGGTTCGAAAAATCGATATTTTGAGGAATTTTTTTCGGGTAAAAAAAAGCAAGTTTAGCGAAATTTTCAGATTATTTTATTACATGTCTGAACATAAGAAAACAATTTTTTTAAAAGAAAAATATCAACAGGCAACCGATTTTTATGCACATTCGTGCCACTGCTGTTTCCATGCAGCGTGACAAATGGAGCACGTAATTTTCATCTGAAATAAAAAAACCAAAAACCATTTTAATTGTGACATATTTTTCTTCTATATGAATTAAAAAAAACGATTTTTTTTTTGAAATTTGAATGTTTTTTCGGGTTTGAAGTAGAAAATGTGCTTTTTGTGAAAAAAAAAATTATTTCAACTTGCTAAAAAAATTGTTAAGAATTTTTTTTTCGACAATGTTTTTAGTTCAAATAGAAAAGAAAACGATACTGAAGCGAACAAGCTTTGGTTTGTTTCGATTGGATTTCTAGTTTTTTTGTAATCAGGTACGCCAAATTAGAAAAATCGTAAAAACGAAAACTCGAGAAAACGGGCGCCCTAACTGCCCGAGCGCCCGTATACCTGCTCGACACTCCACTACGTTCAGTGCTGTATCTTTGGAAATATTTCGAATTGGGCTATAAAACTTTGTCTAGACATTCTTAGATACATCAGGAATAGATTTAAACAATTAAAAAAAAATCGATTTTTTGGACCTTCTAATTCAGGATCCGGCCTTAAGTGTACTCGAAGTTCACGAGTACTCGACGTTTACGAGTACCCGAAATTAGAGAGTACCCGATGACCAAATTCGGGTACCCAATAGTGGCGAGTAATGCAAAAACGTAACCGGTCGGGTACCCGATCCGACCCGAACATCGGGTACCCGAGTGAATCGAGTACCCGCACACTCCTAGTTTCTTTCAAATTGTCGCAAATTTGGGCAATGATAATTATATATGATGTTGAAGTTTGCATTGGTTCGCCGCCCATTTAGGATACGAAAAATAGTCAAACAATTTTTCCTATTACAAAAAATAAAGGAATACAAAAGAAATAAACCCAAACAAACTTTAACGCCATTAATCATATGGAAATTAAAAAAGAATAATACAATTATATAAATATATATTTCCGAATCGTAAAATTGATTGTGGAGCTTGATCCAATCGCTGCCAGATCAATAGATTTAATTTTTCCATCAATCATCAGATCAATAGATTTATCCTTGACGGCAACTTGAATTGTTCGTAATTGAAACTTTTTCGATTAACTCATTATACCTTTTGTTCGTTTTTTTTTTTTTTTTTTTCAGGCAAACGGGGACGATGACTGGGAATACGAGGAGATCGTTCTCGAGAGAGGCGGTGCCGGTCTCGGCTTCAGTATCGCCGGTGGTACCGACAATCCGCACTTTGGCAACGACACAGCGATCTACATCACGAAACTCATACCCGGTGGTGCGGCATCAGCGGACGGTCGTTTGCGGGTCAACGACACGATACTTCAGGTCAATGACGTGACAGTGGTCGATGTGCCGCACGCGAGTGCCGTCGATGCCCTCAAGAGAGCCGGAAACACCGTCAAGCTCGTACGTTATCCAGCATTCGCATACATTTCTACCCATGCATATTTCCATACATCGGTACACCAACAGAGGCCCGAGACTTTGTCCTCGTGGACTTTATCATTGGGTTAGATGGTTAGGTTAGGGATCACAACCAAAATCACAAAGCAAAATCTCCAAGTACCGAATTATCGGAAAAAATTAAGGAAAAACAGATCACTGAAAGTATCGTCCATCGCTAGCCATAACTTTTTCTCATCTTTCTGGCAGCATTTTAATTCCACGTCGAAAAAACGACACGTCTTTTGAGGCTATCCAAGAGTCGACTCATTTTGTTGGCATCTTCATAAGAATGAAAGTGTTGCTCAGCCAGGTCATAGACCTGGCTGAGCAGCACTTTCATTCTTCCGATCAGCACTTTTCGATCATCACTTGTTCCAATCCATGACAAATATGTCATGGATTGGAACAAGTGACGATCGGAAGGAACAATGTCTGGTGAATACGGCGAGTGGCGTAGGACTTCCAATTTAAGCGTTTCCAAGTAGCTTTTCACCGGTTTTGCAAACATGTGGCCTAGCGTTGTCATGGTGCAAAATCACTTTGTCGTGTCTCCGCTCGTACAGCAGCCGTTTTACCTTCAATGCTCGGCTCAAACGCATCAATTGTAGTCTATAGGGATCTCACGTGATGGTTTCGTTCGGTTTGAACAGCTCATAATAAACTACATCCAGCTGATTCCACCAAATGCAGAGCAGAAGCTTGGAACCATGGATATTCGGCTTTTCCGACGATGTTGATGCATGGCCCGGCTTATCCCACGATTTTCTACTCTTAGGGTTATCGTAGCGTATCCATTTTTCGTCGCCAGTCACGATACGATGCAAAAATCCTCGCCTTTTCTGCCGTTGAAGCAGCTGTTCACACGTGAAAAGACGCCGTTCGACGTCTGCCGGCTTTAACTCGTACGGCACCCAATGTCCTTGCTTTTGATTCATTCCTAATGCTTTCAAACGTTTCGAAACTGTTGTGTGATCAACTCCTAATGATTTTGCAAGTTCAGCTAGCGTCTGGCAGGAGTCTTCGTGAAATAATGCCTCCAATTCTTCGTCTTCAAAGTTTTTAGGTGCGCCAGAGCGTTCTTTATCTTCGACATCAAAAGCATTATTTTTCAAGCGTCTAAACCAATCTCTGCATGTTGTTTCCGACTGCGCATGGTCGCCGCAAGTCTCAACAAGAATTCTGTGTGCTTGAGCTGCAGATTTTTTTAAATATAGTAGTGCAGTAAAATTCCCCGCAAATACTCTTTTTTTTGTCTG
>OZ010715.1:33075907-33080907 GCA_963932345.1 Ophion ventricosus | reverse complement strand
CAAAATTTCAATAAGTTCGGTGCATTAGTTTTTGAGAAATCGTGTCCACCGACTTGAAAAATAGTGTTTTGAGAAAAATGGCGTATACCAGCGTCGCTCCCGGCCGGTCTTTCCTAACGGGAAAATTCCCAAAGGCTCTCTCTCCTAGACTTTTACTCCGATTGACTTAAAACTTTGGGAGAATATTCTAGACATATTGTATTGGGAGTTACTCGCCATTCATACTTGCATATTCTTACTGGGGACATTCTGACTATTCTATTTCACTACTAAAACTATAAAAACAAATGCTCTGAATCAGTTTTATAAAGGATAGAACTTTCGGGTCACTGGTGACCAGGGTGTGTTGCAACGTGGCGACAGAATATGGTGTAGACCAGAGGGTTAAGATATACATTTTAACGATGATCATAATTATATTGGGAGTACAAATTAATTCGGTCCATTTTTTGGTGGTAAAAAAATCCATTTATTTCATAATAAAAGGTATGAATAGATTAATCAAAGTATTGTCCATCGCTGGCTACTACTTTTTCCCACCACTCAGGCAATTTTCGAATTCCATCTCGAAAAAAAGTCTCGTCTTTTGAGGCGATCCAAGTTTTGAGCCAATTTTCGATTTCTGCGAAAGAAGTGAACCGGTGAGCTGCTAAATCCTGCTGCATCCGTCGGAACAACCAGTAATCAGAAGGAGCAATGTCCGGAGAATACGGCGGGTGCGGTAAAATATCCCATTTGAGCGTATCCAAATATTTTTTTACGACTTTTGCGACACGAGGCCGAGCGTTGTCATGCAGAAGAATAACTTTGTCATGTCTTTGCTCGTATTCCGGCCGTTTTTCTCGTAATGCACAGCTCAAACGAATCAATTGTAGTCTATACCGATCGCCCGTAATGGAATCGCCAGGTTGTAGCGGCTCATTGGCTCATTTGGCTGTCCAGGGCGAGGCTTGTCTTCAACGCTGAAATCACCGTTCTTAAAGCGTCAAAACCATTCCCTACATGATTTATCAGTTGGAGCATCATCACCATAAACTTCAACAAGCATTTGATGCCCTTCAGCTGCACTTTTCTTCCCATTAAAGCAGAAAAGTAAAACTTCCCGCAAATGCTGCTTAGTTAACACAAAATTTGACATATTCAACACAGTAAAAAAACAAGCTTTTTTAATGGAACTCAAAGCGATATAAACTGAATGTTATTGACAGATGTCTAACCTCTCTGAAAGCACCGAAATTAGCTGTCACTATGAAACATTCATAACAGCCAGAGCCATCTCTTGAAAACGGACCGAATTAATTTGTACTCCCAATACTATTAGATAATAAAATTTAAAAAATGGATTTTTTTAAATTTTCAAACTCACGTAACCCCTTAAGCCTGAGATCGAGACGTAAGTAACGCGAGAACGTTTTGCCGTTAATTTTTGCAGTACGTGCGAAGACGACGTCACACGCAATTGATCGAGATCGAGCTGATAAAGGGCAACAAGGGACTGGGTTTCAGTATCGCGGGTGGAATCGGTAATCAGCACATACCCGGTGACAATGGTATATACGTCACGAAGATTATGGACGGCGGGGCAGCCCAGGTCGACGGTCGTCTTGTCGTCGGTGACAAATTGGTCGCCGTGAGAAACGCTCTGGTAAGATCAAACACACGCCCGCTCGTGCCTGAATTATATCCATTGATCCATTCCAAACGATCTATGTGTCTCAATATGAACATATATTTACTGATGTTGTGCTATTGAATTTCGCAACCATACCATGCAATGCGACGATAAATCTCTTTTGGTATTTTTCTTTTTCTCATTTTTATTATTCGACAAACTTTTTATTGCACATTTAGCTTGTAAATCTCTAAATAAACAACGTGAAAAATGATTTAAGAATTCTCGTGCTTGACTTTTACCAAAAGATAAAATTGCGCAAACGAAAAATAATTCATTTTTATTTATCCATTATTTTTTGATCGCTTAAATTTTCTTTGGTCGATCTTAGCTACGAGAATCTCCAAACAACTTTTACGTTTTCTTATAAATTCCCCATAGAAGAGAAAAATATGAGCAAACGTAATAAAATCTTTCTCCCAATAATTTATTTATTATCGGCTAAAGGGAAGGAAGAAAAGAATTTTTCTTTGTGAAAAAGAAAAGAAAATATTGTTATTACGATGCTACGAAGCATAAGAGGCGATTCTTCCGCAAGATGCCTTGAAAAGTTATCAACCAGCTCTCGTGAAGAATTCACTTTTTTTTTCGTGTTATTGCTCTCGATCCTTGTGTCCGCTATACAGGGTAGTCCTTCGTACAGTTATATTCAAGAATACCCGGCATGCTCGTTACATCGATAATACAGGGTGTCCAATAGAAAGTTGCTGAAACTAATCGGCTGTCATTTCAAAACACGTGCACAGAATCAGAAAAGCCAAATTGCTTTAAATAGAGGAAACTCTGCAGTTTTAAACGCACATAAATAAAACCCAGTCAAATATTTTTTATATCAATTTATTACATCTTATAAAAATAACGAAAAAGTACAGTGATTAATGATAGATATTTTCGAAGTGCGAACCGTTAGATTGTGCACAAAAATCAATTCTCTTTTGAAAACTGTGAAAAACTTTGTCCAACATATCGTTCGTAATGCCGCGAATCACTTTCTGGATGGCCGCGATCAGTTCTTCTACTGTGCTGGGGTTTTTAGCGTAACAATGATCTTTAATGTAACCCCACAAGAAAAAATCACAAGGGTTCAGGTCCGGTGAGTACGGAGGCCATTCTAGTCCGCCTTGAGCAAATTTAGGGTATCCCAGACCGATTACTCGAGTCCCATATACGCGATGAATAGCTTCCAACGCCTCATGAGCCCGGTGCGGCGTCGCTCCATCTTGCATGAAGTAAAAAATTTTAACCAGTCCCCTCTTTTTTGCACAAGGGAAGAATTTCGTTTCCAAAAGCTGTTTGTAACTCTCTCCTGTTACCGTAGATTCCAAGAATTGCAAATAAATTCCTTTTACTGAAATCGCTGCCCATGCCGTCTCTGGTGTAGTCACCGTAACAGATGGACCTGGCAACTCGTGTCTATGGTCCTGGAGTGTACCATACTCCACGAAGTTATCGATTATCCTACAAAAATTAACGTAAAATTACTTCAATGCAGTTTAATTGAATTGAAACACAAGTTGTGTGATAGATGAATATGAATAAATATTAAATTCTTACCTTTTCAGAGTGTTTTCGCTGGCAACTCTATGAGTTCCAAACTTACTACGAAACCCTCTATACGCATTACTATAAATTTTTCCCCTCGAGAAGAAGCACTCAATAAGATATACTTTTTCTTCCGTGGTGAGCTCACTCATTTTGACGAGCGCGTACTTGCTTCAACCACGGCTGGAATAAAACTGCGGGGCCTCAGGTATGCGCCTTAGAAAAAGGGACCCCTATTGAATTCATGGAGGGAAGAGACACTTATTTAGTTTTAGCAAATTCCTATTGGACACCCTGTACGAGACGAAGTTCCGGTCGAGTTATCGTCGAAAGTACGAAAAAAAAAATCCATTTTTGCCTCCCGATGGCCTCTTTCGCTCGTTCAGTCTCTCTGACATTACCAGCGCCGGTGAGAGATTTCTCATTTTCAGCTTTTCCCTCCTCATTTACCATTACTTTACGAAGAAAATATACTTTTTTATTCTCGTATTAAAAAAAAAGTGATCAAATTCTCGTCTGGATATTATTGCGCGAAATGATTCGATCGAGCGTGCAATGGAACTCATTTATTTTTTATTTTTTTTTCGAATCTCACCAAGATTCTAGATTTTTTCTTTTCTTTTTCCGTATTCCCCGTCTGTCTGGGAGTAAAGAAGGAAGAAAAAAAAAAAAAAAAAACGTTAAAACGTCTCTCGTTGGCGGGAAGGATTGTGACACTTTATTTCGCGTCCTCATCCTGTCATTCTTTTACCCTCCTTTCCGTACGAACGTGCGAAAGCTTTTCGATCTCGAGGAATACACGAAAATCGGCATCATTTGTCACGCGTCGTATTTCTCCTATTTCTTTTTTTTTTTCTTTCTTTTCCACGAGCCTATGGTACGGTGATAGGTACTAGAGAAAAAGAGATGGGAAAAAAGAGGGTCGCTCGGGTGACCAACGACGACGAAATGGTCAAACGTGGATTAGGATAGTACATTGGATGGATCAGACAGGATGGACAGACCGAAAGATTAAATCTGCTCTC
This sequence comes from Ophion ventricosus, assembly GCA_963932345.1. Classification (NCBI taxonomy): domain Eukaryota; kingdom Metazoa; phylum Arthropoda; class Insecta; order Hymenoptera; family Ichneumonidae; genus Ophion; species Ophion ventricosus. The sequence continues at coordinate 33,076,668 of OZ010715.1, read as the reverse complement.
GAGACGATCGACCGCTATTTTTTTGCCACTTTTCCCTATAATAATAATAATAAATAAATAATAATAGTGATAAGAATAATGAATCGTCGATTGTTCGAAAATCCATGAATAGGAACATTTAACCTTTTAAGGACGGGGAAATTTCCATTAAAATCGACTTTTTTTTTACATGAAAGATATCAATAAAAATCGATGAATTTCTCAATGGAGTCCCAAGCCTAACTGCTGGTCGATATATCGACCACTCCCGTCCTTAAAAGCTTATTGTTCATATCTATTGGGTCTATGCATAATTCCATAGCGAAATACCGACAGATGTCGTTCGCAGTTGCTTCTCCGTTCGCACATGCGTCAATCATACGAAGTGTCGTATGTCAAGGCGCAGTGCCGCACACGCCTCCGACCACTTCGAAATTTATAAATAACTTTTCTCCCAAACGGAACAATCAATTGGAATGAAATTTGTTGTGAGCATGCAGGACGCTTGCTTCAAGGGGATCGTACTCACCATTTTCCCCAAATTTCGAGAAAAAGAATGTACAGTTTGTGGTTATTATGGAAGAAATTGTGAATTATTAAGCATTGCATCGCATTTTCGGTAATTTGACGAGAACGATCCTTTAGACCGTGAAAAAGTACACATGTTAATCTTTGTTTCACCTATTTTCATGAATAAATCGTGGAGAAAAGTAACTTTGAAACTTTTTACACAAATGTAGCAAAAATGTACAAAGCTCAAAAGATTATCGACCGTCACGAAA
>OZ010715.1:33018346-33075707 GCA_963932345.1 Ophion ventricosus | reverse complement strand
TTCGTGGTCACACATCCAAATTCAATCGCGATGTTCACACTTGGATCGATTCTACCCAGTCAGTTTTCAAAAAAGTATTGTGACGAAACTGTCCGTCCGAAGTGGTTCAAAAAATTACGGAACAAGCTTTGAACTTTCTAGATGATGTACGAAAAATTTATTTATAAGAAATAAAATGGCGACATGTTAAAAAAAATTCATAAAGAGGTGAAAACACTCAAAAGACATTTTTTTCGCTAAAAAAATCATAGTTCCGTGAATTTTCAACATTTTTACCTAAAATTTGGACGTGATACTTCTTAGATATGCTACTTTTGGTAAAAAAAATAGTAGCATAGTGCGCGTTTCAAAAAAGGTATTTATTCCGACATGTGAAGAGGTTAAATTTTATGGTATGAGAATACTTTAAACTCCAGGTAAGATGGTGAATAAAGTCCCATTCGAAGCCGGGAACTATTATATATTTACGCCAAAAATTGATCGAGGGGTTGATTCTACCCAGGGTGACCACGAAGGATTAATTAATTGTTAATTTTTATAGTCGTGATTAACACTTAATTAATTGTTAATCTTTAGTTACCCTAGACATTGAATTTTGCCCAACACTGCTTGCCGTACACGCTATCCCACTCTCATTTCTTTCATTAAGGCCTTAGACTTACTCTAGAGGCCAAAAAAAGGCATATTTTGTGATTTTTTTTTCAGCGAAAATATGAAATAAATCGGAATTACAAAATAGGGGTTTTATTATACACGTAATTGACTATACAAAATTATTTTTTCACAGCGATACATGTCAAAATGACGACTGTGCAGCATTTTTCCGATGACGCCTTTATTTCTGGAAGTTCAACGGCCGGACCAACAGCTCCTATAATTTTTGAGTTATGACGAGACACTAAAGTTTTTTTTTTGATATATTTTTTGTTTTGTTTTTTGTCAGAATGGCGCATTTCTAAAACAAAAAGTATAAAATGCCATAAGAAAATCGTCAGAAAATTGTTTATAAAAAAGGAACTATGCAATATAATTTAAAAAATCCTACGTAGTGCCTCAGAAAATGTAATTCTAAATATACAGTTAAAATGTCAAGTGAATCGGTTGAAATTTGTTTGAGTTATGAGTCCGGCCGACTTGGAAAATGTAGTTTTGAGATAAACGCGTTTAAACTCAGTACACGGAGAGAATTAAATGTTAAAAATGACCGTGCAGTAACGGCAACCAGATGACAACCCTGAAACTTCGCTTATTATTACTGAGTAAAACACAGATTTTCACGAAAATAAAATAAAATTTCTTCTTCAGATAGAAAATTTTACCAGATTTTCTAGTAAATTTTCATGTGTAACAAAATACGTAAAACTTAAATTTAAAAAATATATAATATCAGCGAAATTTTACTGTGCATTTTATTATTTTATGCCTTTCAAAAATGTCTATAAAAAAGTATCGTCTTTATAACAGTTATTTTAAGATTTATTATAAAATTTAATGAGTGTTATAGGAAAATGTATTGTGCTCTCGGTAAAAATTATCGTGCGCGCTACCCTTCTTGTATAGTAAAATTTTAGCTACGTATTTGAAATTTTCTGTAACGTGAGTTAAAAAACAAACTTGTCGCATACGAATTATTATGCTTTTCTCACTTGTCACCACATTGAAATGTATCACGGTAATTTTTACCGTGAAATTCACGACAATAATTACTTTTTAATTCTCTCCGTGTAGAAAGTCACGACATCAGTCAAGAGGGGTTGCGCTAGAATTCGAAAATCGAGTACTTAGAGATTTTTCACACCCATAATCTTTTGGAATATAATTGTATAGGTACTAAGGTATATTTTTAACAAAAAAAAAACGATTTTTGGTAAATCCTCGAGTGACCTAAGGTCTTAACGTGTTCGTTGTATATACTCCGCTGACCTTTTTCTCCATCAAAAATGGTCTTGAATTTTCCATCGTTGGAATGCAACGAAAATTCTTTTTTTTAATATTTTCATTGCCTCACTTCTATTATTAATCAAATTTTTTTTTACAGATTTGATTTCCACGTCTCTAAATAAGCGACTTAAAAAATTATCGAGAGATTTTCGTAACGTATATTTGCCAAAAGGAATTCGAGCGAATGAAACGTAATAATTTTCGTTGCATTCCAACGATGCAAACTTCAATCTCATCATCAAAATCCCTATTCCCTTGCATCTTCCTTCCATTTTCCAGATATAGTCCGGCGTGTTCCTTCTCAGTCTCATCGCCATCTCGCTATATCTTGTCTGCACCCTCTCTATTTTCTTCCCTTCTTTTTCATCCCCAAACCTCTAGCCCGTACAGCAGTCAGCTTCTCGCTATGGTTTCCATGATCCGCAGCCCTTTTCCCTCAAGTCCGCTATCCTTGCTCTCCCTGCTATTCTCTACAACAAAAATAATAAAAGTAATCATCTTAATTTTCATTTATTTTCTTTCACATAGAGCGAGAAAAGCCTTCTTTTTTTTTTTCGTCTTCTCACTCTCCCTTTCTGTCTTCTCCAACAGGGTGATAAAAACTTGGAGAACGTGACACACGAGGAGGCGGTTGCGACGCTAAAAGCGACCCAGGATCGGGTAGTGCTGTTGGTAGCCAAACCGGAAGGAACATTGCCACCTCCGCCACCAGCCTCGGACCACTCCGTCTCGCCCCAACCACGTAAGAATCTTACATACAGTTGAATCTTTCACTCCACACGTTTAGACGCAAGGGTAAAACTATTTGCGTCGGGATAGGCCATTACTCGAATGGCGTTTTCAGCCCCGTCGCGTCGGAAGGTGAACAAAGATGGCGCGTGTTTTTTTTTTCTTTTCTTTTCTTTCGGTGATCATTTTTACACCAACTCGTAGCGTTTGGTGCACGACGGATAAAATGTTCACACGGGAAATCCGGCTGAAGAACTTCCGGTGTCGACTATGGACTGTTTTCCTTCGACCCCCGCCCCCACCCCCCCCTCTCACTCTCTCTCTTGTTCGCCATTGCCTCTTCCTCCCATCTTCTTGTCTTTTCTTTTGTTTGCCTTCGCGAAAGGGCTCACTGAGAATATATATACTCGTGCAAACGCGAAACTTCCTTCCGTTGAAACGTGGCACGATCGAAGCGCCTCGAGAACTAGCAAATTATATGGAAAATTGAAAATCAACCGGGCGTTCATAAATTATCGAAGACGAGGGAACGGGACACACTCGGAGAGATATCATTTTGTTCTTCCTTTATACGCGCCACGCGCTCTGCGAAATTGTGTTTGCTCGCGGTAATGGAGAAAATCGAAGGGACACGATGAAAAATAAACCTTAAAACGAAACGGTCTTTAAAAAAAAAAAGTATACTTAAAAATAGAAAGTAAATGGACTATCACAATTTTTTTAATAATTCATTATTTTAATTACTGTACTTGATAATTCATTAATTTATTTATCTTCCATATATGAGGCATTCTTCATCAACTGGGCCACTTTTTATTTTCAACCTCTCAAATTTTTTTCAAAATCTGCCAGTTTGAAATATTAGTCAAAAGGAACGTCTGTGATTTTTTTTTAGATTTTTTTAGGCGTCCGTTCAGGATTTTCAATTTTTCATTACGAACACTGTATCCGAAAAAATATTCATCAAACAAAAAAAAAAACAAGAATAAAAACTTTTTTATTTTTTCCGCTTTATCGAAAAAAATCAAAATCATAATTTTTCTGCATTGCCCGAGTCGAAAAATAAAAGTCTTATTTTCCGGCGTGTTTTCGATCTAGACCGAATTCACGTCGAAAACCGGCCGGAATAGCGAACCATTCTGGCCAGGCTTTGCAGGCCGAAAACACGCCTGAACTCTGGATTTCGGTTTCTCCGTCAGCCTGCTTTCTCGGGCCGAAAACACGCAGAAATCTGGAATTTCGGTCTCCCCATCGAGTATCAATATTTGGTAATATAATGAGTGATAATTAGTGCAATTCGATCTTGCTTCCTCTTAAATCTCTACGATAATAAAGAAGATCCTTTTCACCGTGTTTTTTTATTCAAAATAATGAATTTATACAGAGCCTTGAGTAAATTAGTTGGGAGTTAAAGTGATGTAAAATTAGGAGTTAAAGTGATGTAAAATTTCAGCTTTGATTAGCTGAATTCTGCCAATTGTTGAACTGTTCTTGTGAATTCGATTGATAATGAGGAGCCTGTAACCTGCGACGTCGATCAGTAGACCGAAAAAATGAGTATCGACATATTTTCGGCCTGAGCAGAACGCTGACTGATGTAAGCTGAAATCCCAAGTTTCGGCGTACTTTCAGCCTGCAACCCGTTAGGCCGATCAATACGCCGGAACTAAGTTCCGGCGTTTTTTTTCCGGCGCATTTTCGGTACGTTCCGGTTTATAAGTCGCCTGAATTATTACGATTTTAAAAGATTCGCCGTTTTTTCGGTCTAAGTCACCAACCGTAGGCCAACTTTTACAATTTCGGCCGAATCGAATAAAGTTTTCGGCCTTAGTTTTCGACTCGGGTGAGAACATTGAAATTTGGCAAAAAAATGAGAATAACATTTTTTTAAACCTAATAACACACTTTCGATTTCGGTACAAATTTTACAGGATGTCTGTCATTGGGTAAAGAGTCTGCGAAAAAATTTTCAGAATGGTACCTGCAATGGTTAGGATGAAAAAAAAAATAAAAACCCTGCGAAATGTCATAACCGCATATATGCGGTTATGAGATTTCCGGGCACTCTTTATCCCCCGATAGGGGTGCGTCACGGTGGTTGGAATAATCTAAAATTTGTTTTAAGATATTCTTTAGGCAATTAGAGGTGAAATGTGCAAGAAATGATCGAAAATTTAAACATTGAGAAAAAAAAATAAAACCGTTGCGTAGCAACGATGCAAACTTCAGGCCCATATTTAACGTAACGCCTCAAAAATATGTGGGCTAGGTAGCTCCATCACAACTCGGCAACGGCTTGTCTGAAACAAAAGAATCAAAGTCCATTAGATTCAGTATGACACCAGCTACAAAATGACCCTCGGATATAAAGTTTTATCAAAAAATAAAAAAATGGCAGATGAAAAACGAAAAAAGTAAAAAAAACGCGTTTTTTTCGCAGTTTTTCGCAAAAAAAAGAGTAAAAATCAAAATTTTAAAACCATCGAGGGTCATCTTGTTGCGAATCATGTTTACAATATGTGGTTCAAATTTCAAGAGAATCGGTTTATTAGTTTAAGAGATACGATGGAGGTAGATTTTGAAAACGTTTTTTCGAGAAAAACGCGTTTGAAGTTTATACTATGAAAAACTCTTATCTAAACTCAATCGGCAATTCCTGTACTGTACAAAATCCCTTCTGATTGCTCATCATTGTCGATTTCTTCAAGTCTTGCTTGCTTTCGTTTGGTTCTGGTCTCTTTTCTGATCGGCCGACCCATCGCGCTATACGCTCAGGTACACGAAATGAGGTCCTGACGTTCAGGTAAAAAAAAAAAGTACTTAGAGAGCTCGGATTTTCATAAAATTTTGACACAATATTTCTGAATGTATGTACTTTCGAAAACAGTAAAAAAAAAATCGATTTTTTGAAATTTTCAAAGTCGACTGGCCCCTTAATGAATTTCCCAATCGGTCGTAGGATATTCTTCAACGGTGTACACGCAAACTCACGCATTTTTCTTGTTTCTTTTCTGTTTCTCCGATTCTAACAGGCAAACAAAATGGTTCGGTTTCAGCGCTGGAGAACAGCACTCTCGCGTACTCCCAAGAATCGCGACACGCTTCTTCGTTAGCCCTTCACGGGGCGGTAACGCCGCGTGCCGTTTCCCAAGAAGACGTATCAAGGTGAGTCCCTAACGCCATCGTCTCATGCACTTTTTTGTATCAAAAATTCCAATTGAAAAGTTTCCGGACAGAAAATTCAAAAAAGTTCCGAAACGATTTTTTTATGCCATTTCGTCGATAGTTGACATAAATGAATTTAATAAATGGCATTTTGAAGGGGAGGAATTCACCTTCATTCTGTTTTTTTTAATAATTTTTTACTACTTTTTTTTTACTAGTACGCTTTTTCGAACACGATTATTTTTCGCCTTTTTTTTTTGTTCCTTTTCTGGTGGACCCCGTTTACAGACAACAATTTTTTTATGCATTTCTTTGACCAGAATCATAAAGGGGAAGCTCAAGCTTCAATTCTGTTTTTTTTTAAAGCTTCGTACGATTTTTTTTTTCTAAAGATATTTTGATTTAAAAAAAAAGAGACAATTTAAAAAATAACGTGTAACGCGAAAACCACAAGGATTCAGGGAAAACCTCAAGATAGTAAAAAGTTGAATCGGTTTTCGTTGAGTTCGGGAGAATTTTTTCAGATTTTTTTTTCACCTATTTTCGGTAATAAATCAGATGACTTAATTACCGTAACCCGAGAAAAAAATGTTGGAAAAAAAATCTGAAATAATTCTATTGCGTTAAAATAGAAAAATAAAAAAAAAATTCTCTCTCGAGATTTTACCACAAACACCTTTAGTTCTCGAGTTACGGCAATTAAATAATCTGAGTTTTTACCGAAAATAGGTGAAAAAAAATGTCGAAAAAATCTGAAAAAATTCTCTCGAACTCAACGAAAACCGATTCAACTTTTTACTATCTTGAGGTTTTCCTTGAATCCTTGTTGTTTTCGTGATAGACGGTATTTTTCAAATTGTCTCTTTTTTGAAAAAAAAAAAATATATCTTTAGAAAAAAATCGTACGAAGCTTAAAAAAAAACAGAATTGAAGCTTGAGCTTCCCCCTATATGATTCCGGTCAAAGAAATGCATAAAATTTTTTTTGTCTGTAAACGGCGTCCGCCAGAAAAGGAACAAAAAAAAAGGTGAAAAATGGTCGTTTTCGAAAAAGGGTACTAGTCGTAAAAAAAAACAGTAAAAAATTTTCAAAAAAAAAGCGGAATGAAGGTGAATTCCTCACCTTCAAAATGCCGTTTATTAAATTCATTTATCTCAACTATCGGCGAAATGGCTTGAAAAATCGTGGCGGAACTTTTTTGTACTTTTGTCCGGAAACTTTTCGCCGGTAGTGTATATATGGTATGTCAACAAACAAAAAATGGCGCGCCTGTTCGACCATTTAAGGGACCAAGGGTCGATGGCAAATATAGGGTTCCGGAAAAAATATAAACAGGGTGGTCCAAAAGTCGTAGATCGAACGAAGTGGGGAGGTAGTTCAGATAATTTCCAACCAAAAAGGTCATATACAGGTTCGTAAAAAAAAAATAAGCCTTATCTAGTAAGAATTTTTTTTGTTTAATTAATTTTTATGTACAGCTAGGAACCGATTAAAAAAAAATCATCGCTTTGGAATCGTTGGAATTTTTAGGAACGATTAAAAAAAAATCATCCCTTTGGAATCGTTTGGAATTTTTATGTACAGCTAGGAACGATTTAAAAAAAATCATCGCTTTGGAATCGTTGAGAAACCGACTTAGAAATTTGAAATGATTCAGTTCAGGAATTAAATGTTTCATCACTCTATATGAAAAAAAATATATATGGTAGCTTGAAACTTTTGCACGCCACTGTATGCATTCACTCAGAAATGCCGTGTTTCCAGGCCTCTCTTCCTCTCTCGCTGAACGGATCGCGGAGAATTAGTCGTCGGTTAAATTCGATCGAGCAGCTGAGCGATCCGGTGCATCCCGCAGTCCAGACCGCAAAATTGCTACTAGACGAGGAAAGCGTTTCTGCTTCGTCTCTGTCCCTTGCTATAAACGAGCAAGAGACAGAGACAGAATTGCTTATATGGGTAGAGCGACTGGTTAATTATGCAGCGACGCGACCGGGGACAGGAGGTCCTCCGGATAGGTTTTCGCGTGCCTGGCCAGAGAGAGCGAGAGAGCGAGAGCGAGAGAGAGAGAGAGAGAGAGAGAGAGAGAGAGAGAGAGAGAGAGAGAGAGAGAGAGAGAGAGAGAGAGAGAGAGAGAGAGAGAGAGAGAGGACTTACGGGAACGATCGTGAGAAGGGGCTACATGCACCGAGAGGGATTCCTCCGAATCCCTCAATGGCGCGTCCGCATATTGTCCACGTTGATCTGCGGGATGGAACGGCCTCAACAGGGAAAGAGGGGCGGGGATGGGGGTAAGAAGGGTAGTCCGAGGATCAGAGGTATATCGAGGCACTACGGGCGAGCTAATTGCCGATGGATCAAGGGCCTGTCACGCGCTACCGTATCAAACACTTTGTGTACAGCCTCGTATATACCGGGTGTCACACGTCACAGTGAAACAGCTAAGCTACTCGCGAACGGTATTCCCGATCGAAAAACTTCCCGAAGAAAAGTTTTTTTTTGTATTTTGAGAAATAAAGAAACAAGAGTGTCATATTTCTCAGGCATCGTGGTAGGCCGAGTGAATGAAGTAAGGGTTCGTAATTAATGAAATGAAGGGTGTCTCAAAATGACCTGATATTTTTATTCAATAAAACGTATTATTTATTTGAAAAGTACGAATATTTTTATTTTAACATAAGGTACAAACGTGGAGGTTATGTGTGGAACACAATATCCGATAAATGGCCGCCTCGTCCGTGTTTGCAAACGTTTGCTCTTTTGACGAAATTTTTAATAAGATTTTTGCATAATCGCGGACTAATTTCATTAATGGGGCGTCCAATTTCTTCTTTGAGCTCCGGAATGGTCTGCGGATCATTGGCATACACTTTTCCTTTCGGAAAACCCCATAGAAAGAAATCCAATGGCGTGAAATCGCACGATCTTGGTGGCCAATTCACATCGTCGCGGTGCGAGATGACACGACCATGAAACTTCGTCTGCAATAACTGCATTGTTTCACATTGCATTTTCACAATTTCTATGCGTTGCACGATCGTATAATTCTCCATGACTAAACCTCAATACTTCCTGATGCCAGTTGTCAAAGATTAGTACTCTGTGTTCGCCACAAAAAACATGACGCGTAATTTAAAATGTCATGTCATTTTGAGACACCATTTAATAGGGTGTCTCAAAGCGCGCAGTATAAAAGTGCCAATCTTCAACTCCAGTATCATACAGTGTCACTGTTGTCTACAGAACTATATAGCTTTGCAATACAGTTCTGTAGACAATATAACACATGGGTTATTAAGTCCCGGAACTGACATACAGAGTGCGCCGCCAATGCCATGCCGCTTTTGTTTTTCGGTAGTACCAACTTTCAAAAGATACATGTAAACATTTCATGACATTCGGTTCAGTCGTTGTCGAGATATTGAAGGTTAAGTGACGCTACATTTGCTTTTGCTTAAACGATGGATAAAAACGAGTTTCGTGTGTTAATCAAACACTGTTTTTTAATGGGAAAAAAATCGTTCAAGCTCAGCAATGGCTTGAAAAGTGTTACCGGGAAAAGTGCCCATCGTTAGCAACCATTTGCCGATGGTATGCGGATTTTAAACGCGGTCGAACAACCACCGAAGACGCGGAGCGCTCAGGTCGTCCAATTGAGGTGGCTACGCCCGAAAACATACAAAAAATTCTGAAAATTGTTATGTCCGTTCGTAAAGTGAAGTTTCAAGAGATAGCTGAAATCCTAAAGATATCAAAAGGCACCGTGTTCAAAATTGTGCATGAAAATTTGGGTATGAAAAAACTTTTGTCCAAGTGGGTGCCGTGTTTGCTCACAGTGGAACAAAAAAAAACAACGAATTGATGATTCGGAGCGCTGTTTGAAGCTTTTTACACGTGATAAAAAGGATTTTTTGCGTCGGTACATAACAATGGATGAAACATGGATTCATCACTATACGCCGGAGTCGAAAAGAGCGTCAGCCGAGTGGAGAGGAGAGTTTATTTTGAGGCAAAAGACAAATCGTTCTATAAGAAACGCATCGAAAGTTTAGACAAACGTTGAAATGATTGTATCGCTATGGAAGGTGACTATGTTGATGAACAAAGTCGAATTTTGCAAAAAAAAAGTGTTTTTACTGGTTAGTCCCGGGACTTAATGACCATATGGGTAATTAAAATGCTTGAAAAGGTGATAATCGCTTGGTGCCACGTCAGGACTATACGGCGGATGCGATAGAACCTCCCATTCAAGCTCTCGGAGCTTCTGGCGCGTCGTTAAAGATGTGTGCGGCCTGGCGTTGTCTTGATGGAACACAACACCCTTCCTAATGGCCAATTCTGGCCGCTCCTGGTCGATCGCCTGCTTCAATCTGGTCAGTTGTTGACAGTAAAGGTCCGAATTGAGTGTTTGGCCCGATGGGAGCAGCTCATAGTGGATGATTCCCTTCCAATCCCACCAAACACACAGCAAAACCTTCTTGGCCGTTAATCCGTGCTTGGCGATCGTTTGGGCCGGCTCACCGCGATTGGACCACGATCTTTTTCGGCTGTTGTTCTCGTATGTGACCCATTTTTCATCGCCAGTCACCATCCGCTTCAAAAATGGGTCGATTTCGTTACGTTTCAGCAAAGAATCGCAGGCATCAATTCGGTCCAAAAGGTTCTTTTGCGTCAATTCGTGTCGCACCCATACATCGAGCTTCTTCTTGAGGCCAGCCTTATGCAAATGGTTCCAAACGGTTTTCTGGCTAATCTTCAGTTCCTGGGCAATGGAATAAGTGCTCACATGGCGGTCCGACTCGACGATTTCCATGATTTTATCGACATTTTCGACGATTTGCCTACCAGAGTGTGCCTCATCTTCGACGTCCATATTACCAGAACGAAATCGTTGGAACCACCGCTTTGCTGTTGCATTCGATACTGTATTGGCTCCATAAACAGCACACATTTTTTTGGCCGCCAGCTCCGCCTTTGTACCTTGGTCGTAGTGGTACTGAACAATGTATCGAATTTTCTCTTTTTTTACCTCCATTTTGGAACGCTGTAACACACAACTGGCTTCACCAAACACAAAACTGTCAAAGAACTTTTTTTGAAGCGTAAGGTCACCTTTAAATCGCCGTATAGTATGGCCCGATGCGATGTATACATCGTGAGATATGGCTCACTAAAGACATCTAGCGGAAAACGCTCAGAACTTTTTACTTCACCCAATATTAATTTCAAATGGTCTCACGAACCCGGATGTTTTTTTGCAAGGGGGCACTCGAATAATTAACCCCTTCACGTCTCAGCCTGAGCCCTTATCCCTGGTCTTTCCTCGTCGGACAATTTTTACCCCCGAGTTCTCGAAAAAAGGAATCTGCGAGGCGTCCACCTTAACATTGAATAAGAAAAAAGGAAAGAGGCCTGCTGAGAAGGGACGGAGGGGGGGGGGGGCGTGGAGGGAAGGGGAGTAGTCCGTACTTGAACGTGAGGGCTCGCGCAGTAACCGAGAAAATTACGACGACGGAATAATGGCCGCTACGAGCTAATTTACGAAAGAAAGGAAGAGAAAGGACGAGACAGAGAGAGAGAGAAAAAAAATTTAAGTGACGTCTCCTTTTTTCACTATTCCTCTGGCACGTTCGCTATGATGAGTGTACCGCAATAATTCTTGTCAAGCGTTGGAACGCCACGGTATTCTCGTTACTCCCCTTAAGGACGTCTCGATACGAAGGAACGTGAAACTGCGACGCTCGCTGTACACCCCCTGCCCCAGGCCGATGCGCCACTGTGAATTTTCCTCTGCCGATTCTGAACAAAGCGATGCGAGACGATGGGCATGGCGAGGGAGGGGACAATGAGACGAAATAATTGGCCTACAGCTCTCGTGCCTGTGTGCTGAAAATTTTTGACAACTATTTCGAAACGTGTTACAGTTGAAAGCCCTTTTTGCAGTTTAAACGCATTTTCCCTCGTGAAAACTCGTTCTACTGTTAAACGAAATTTAAATGTTAGTTGAAACAGGTTTTAAAACTAGTTTTTGGAACAAATCCAAACAAACCCTGAAAACCCAGCACCCTAAACAGCCGAGTAAACCCAAACAAACCTAAACTTTGATCTTATTTGTCGCAAATGAGGTCAAACGTCAACCCAAACGAAATTTGAATGTTAATATAAACAGGTCTTGTAAGCTAGTTTCTGGAACAAACTCAAATAAGCCTTGAAAACCCAGCAAACCCAAACAACTCAATAAACCTAAACGTTGACCTTATTTATCAGAAATATGGTCAAACTTCAACCCAAAACAACACAAACGTCAACCCAAACAAAATTTGAATGTTATTTTAAGCAGGTCAGAAAACTAGTTTTTGGAACGAACCCAAATAAACTGAACCTAAACCCAAAGAGCCCGATAAACACAAACAACCCAAAAAACCTCAACTTTGACCTTGAAAGCAGTTCTTAGATCTGTTCCAATTTGTCTCAAAATTGCACATTTCCGATGCGGTTGGAGCACTTGTTCTTGAATCTGTTCTAATTTGTTTGAACCGCATATTTATGATGCGGTTCTAGCTTCGGTGGCTGTCCGCTACGTTTTCAATTGACGTGCCTCTTTCTTCATACCGGTTAACAATGTACTGGACCGTAGAATGCGACGACTTTACATTGCATGCTATTTTTCGAATAGACTGACTGTATTTTACCATCAACTAACGAATCGCGATCGGAACCCGAGTCGAAAACTAAGGCCGAAAACTTTATTCGATTCGGCCGAAATTGTAAAAGTTGGCCTACGGTTGGCGACTTAGACCGAAAAAACGGCGAATCTTTTAAAATCGTAATAATTCAGGCGACTTATAAACCGGAACGTACCGAAAATGCGCCGGAAAAAAAACGCCGGAACTCAGTTCCGGCGCGTTGATCGGCCTAACGGGTTGCAGGCTGAAAGTACGCCGAAACTTGGGATTTCAGCTTACATCAGTCAGCGTTCTGCTCAGGCCGAAAATATGCTGATACTCATTTCTTCGTTCTACTGATCGACGTCGCAGGTTACAGGCTCCTCATTATCAATCGAACTCACAAGAACAGTTCAGCAATTGGCAGAATTCAGCTAATCCAAGCTCAAATTTTACATCACTTTAACTCCTAATTTTACATCACTTTAACTCCCAACTAATTTACTCACGGCTCTGTATAAATTCATTATTTTGAATAAAAAGACACGGTGAAAAGGATCTTCTTTATTATCGCAGAGATTTAAGAGGAAGCAAGATCGAATTGCACTAATTATCACTCATTATATTACCAAATATTGATACTCGATGGGGAGACCGAAATTCCATATTTCTGCGTGTTTTCGGCCCGAGCAAGCCGGCTGATGAAGAGGCCGAAATCGTAAGTCTCAGCGTGTTTTCGGCCCGAGAAAGCAGGCTGACGGAGAAACCGAAATCCAGAGTTCAGGCGTGTTTTCGGCCTGCAAAGCCTGGCCGGAATGGTTCGCTATTCCGGCTGGTTTTCGACGTGAATTCGGTCTAGACCGAAAACACGCCGGAAAATAAGACTTTTATTTTTCGACTCGGGGAATTTCCACTTTTGGCGTACAACGCACTAACTGATCTTTGAAATACTGAAGGACGCAAATGATTTTGTCTACACAAAAGAGAATTGTTTATATTTACTTATAAAATAAGCCAATAAATAACAGAAGAATGTCCCTTTGTCGCTTCGTGTACTGAAGCTTTTTTCACCATGAAATCTTCTGCGTGTACCTACGTTTTCTGCATATACGCCGATGACACATCAATTATTTCATACTTTTTCTATGCAGAAAACTGTTATCAGGCACCGGTGAATAAAAATCATGTAAATACATGTCACGGCTAAGTCTTTTCTTAAAATCGTTTAGTATAAAGTCGTTGAATCGTGCTTTACGAAAACTTTTTACCCACTGTATATATATATAGTCAAAATTGAGTTGGACTCTGGTACAGGGAAGAAATTAGTTGGCCGTTTCAGACTAAACGGACGAACAAGGCGGAAAAAAAAAACGAGAGAACAAGAGGGCGAGGGAGTAAAAGATGGAAATGAAGAAAAGATGGAAATTACCAGTCGCCCTACCCTTAGTACGCAGATAAAGTACCGGCTAATGACACTTGGTACCCGCCACGGGAGAAAATTGCAACATCGCGAGATACAGCACTCGCGTTATTAAATATCATCGTCAACGAGATATTCCAGCAGCTCTCGGCGAGAGGTGAAAATAAAACAAGTCGACCAGAAGTTCCATGCAGCTCCTGAAATATTGTACGAAAAGTTTCGTTCAATAATGTTCTCTTGCGCATCGTTTTTTTTTTTCCAAAGTCGTGTAACTTTCTGCCCTTATATATATATATATATATATATATATATATATATATATATATATATATATATATTAATATAAAATTTACTGAAATTAATCAAGTTTGTTTCCTCTCGTCGCGTGTGATGCTGAAAACATTTTTTTCTCATTTCTCGTTCGTCAACGTACTACAATTTATTGTTTTACCTTTTCCTTTTATTTTGTTTAGACGTTTAATTTATTTGGCGCTTGTACGCGCGTGCTCAGTGGAGAGAAAATTCTTGGCACGGTTTTCGCGGTGACCCACGAATCGTTTGTGGATTTATATGTATACAGGGTGAGGCACGTAAAGTGTTATAGAGCAATGGCACTCGAACTATTGATCATATCCAAAAATGTTTCAGACAAAAGTTTCAGTGTTCGAGAAGGCCGTCATACTGGACCACCCTAATTTTTTTATCGGTGGCGGCGCTGAAGCTACGTCAAGGTCAACTCCACTTTATTAAATGGCACCATGTATTTCTTTTCGCCTGACATTATTACCGATTTTAAGACGAATTCAGCGACCTACAACACAAGGTCATTCTAGTCACGCAAAGTATGAAAATAGTCGAAAAATCGAAAAATATCGGAACAATCACTTTCAAAGGATCCACTAACCTTGGTTTGGGTCTACCTACAGAAGATGCTCGAAGTGATGACCCTCGACTTGTAAACACTTGTTTGATCGCTGTTTTCATTTCTTACGATACCAATGTTTCTTATCGGCAGCAAGTACGCATTTTCTGTTGATATAACAGTTAGTCACGCATTACCTTCTAATGTGAGTACATCGGATCGCGAAAATGAACTTTTTATGGGGTTTTGTCAAAGAACGCGTAATGGCGGTAGCACCTACCACGCCTGACGACATGAAAGAAAGAATACGCCGAGCATGTACCGAAATTACACCACAAATGTTGGCTGAAGTTAGACGGTCTTTTCATCAGCGAATTAACAAGTGCTTACAAGTCGAGGGTCATCACTTCGAGCATCTTCTGTAGGTAGACCCAAACCAAGGTTAGTGGATCCTTTGAAAGTGATTATTCCGATATTTTTCGATTTTTCGACGATTTTCATACTTTGCGTGACTAGAATGACCTTGTGTTGTAGGTCGCTGAATTCGTCTTAAAATCGGTAATAATGTAAGGCAAAAAAAAATACATGGTTCCATTTAAAAAAGTGGAGTTGACCTTGACGTAGCTTCAGCGCCTCCACCGATAAAAAAATAGGGTGGTCCAGTATGACGGCCTTCTCGAACACTGAAACTTTTGTCTGAAACATTTTTGGATATGATCAATAGTTTGAGTGCTATTGCTCTGTAACTCGTTATGTGCTTCACCCTGTATATACGAGGGTCATTTGAACAGTTTTCGGCCTTTTTGAAACACACATTTCGAAGCAAAAGAAAATTTATTTCTCAACGTAGTCTCCCTTCAACTCGATACATTTGATCCAACGCTTCTCCCAACCTTTCAAATCGTCAGAAAAAAAAATTGTATGCGTGGTAGCCGAGCTCGTTAGAAGTGAAACTTCAAGTACTCGTGTCACTGATGAACGAAAATACCAGATTGTGCTGAAAAGAAATATAAAACATTTGATTGAATTTTTTTGAATTGCAAAATTACAAGATTAACTTTTATTCATTTAATTTTTGATCAAAAACTTAATTCTGCATTGACAATTCAATTATAAAGTTGGAATTGATTGAAAACTTTATTGACTTCCGTACGATTGCAATTAAAATTCAATTGAATTCAATTTTTTCACATGTTTAATTTCATTTAACCTCTAACGAGGGTCATAATCTTAAAGGGCAATTTATATTAAATTCACATTAAATTTTCCGTTGATTCTCTTCATTCGTCATTTTTGTCGTCACTTTTATTATTATTTTTATTATTTATGAATGATGGAAAGTATTGAGAATGATAGAAAAAGATAAAATAAAATGTATCTTCGGATAATCTAGAACTCGGTGGATTATTTCCACAATTATTAGCCATTTTCCACTTTTCACACTTTCAGTGTTTCAAATTGTCACTTTCAATATTCATCACATATCACTAACCTCATATATTTTACAAAATATTTTACAAAAAATGAAACAAACGACAAGTAAAATTCTCCACACTATAAATCGAATGTAAATACACCGAGGTAAACAGCATAACGCAACAAGCAATGCCTGCTTAGCGTCACTTGAGGCACATTTTAAAAACATTTGCTGAGCAGCAGAAGTAAAGCAAGAATGTTTTTAGAAAGGTTGCTAGTGACGCGCCGTATGATTCTTCGTATACCATGGGGATACTAGCGCGCATGCGCACGTCTCTCTTTTCACTCACCGACTATCTCTCTCTCTCTCTCTCTCTCTTTCTTTTCCCCCTCCACGGTAGCGTTAGAAAGTAACGCAAACGTTAAATGCGAGAACCTCCGCTAAGAAGTTTCACTTCAAAAAATGATTGTCTAAACCTAAAAAATATTGGTTTACAGTATACTTTTTTCTTCCGAGATGTTTTTTTTTTTTTTTTCAAATTGGGAAACAGTGGCCAAGAGGGTAGATGCAAAAGCAATTAAAACTTCAGTTCGTTCTATTTTGACATCGCGACCTATGCACGTGTGAACCCAAGCGTTATCCTGGTAAAGCAAGACGTTTTTTCTTGGCCAAATGTGGATGGTTCTTCTTAATTGTGGGCTTCAATTGATCCAGCAATGTAGCCTAGTACTACTAGGCTACATTGCTGGATCAATTGGTAAAATATGGTCAAAGATAACATACAAATGTATGTTATCTTTGACCATATTTTACATTTCCCTGTCCTCGTATATTTCCCTGTCCCTCAACGGACAGTACTAGGCTACATTGCTGGATCAATTGAAGCTCTTAGTGTAACCTTGATCAAATCATTTTTGTATATATACATGGATAAATGAGGGAAAAGAGTTGATATCAAAATGGCTATTGGTGTAAGGAAGTAGTCTCTCCTTAGTTAGAGCCGAAGGACGGGATGTGGATTGGGGACAATTTGTATCCGGACGCTAGTATCGATGAGTCTCTCTCTCTCTCTCTCTCTCTCTCTCTCTCTCTCTCTCTTTCTCTCGCTCTCTATCCTGCTCTTTCTCCCTTTTGGTTGTATACTGCGGGACTTTCGTAGTTCCCTATAAGTTCTGTTTCCCGAGTGCCTTAACCATCCTCCCGGTTCTTCGTGGATAGTGGTCCAACTGTATAGGAGAAGCACGTGACTGCGCGAGAGCTGACTCAACTGTCTCAGATTCTGCGGCTATTGAGACAGACGTCTCTGCTTCAGCATTTCTCTCTCTCTCTCTCTCTCTCTCTCTCTCTCTCTCTCTCTCTTTCTATCTCTTTCTCTGGCTGCCTCGCAAAAAAAACCCCAAATCTCGACTCGTCTATGGGAGTAATCGTGAAAAATGGCATTACCTTGAGGCGATTTTCCGGATCTCATTCTCTCTCTTTCTCTCTCTCTCTCTCTCTCTCTCTCTCTCTCTCTCTCTCTCTCTCTCTCTCTCTCTCTCTCTCTGGAAAAAGAGAGAGGGAGAGAAAAACAATTTAGTGGATTCTTTTTCTCGCGAAAATCCGTTCTGCTCTGGCTCGCTGTTGTTCGCGTAATCTTTACGAAACTTTTTCGCGTCAAATACCCCTGGCTCGATTGCCAACTCAGCATGAAAACTACTCCACACACACACACCCACACACAGATATATATAGATAGATATGTGTAATTCTGACGAATCTTTGTTCGAACGCAAACGATCAGCTGAGCATAGGGGTGAGGGAGGACAAGACAGGGTATTTAATGTTTGAAGCTCAATAAAACTCATGTTTTTAAAGTTACATAATCGGATTTATTTCTGAGTCAACCTACAATAATCAGTCGCACAAGATTTCGTCAAATTAGGAACATTCGAGTGATAATTATAGCAAATAAAAATGAAAAACAAAAAAGTGAGATCTCCCCATCTTACCCCATACTACAGGCAAGATTGGACCCCCCGGGGGCATGATGGGGTACACTATTTCCCAATCACACTACACCCAAAGAAGTAGCTTTATTCGGGCTGGCAAAGCGCACTTACCAGGTGTACAAGTATGAAATGCGGATTTTTTTTTCTAAAAAAAAAACACGTTAAATTCGGCAGAATGATAAAAAGTACTTTATTCAAAGTATGCTCCATCGCTTGTTATACATTTTTCCTATCTTTCGGGCAATTTGTGAATACCACGCCGGTAAAAATCTTCCCCCTTTGCTGCGAACCATTGATCGAGCCATTTTTTCACATCTTCGTACGAACCAAAGCGCTGCTCAGCAAGTGCGTGACCCATCGATGCAAACAAGTGGTAATCGGAAGGAGCCAAGTCTGGTGAGTAGGCCGCATGGGGTAGAACTTCCCAGCTGAGTGCTTCCAACGTGTCGCGAACCGGTTTTGCCGTGTGTGATTGAGCATTGCCATGAAGAAAAATGACTTTGTGTTGCCTCTTTCGGTATTCAGGCCTTTTTTCAAGCAGCGAACGGTTCAAATCGGTCAATTGTTGTTGGTAACGTTTAGTACTAACCGTTTCCCCAGGTTTTAACAGCTCATAATAGACCACGCCCCTCTAGTCCCACCAAACACAGAGCATCGTCTTTCTGACAAAGCGATTCGGTCTTGCGGTCGATGTGGATGGTGCGCCTGGGTCTACCCATGATGTTTGCGCTTGGGATTCTCAAAATAAATCCACTCTTCATCCCCTGTAACTATACGATGCAAAAACGACTTCCTTTTGTACCGAGCGAGCAAAATGTCACATGTGTTTTTGCGCTTTTCCATTTGCCTGTCGTTCAACTCATGTGGTACCCATCTACCGGTATTCTGAATCTTTCCCATCTCTCGTAGCCGATTGGAAACAGCTTGTTGATTAACGCTCAATTGCTCGGCGAGTTGTTTTTGTGTTTGCGAAATCATCTTCGTCCAACAATGCTTGCAATTCCACATCTTCGTATTTTTTTGGCGGTTTTCCATGTTCCTTGTCTGCAACATCGAAGTCACCACTTTTGAAATGCGGAAACCATCGTTCACACGTATCTTGCGATGGAGCATGTTCACCATAAGCTTCTCGAAGTAATCGGTATGATTCAGCAGCAGTTTTCTTCAAATGAAAACAAAAAATTAATGCTGTCGCGCGAATGCTCTTTGTTCGGTATAAATTTCGACATATTGAACACAACAACACAACACTATGCTTAACAATATCCAAAAATCAGCCTTCTCGATTCATATGCATTTATATGCCTTATTTTCGGACATACTGACTGGACTACAGGTATTTGTATTATTCACCGTGCTGCATCGCCCTTACGATTCCCTGGTCGTCAAGATGGTAGTCTTCCTCTCCCATCTTCTCCTTCTTGATGTGGATAATCTCGCACTCCTCTAGTCCAAATGTCAAACCTGATTTTTGCAGAAAGGATTTTCGTTATGTCCAGAAGGTGTTGCACCAATTTATTATTGATCTCATCATCATCATTATTTCCATATACGTCAGCGTCATTACCATTATTGTTATTATTATATTTTAAACGAATCAATAATTGTCTTGCCTCGACACGATTCAGTGATCCATCTAATTAATGATTTACGGTGTAAAATAAAAATGTTAGAAATTTAATAAATTAAAACGTCAACAGTGTATTGAAGCGGGACGTAGGGGTTTCGCTTTTTCTCTTATTTCCTTCGCACGAGGACGCGGTGAAGCGTGACCGAATATAAATGAGAATGCGCGACATTACAACGAGTCGCTATGGCCGACCTTCGCGTAAACGCCGAACTCGAATTAAGTCAAGTGCACGTATATATCGGCGGTAGATCGCGAAGACGACTTTTATTTATCGCAAATCAGCAGTCGTAACTTGGTACGAATTGCTCGCGTACGAGCTCGCGCATACGCAATAATAATATAATGAGAACGGAAATAAAGAGAGAGAGAGAGAGAGAGAGAGAGAGAGAGAGAGAGAGAGAGAGAGAGAGAGAGAGAGAGAGAGAGAGAGAGAGGGGGGGAGAGAGAGGGGGGGAGAGAGAGAGAGAGAGAGAGAGAGAGAGAGAGAGAGAGAGAGAGAGAGAGAGAGAGAGAGACTACGGGTGCATTCGATAACAAGACTATACGTGCATTGTTCTTGCAAGCCAAGGACGCGTGCGTCCTCGCAACGATGCGCGATTACGTAAAGCCCTCGGCGAAGATCGTCACACGCGGATAAGAGACCGAAATAATTTGCATTGTGCGCTCCTCGTTTTGTACTTTTACACACCTCTTTTCATTCGCCTTAGTACGCGTAGGAGGATGCACTTTTTATAACACTCGGCATGTACAGGGTTATCCACAACTATTGGGGGCTACCACTGCAAGCATACAGAGTTTGTCATTGTGAGCAAAACGCTTCTTTTTTTTTCAAAATTTTATACGACGAAAATTGGCCGAGATATCCGCGCTCAAAGTCCGAGCAGTAAAAAATGGCAAAGCAGCTGCGCACGCGCGGAACGTGCAAGCCGAATCGTGGGCGGCTTCGAATCCATCTGCAGAACGCTATAATACGATTCAATCATTTTCGTTTATTGTATAATACTTGGAGGAAAAAAAAATTGTATGCGTGGCAGCCACGCTCGTTAGAAGTGAAACTTCACACATTCGTGTGACTGATAAATGAAAATACCTGATTGTGCTGAAAAGAAATATAAAACAATTGATTGAATTTTCTTAAATTGCAAAATTACAAGATTAACTTTTATTCATTTAATTTTCGATCAAAAACTTAATTCTGCATTGACAATTCAATTATAAATTTGGAATTCATTGAAAATTTGATTGACTTCCGTACGATTGCAATTAAAATTCAACTGAATTCAATTTTTCCTCATTTTTAATTTCAGTTAACCTTTAACGAGGCTCATCATCTTAAAGAGCAATTTATGTTAAATTCACATGAAATTTTCTGTTGTTTATTTTCATTCATCATTTTTATCGTCACTTTTATTTTTTTTTTAAATTATTTATGAATGTTGGAAATTATTAAGAATGATAGAAAAAGATCAAATAAAACGTACCATCGGATAACCTAAAACTCGGTGGGTTATCATCCACTATGAGCTGCTTCCATCGGGCCAAACACTCGATTCGGACCTCCACTGTCAACAACTGACCAGATTGAAGCAGGCGATCGACCAGAAGTGGCCAGAATTGGCTAATAGGAAGGGTGTTGTGTTCCATTAAGACAACGCCAGGCCGCACACATCTTTAACGACGAGCCAGAAGCTCCGAGAGCTTGGATGGGAGGTTCTATCGCACCCGCCGTATAGTCCACACCTGGCACCAACCGATTATCACCTTTTCAAGCATTTGCAAAATTTTCTTGATGCTAGAAAACTGGCCTCAAGAGAGGCTTGGAAAAATGAGCTGGTCAAGTTTTTTTACCAATAGGGACGAGGACTTCTTCAATCGCGGAATTATGAAATTGCCTTTAAAATGGACAAAAGTTATCGAACAAAACGGCGCATATTTGATCTAAATCGGATAATCCTGTGTTAATTTCATCGTCGAAATAAAGCTCAGAACGCTCAGAACTTTTCACTTCATCTAATATATATATATATATATATATATATATATATATACAGGGTGGACCACGCAACGTGTGCACCTCTTTTACAACCAAAATATGCGTTGCACAAAAAAAATGTTTTATACAAAAGTTACATGGTTTATACGGCTACACTATGTGGTGCATTTATTTTTTTTATAGGTGGAGGCACTTCGAAGATTTGAAGGTCAACTTTATTTTTTCAAATGGAATGCTATATTTTTTATAGCGTAATATTATAGAGTATCGAATTCTGAGTAAAAAAGTATAGACCTTTATTAGCCCTAGAGTTAATAGCTAACGAGTAATTTCACTTTATTACTTTAAGATTTTCTTCACGTAATATCAAGTTGGAGATTCAAATCTACTACAAATTTCTGAATGGCAGTGTTTACATCACAGTGTTTATCAATATGAACACATTTACCACATCACACACACTTATCATGATTCACAATCTTCTCAATGATTGTAATCCAGTATTAAAGTGTGGTAAATGTGTTCATATTGATAAACACTGTAATGTAAACACTGACATTCAGAAATTTGTAGTAGATTTGAATCTCCAACTTGATATTACGCGAAGAAAATTTTAAAGTATTAAAGTGAAATTACTCGTTAGCTATTAACTCTAGGGCTAATAAAGGTCCATACTTTTTTACTCAGAATTCGACACTCTATCATATTACGCTATAAAAAATATAGCATTCCATTTGAAAAAATTAAGTTGACCTTCAAATCTTCGAAGTGGCTCCACCTATAAAAAAAATAAATGCACCACATAGTGTAGCCTTATAAACCATGTAACTTTTGTATAAAATATTTTCTTGTGCAACGCATATTTTGGTCGTAAAAGAGGTGCACACGTTGCGTGGTCCACCCTGTATATATTGAAGCATATTCATACCAAGTTTAGATAATAGTTTAAATAATACATTTTATATGAGAATTTTTATATCAATACTCAAAACTCGATATATTTTTACCTACATATACACATGCGAATATAATGTACGTACGATAAATTAATCAACCAAAATGCTATTTCATTTCCACTAATTATCTCTACAGTCATCTTTTTTGCAATGCAAAAATACGTTTTCATTTCCACTAAATTACATTGTCGTCATTTTTTTCACGCTCAATTCATTGCAAACATAACTCTTTTCTTTTCCACCGATAAGTTTCGTTACGTAAATTAGTCTGATTAACACAGATTCTTTGTCAACACTGACATTGTTTTTTTTTTCTTCTCTCTTTTTTTTTTTAAACACGGAATACAAAAGCACGAATTATATTCCGAATAACGCGACAATTTCCCCGTGGAAATTACTCTCGTGCTTAATCCGCTCAGCTGCTGGACTTTTATTCCCTCAATTTTAGCCTGGAGTGTTCGTTCACCTTTTCTCTCCCTTTAGCTCGCCCTCTTCCATACGGCTCCCCCGAAGCACTCGCGAGAAAAAATCTCTTTTTATATGGTATAATCCCCCCCCCCCCCCCCCCCGGCCCTATCGCCCATTCCCTCGTGCGCCCCTCCGGCACACTTCATTAAGAAACGAGAAATTATGCAAAGAACACGGTGACGAAGAACGCGAGCAGGTTGTTAAGATGGAAAGAGAATATAATGCGGTGGTGAACCGCGTTCTGGATTTTATACGAATGACGACAAAAAATAAACGGGCGGCGAGGGGCGGGGGGGGAGGGGATTGGATGGAATCCCCCGAGAGTTTTTCCGCGCAACAAAACCGGAAGACCAGCTTGACTATAAATCTGGTCATATCTCGATGTGGACTCGTGCAGAAATTAGCGAAAAAAAAAAATAGCTCCGAAGAATAGAGACAACTTTCGCGATAATCTACACTAATATTATAAAGAGGAAAGATTTGGATTTTTGTATTTTTGTATGTTTGTAACGAATAAACTCAAAAACTACTGGACCGATTAAAAAAATTCTTTCACCATTAGAATGCTACATTATCACTGAGTAACATGGGCTATATTTATTACTAGAAAAAATTAAGGATCCCTACTAAAACTTCAATAATGTAACCCAAGGTGTAAAAAAATTAGCCATAAAATGGCTAATTTTGGCGAAAAATGGCTAAAAATTAGGAAATAAAAATAGTCATCTATACGGATAAAAATGTAAAACGTTGTAAAAAATATAAACAAAAAAAAATGTTATGTTGCTATTTCGACTTCAATGAAAATTAGCTTAAAGATTGAAGTCTTTGTTTTTAATTTTCAATATTTGAACAAATTGACTCATGGACGTTTTAATTAGCATATTTTTAAGTGATTGTAAGTATTTAATTTTATTCTGCGTTTATCCCAAAATGTTTTTAAAAAAAATATATGTAAAAAAGTAAATATCTACAAAATTTAATTATTTGAGCCATAAAATAAAAATGTACAAAAATGTAAATAAAGAAATGTAAAAAAATAAGATCAAGTAAAAAATAATTGAAACCCCTTAAAAATAAAATACTTAAGTGCATAAAACTAAAAAAGCAATATAAATAAAATGTAAAAATTCGAAAAAAGAAACTTTGAGAATAAAAATATGTTTATGGATAAAAATATAAAATTTTCTAAGAAAAATATAAGTTTATAATAATATAATATATTTTAATTTGCATTAAAAAAATTGTATTTTTGTAATTTCAAGCTTATGCAGATCCCTTGAAAACGTAAAAAAAAAAAATCTCACTTCAACGATACAAACTTCAATCCGGGATTTGTCCAAGTGGCACCCTCCATGATCAAGCAACTGGCCCGAAACACAAGTATTTACCTTCTCGGCTCGCCGCTTTTCAATAGCAAACACCACCTCCACCGCTCAGCCTGAGCTTCCCTGTCACGTGCCAAAGAGAAAAAAGCTCCATCGCAAGGAAGTTTACCGTTCGCGATCCTTTCGCTCGGAAAACTTTCGAAAGTCTCTCCTCTTCGTGGAGTTCATCGGCGTTGTACGTTTTCGTGCTGAAAAGAAGAAAGAAAAAAAAAAATCAAACAAACACGTATGCGTAAAAAAAAGGTATACTTTGAACGTGCAAAAGAGATCAAAGGCTTTTTCCTCAAAATTCTCGGCAAGCGGTGGAAAAAAAAAGAAGCAACGGGATTAAACCGTACATAAATTGATTCTTCACTGGTTCGGCCTCTCGGCTTCTCGGGTGGACGTCAACCTGACGCGGGTAAAAGATTAACAAAAAGAAAAACCTCGCACAAAAATGTTGTGTCCGATACACTGAGAGAAAAGTGTTTGGTAGCAAAAACGCCCCTGGTAAAAGAGAGTGTAGTCAAATTCCTTATAGTTTTTTTTTTTTTTTGACACTGCGACCATAATATGGTTAATACAACTATTGGGAGTACAAATTGATTCGGTCCGTTTTTTTTTGTGGTAAAAAATTCATTTATTTCAAAATAAAAGGTATGAATAGATTAATCAAAGTATTGTCCATCGCTGGCTACTACTTCTTCCCACCTCTCAGGCAATTTTCGAATTCCATCTCGAAAAAAAAGTCTCGTCTTTCGAGGCGATCCAAGTTTTGAGCCAATTTTCGATTTCTGCGAAAGAAGTGAACCGGTGAGCTGCTAAATCCTGCTGCATCCGTCGGAACAACCAGTAATCAGAAGGAGCAATGTCCGGAGAATACGGCGGGTGCGGTAAAATATCCCATTTGAGCGTTTGCAAATATTTTTTTACGACTTTTGCGACACGAGGCCGAGCGTTGTCATGCAGAAGAATAATTTTGTCATGTCTTTGCTCGTATTCCGGCCGTTTTTCTCGTAATGCACGGCTCAAACGAATCAATTGTAGTCTATACCGATCGCCCGTTATGGAATCGCCAGGTTGTAGCAGCTCATTGGCTCATTTGGCTGTCCAGGGCGAGGCTTGTCTTCAACGCTGAAATCATCGTTCTTAAAGCGTCGAAACCATTCCCTACATGATTTATCAGTTGGAGCATCATCACCATAAACGTCAACAAGTATTCGATGCGCTTCAGCTGCACTTTTCTTCCAATTAAAGCAGAAAGGTAAAACTTCCCGCAAATACTGCTTAGTTAACACAAAATTTGACATATTCACCACAGTAAAAAAACAAGGTTTTTAATGGAACTCAAAGCGATATAAACTGAATGTTATTGACAGATGTCTAACCTCTCTGAAAGCACCGAAATCAGCTGTCACTATGAAACATTAATAACAGCCAGAGCCATCTCTTGAAAACGGACCGAATTAATTTGTACTCCCAATATATGAGCGAAAAGTATATCCAAACATGCGATTTTGGTGGCGATATTTGAGTATCTATGAGCATTTGCAAAGTTTCCGGTCTTTTTAAAGTATTACTGGATGGACCGTCGAGCAAAAAGTTAAACCAAAATGGGCGAATCGTAGATTTCCAAGTCTAGATCACGTCGTACATGTTTAACCTTACAAATAGCTAATTTAATAATAAATTAACACTTATAAATGTCAATTTTGCATTTTTGATAATAACTTAAGTCAAATTCCAGGATGTTGGCGTGTGTTTGACTGGGGTTTTGTCAACGACTGTACATCTGTTTCAACTGTCCAACAAAAGAATTTCCCAATTTTTAAATCTCATTAATACGTTCAAATCTTATTATTATCAATAATTACCCAAAAACGAAATATATATTTAGTTTTCCAATGATTTCTATTAATTTATCGTTCAAAAAGACGATCCTTCTCGTTACTTTAATTAATCTCTCGACAATTACTCAGTCGAATTATTTTAAACTTAGCAAAATCAATCGCTTCATCCTAAATCTTGATGATATAATATTTTCCGAATTTACGGCGATTTAGTTCAATTCGTTTTGCAACCATTAAGGGGCTGTACCAGTGTGAACGCTGAAAATTTGGGTGATTTTCGGGAATTTTTTGGAAGAAAAGTACTCAATTAAATGTTTCGGAAAATTAAGAATATATTTGGCTATATTTGACCTACATTACATAATTTTTTCCTCGAAAAATATCGAGATCCAAGCGACTTATGCGCTGCCTTCGGAGGCGCCAAAAAAAAAAAGTTCCTCCACTGCTGACATGATTTCGGCCGATTGAGTAGCTGAAACCGAAAAAGGAAAAAATGTCGTTAAACTGGAAGGTATTTCCTGTACAATGACGTAGGATTTTCGAAAAATATCAAAATCTAACAAAATGGCGTAGTTATGAAAAAAAAGTCTGTTTTCTTGCCTATAAAATGGTCGTTTTTTTTCAATGCCAAATCGTCAATTTTCATCCAATCAATAATATCCCACGTCATTGTAGAGTAAATATATCCAAGAGTACTCAGTTCAAATTTCAAGTCAATCGGATAATTGCTCCTTGAGTTACAATGTCAGCAAATTTGAAAAATCTCATTTCGAGAAAAACGCGTTTAAAGGATTTAACTATCGATTTTTGCAAGATAAAATTATATTTGCAAGATAAAATGGCCTTTTTCGAAAGGCCACTCATATTATCGCCAAAATACGTACTGACTATTGCAAAAGGTTTGACAATATCGATATTGCTCTTTCCAATCGTATATAGATATCGACGTATCCTTAGGGCCATGTCTGCATGCAAAGTTTCACCGAAACCCGTTGCAGCATTAAGGCGTGATCGAGCGGTAAATTGACGTACAGAGTTACCCCATTTTATTCATTTATTATTACGTATATATATATATACAGAAACATGATATTATATAACAGTGCAAAGCCGATAAAATAAAGAAGAAAAACGGCAGAAGATAAACGAGCCATGACGTCATTAGACCCCTGGGAACGTCTCATGGCTACAAGAAAAATAATTTGAAAAAAGATATGAAGGAAAAAGTGTAGCCGGAGCGAGAAGAATTCACCCTCGGGAGTATCGTGAGTCGTTGTACCTCAGTCTTAAGGCACGTCCCGCCTTCCTCCCTCGTTCGGCACGACGTCTAACCCGAAGTGAGACCGACAAGTTTAATTGAGTCTGGGGAATCCGTTTTGCACACTTTTTAAACTCCTTCAATATCTCTCTCTCTCTCTCTCTCTCTCTCTTGGGCTCTGGCTCCGGTTTTTTTATGTCCACATACCGTGACGAGTCGTGAATTCTCCACAAAACTTTTACGGTCGGCTACTACAGTAGCTGCAGTATAATGCTACCGCAATGTGTACGTGAAAGATTTTTTTTTTCTTTACGCTACTTTCTTGACTTCCAGATTTTTTTTTGTTTTGAGATTTTATTCTTTTCTTGGACTACATCGTGAATAGCCGCATCGAGACATCGAGATTTTCATCCACCTGGGAAAATTTTCGCCTTACGGAGGTACAGAGCTGGTTCTGAAAAATTGAATTCTATTCTTTTAGTGTGTCACTTGATTTGTCGATATTTGGCAAGCTGTCACTATTGGGGAGCTGTCAAATGACACGTGGAAATATTGAAACTTGCGAAGATTTTGCGCATAGTCTTTCCGGGTTTGAGGATTTTTTTTTATTGTGAAATATTGATAAACAATGAAGTTATTATTATTTGAAAAAAGTGTCGTCGTTGCTGCATGGCGAATCCATGTACTTGCTTCTGGCAACTCGGAGCATCTGACGCTAAATATAAACAAATGTATTTTTAGTGTAATAATGAAAGTTTTATTAAAGGGGCCAGTCCACTTTGGAGCCACGAAAAAAAAGGCTATTTTCGCAATTTTTTTTTTGAGGATTTTATAAAAGATATGAATATAAAAGTTGTTGGGCTTGATAAATAAAGTCTTGAAATACATTTAAAAAAAATGTTTAATCCATTTTTATTCATTTTTAAGTAGAAAAACTATAGTTTAACGTAACGCCTCAAAAATAGGTGGGCTAGCTAGCTCCATCACAACTCGGCAACGGCTTGTCTGGAACAAAAAAATCAAAGTCCATTAGATTCAGTATGACACCAGCTACAAAATGACCCTCGGATATAAAGTTTTATCAAAAAATAAAAAAATGGCAGATGAAAAACGAAAAAAGTAAAAAAAAACGCGTTTTTTCGCAGTTTATCGCAAAAAAAAAGAGTAAAAATCAAAATTTTAAAACCATCGAGGGTCATCTTGTTGCGAATCATGTTTACAATATGTGGTTCAAATTTCAAGAGAATCGGTTTATTAGTTTTAGAGATACGATGGAGCTAGATTTTGAAAACGTTGTTTCGAAAAAAACGCGTTTGAAGTTTGTACTATGAAAAACTCTTACCTAAACTCAATCGGCAATTCCTGCACCGTACAAAATCCCTTCTGATTGCTCATCATCGTCGATTTCTTCAAGTCTTGCTTGCTTTCGATTTTTTGACATTTTCAAAGTGGACTAGCCCCTTAATCGTTATTTTTACATTTCGTCACTCATACATTTCGAAGTATATCGAATGTAAAATATTTTCAAAAAAGTGCACAAAAAACGACAATCACCCTTGGAATACTCGAAACGACCATCTTCCCTGAGACAGGTGATAAAAACAAAATGTTCGTCGAGAAAATCCAGGTCGTGCGCGAAGTGTTCCACGCTCAGTCATGAAGTATTTATTGAATGAATGGAACGGCATATTGACGCACGGCATACACACAGATACGGAGATTCGATACTTCTGCATTTCAGTCATGTAGCGTCGTTACACAGACATACGCGTCCATTATAAATGATAAAGCGACTCGACTCATTGACTCGTTGGTGTCGCTGACTCAACGCACTTACAATCCAGTCATTGCTCGTTTCACAGTCTGTCAAAGTGAAATCACAGATGAATAAAGAAAACGTCTCGCGTACTTCGTCTCATAAAATTGCCAGGTGAAAGGAAAGGCGGCACAGGGCAGTGAAAAATTTATTTCAAGCGGAATTTAATTAATTGAATGAATTAACTTCAAAATGCACGATAAATTAAAAGAAAAAATATATTTTTAAATACAATTTGAATTAAAAGAAAAAATACTAAGTAACTATTAATTGGAATAATTCATTAGAGAAATGATAATTTAATTGGTAAATATTGGGAGTACAAATTAATTCGGTCCGTTTTCAAGAGATGGCTCTGGCTGTTATGAATGTTTCATAGTGACAGCTGATTTCGGTGGTTTCAGAGAGGTTAGACATCTGTCAATAACATTCAGTTTATATCGCTTTGAGTTCCATTAAAAACCTTGTTTTTTACTGTGTTGAATATGTCAAATTTTGTGTCAACTAAGCAGCATTTGCGGGAAGTTTTACTTTTCTGCTTTAAGGCGGGATCCTGAATTAGCCGGTTCGAAAAATCGATATTTTGAGGAATTTTTTCGGGTAAAAAAAAAGCAAGTTTAGCGAAATTTTCAGATTATTTTATTACATGTCTGAACATAAGAAAACAATTTTTTTTAAAGAAAAATATCAACAGGCAACCGATTTTTATGCACATTCGTGCCGCTGCTGTTTCCATGCGGCGTGACAAATGGAGCTCGTAATTTTCATCTGAAACAAAAAAACCAAAAACCATTTTAATTGTGACATATTTTTCTTCTATATGAACTAAAAAAAAACGAAAAAAATTTTGAAATTTGAATGTTTTTTCGGGTTTGAAGTAGAAAATGTGCTTTTTGTGAAAAAAAAAAATTATTTCAACTTGCTAAAAAAATTGTTAAGAATTTTTTTTTCGACAATGTTTTTAGTTCAAATAGAAAAGAAAACGATACTGAAGCGAACAAGCTTTGGTTTGTTTCGATTGGACTTCTAGTTTTTTTGTAATCAGGTACGCCAAATTAGAAAAATCGTAAAAACGAAAACTCGAGAAAACGGGCGCCCTAACTGCCCGAGCGCCCGTATACCTGCTCGACACTCCACTACGTTCAGTGCTGTATCTTTGGAAATATTTCGAATTGGGCTATAAAACTTTGTCTAGACATTCTTAGATACATCAGGAATAGATTTAAACAATTAAAAAAAAATCGATTTTTTGGACCTTCTAATTCAGGATCCGGCCTTAATTGGAAGAAAAGTGCAGCTGAAGCGCATCGAATGCTTGTTGAAGTTTATGGCGATGATGCTCCAACTGATAAATCATGTAGGGAATGGTTTCGACGCTTTAAGAACGGTGATTTCAGCGTTGAAGACAAGCCTCGCCCTGGACAGCCAAATGAGCCAATGAGCTGCTACAACCTGGCGATTCCATTACGGGCGATCGGTATAGACTACAATTGATTCGTTTGAGCCGTGCATTGCGAGAAAAACGGCCGGAATACGAGCAAAGACATGACAAAATTATTCTTCCGCATGACAACGCTCGGCCTCATGTCGCAAAAGTCGTAAAAAAATATTTGCAAACGCTCAAATGGGATATTTTACCGCACCCGCCGTATTCACCGGACATTGCTCCTTCTGATTACTGGTTGTTCCGACGGATGCAGCAGGATTTAGCAGCTCACCGGTTCACTTCTTTCGCAGAAATCGAAAATTGGCTCAAAACTTGGATCGCCTCAAAAGACGCGACTTTTTTTTCGAGATGGAATTCGAAAATTGCCTGAGAGGTGGGAAAAAGTAGTAGCCAGCGATGGACAATACTTTGATTAATCTACTCTTACCTTTTATTTTGAAATAAATGGATTTTTTACCACAAAAAAAACGGACCGAATTCATTTGTACTCCCACTAATTGAGTGATAATTAAATTGAATTTTCTCTGCAATTGCTATAGCAACAGGACAATAAAAAGTGCCCCGTGATAAAATTAATTTTAAGCGTACTGAGCATTAAAAAAAATTATCTCGAATAAATATTAATTTGCGGGTAAGCAGAAAAAGAATTAAAACTACAGCGTATAAAATATTGTACGGTAGGATAACACTTTTTCTTTAATTGTCTAATAAAACATTGCAGCAAACAGGTATATTTAACGACAAAAATTTGCTTTTATAATTGAAACGTCGAGTTCTCGTTGGTTGTAATTCTCAGGTATTTCGAGTGGCGTATACTACAATATGCTCGACAGGCTTCCTGCATATATGAATGTATATAAGTGTAGCTCGGTATACGTAGTTGAAAACGTGACCACGAGACTCAATCGGAACGACGCGTAGGAATGTTACAATCCTCTTGTGTACTTCGCCACGGGTCATTTAAGTTCAGTATACTACGGGTAATCGAACGAGAATGGTCGCCCGAGGTGCTACATTTCCGCTTCAATGTTTCTCTCTCTCTCTCTCTCTCTCTCTCCATCTCTCTCTCTCTCCTTCTCTACTTCTTTCCAAAGTCATAAACCTTCTTCGAAGCTTGACTTGTAAAACACGATGGACCACGCTCGACGACCAATCACGACACATACTTGACGTAATCAAGTTCGGGACTGCATTGATTGAATTTTTGCTTCGACTACAAGCTTCCCAAAAAGAATAGTGCGGAACACACATCAGCATATACAGGGTGTCCGATGGCAGATTTCAAACTTAAAAAATTCGTAAAAAAATGAATAAACAAAGTGATTAAAAAATATTTATAAAAATGAAAAGAAATCAAATGCGGATTCCAATTTTTGAAAATAACATTGTTTAAATGACGACCCACAAGATGTATATTTTCAACAAAAAAATAGGGCCCGATGATTCCGTTCCCCGAAATAGCGCACCAAACAGTGACCTTTTTAATATGCAGTGGCTGCTCATGCACTTCTCTTGGATTTTGGAGACTGCAGTAACGAAAATTTTTGCTTGTTGAGATAACCTCCAAGATGGAAGTGTGCTTCGTCGCTATAAAAAATGTTTCTTAGTCGTGTTTCGGTGGAAAAAGTCTCCAGCATCTTTTGACCATAAGTTATTCTTGTTGGGTAGTCACTGTCGTTCAATTTTGGAATTATTTGCATTTTATACGGATGAAATTTTATTTTTTTTCTTCATAATTTCATGCAGTGTCGATTTTGGAATACCCAAAACAGACGAACGCACTCTCAATGAAATTCGTGGATTTTCTAAAACAGAATCACTCACACGTTGGATGTTTTCCGGAGTTGATACAGAGGCTGCTTGATTTTGCTGATGCCTGTTTACAGCCGAGCCTTAAGCTCTAAATCTTGCTACCCAACTTTGGATCAAATTTATCGATGGCGCGAGTCACTTATTCGGCGAATGTTGTAGCGGTTACAGAATTTACGCCGCGCCAAAGTAAGCGAAAAACGACTAGTTAAATACGCCTCCACAGCGAAAGCACGTTGCTCTCCAGACCAACGCTCCATGGCGACTAAAAAATCCGCAACGCACGCGACCTCAGCTACCCGCCCCGCACTACTCTTGCACCTCGCGTTTTAAAGTTATGATCATTTAAAGTTTGAAATCTGCCATCGGACACCCTGTACATGTATGGACATGTGAGGAAATGATATATAAAGGAAAAAGATAGATAGGTAGATAGATAGATAGAGAGAGAGAGAGAGAGAGAGAGAGAGAGAGAGAGAGAGAGAGAGAGAGAGAGAAAGAGAAGGATAGATAGATAGATATAATTAAGGCCTTAGGCCACTCTAGAGGCCAACAAATAAGAATAGCTATAGAAGTACGTAGGATTTTTTTTTTATATATTGTTTTTTCGTCAAAATGGCACATTTCTTAAACAAAAAGTATAAAATGCCATGAGAAAATCGTCTCGGCTCAGAAGCCCCCCACATTTTTTCAGTTAGTTCTCTGGAGATTTTTTCCGGGTTTACAATATATTACAATAATAATTATATAATGTATATAAAAAAAATTGAAAAAGAAAGAGGTCCAGATATAAAAAATTAGAAGACAAATAAAGAAAACGGCAAAGTAAAGAAAAAGAATGGTATGCGTCTTGGTAGCCACGCTCGTTAGAAGTGAAACTTCAAACACTCGTGTCACTGATGAATGAAAATACCAGATTGTGCTGAAAAGAAATATAAAACATAATGATTGAATTTTCTTAAATTGCAAAATTACAAGATTAACTTTTATTCATTTAATTTTCGATGAAAAACTTAATTCTGCATTGACAATTCAATTATAAAGTTGGAATTCATTGAAAAACTTTATTGACTTCCCTGCGATTGCAATTAAAATTCCATTGAATTCAATTTTTTTCTCATTTTTAATTTAATTTAACCTTCAACGAGGCTCATAATCTTAAAGAGCAATTTATGTTAGATTCACATTAAATTTTCTGTCGTTTATTTTCATTCATCATTTTTGTCGTCATTTTTATTATTATTTTTATTATTTATGAATGATTGAAATGATTAAGAATGATAGAAAAAGATAAAATAAAACGTACCTTCGGATAACCTAGAACTCGGTGGGTTATTTCCATGCACAATTATTAGCCATTTTCCACTTTTCACACTTTCAGTGTTTTAAGGGGCCAGTCCACTTTGGAGCCACGAAAAAAAGGCTATTTTCACGATTTTTTTTTTTTTGAGGATTTTGTAAAAGATATGAATATAAAAGTTGTTGGGCTTGATAAATAAAGTCTTGAAATACATTTTAAAAAAATTTTAATTCATTTTTATTCATTTTTTAGTACAAAAACTATAGTTTAACGTAACGCCTCAAAAATAGATGGGCTAGGTAGCTCCATCACAACTCGGCAACGGCTTGTCTGAAACAAAAAAATCAAAGTCCATTAGATTCAGTATGATACCAGCTACAAAATGACCCTCGGATATAAAGTTTTATCAAAAAATAAAAAAATGGCAGATGAAAAACGAAAAAAGTAAAAAAAAACGCGTTTTTTCGCAGTTTTTCGCAAAAAAAAAACAGTAAAAATCAAAATTTTAAAACCATCGAGGGTCATCTTGTTGCGAATCATGTTTACAATATGTGGTTCAAATTTCAAGAGAATCGGTTTATTAGTTTTAGAGATACGGTGGAGCTAGATTTTGAAAACGTTGTTTCGAGAAAAACGCGTTTGAAGTTTATACTATGAAAAACTCTTACCTAATCTCAATCGGCAATATTGACACAATATTGACACAATATTTCTGAATGTATGTACTTTCGAAAGCAGTAAAAAAAATCAATTTTTTTAAATTTTCAAAGTGGACTGGCCCCTTAAATTGTCACTTTCAATATTCATCACATATCACTCACCTCATATATTTTACAAAATATTTTATAAAAAATGAAACAAACAGCAACGAAAATTCTCCACACTATAAATCGAATGTGAATACACCGAGGTAAACAGCACAATGCAACAAGCAATGCCTGCGGAGCGTCACTTGACACACATTTCAAAAACATTTGCCGAGAAGCAGAACCAAAGCAAGAATGTTTTTAGAAAGGTTGCTAGTGACGCGCCGTATGATTCTTCGTATACCATGGGGATACTAGTGCGCATGCGCACGTCTCTCCTTTCACTCACCGGCTATCTCTCTCTCTCTCTCTTTCTTTTTCCCTCTCCACTGTAGCGTTAGAAAGTAACGCAAACGATAAACGCGAGAACCTCGCATAAGAAGTTTAACTTCAATAAAAAGAGTCCAGCCCCTCCTCATCGCAAAACTTTCGTTCCTCATCGACAAGCAATCGGCAACGTTGCTGTATCGACTCATCATCAATACCACATAAATTCAATGACCATGGCTATATGCGTGCCACGTGAGGAAAAGGAACTCTTTCGGTATTCCAAGCGAGTGATGGAACGAGTGAGGGCAAAAAATGGAGGGGGATTGCGGAGGAGATTGGATAGGAAGGGAGAAGTTTGAGACACCGCATTCGTAATCATACGCACACCGTGACGCCCAATGAATTCACGTATAGACACGCTTCTCGTGTCACTCCTTGTGACTCACGGATACTGGAAGTTTTACGCCACATAGCGATCTTAGAAGCGGTGGTGGTGGGCCGTATAACTTAACGTTCTCTATCGGTGCTTCTCCCCGCGCGTACCACAATTTTCTCGTAACTTGCGTGTCTCCCGTAGTATCGTTCTCGCGACTGAGCTAACCTGATGCCAGCCCTCTGTTTCTCTTTTTCTCTCTTTCTCTCTCTCTCTCTGTCTCGTACATTCTCGGTGACGATTTTTACGCGAAATTCGATTCTCTCTGGTGATCCGCATGTTTACTGGAACTTTCCATAAGCGTGTCCTCTCGTCAGCTTCGCGATCTCCGAGAGAAGAATTTTCGTTGCAAATGGAACAACCTTGGAAAAAAGTCGTTCAAGTGTTCGGAAAGTGACGAAAGGAAGGATAAAAAAATGGTGAAAGTGTGTGTGTATTTTTTTGTGGAATAAGTGCGGGGTGTAATAGCGCAGGAATAGTGCGTCTTGGATATGTTGAAGATCGCGCCAGGTGAGGGAGATACCCCAAAAAAAAATTGGAAAAACATTCGCCACGACCCATATTTTTATTCAATAATATCACTAATACGAAAGATTTATTGAAATCGACCAAATGCATTTATTTGATCTTTTTCTTTTATTTGAATTAACTAACATTTGCGTAAAATCAATTTTTTCTTTTACTTGATTGTACTACTTTGGATATTTAATTGAAATAGTAGTAGTAACTAACTTCATGTCTAGATATCTATCTGGTTAACTATCTATATATCTAGATATCTATCTGGATGACGATTTATATATCTAGACATCTATCTGGATAACTATCGATAAAACTATCGATTTATATATCTAGACATCTATCTCGATAACTATCGATAAAACTATCGATTTATATATCTAGACATCTATCTAGACATCTATCTCGATAACTATCTAGATAATTGTCTAGATATCTATATATCTAGATAATCATCTAGACACATATATATCTACATGTCAATCTAGATAGGTATCTAGATATCTAATCTATATATCTATGTCTATAACTGTCCACCTATATATCTATCTAGATATTTATCTACTAAATATCTATGTATCTAAATATCTAACTATCTAGCGCCTCCGTTTTACGATCTACATATTTATCTAGATATCTATCCCGATAACTATCTACATATCGAAATATCTATCTGAATAACATATATCTCTGTAGATAACTATCCAACTATATATCTATCTAGATATTTATCTATCTAAATATCTATCTAGATATGTTTCTAACTATCTACATATCGAAATATCTATCTGAATAACATATATCTATATAGATAACTATTCACCTATCTATCTATCTAGATAATTATCTATCTAAATATATATCTATCTAGATATCTATCTAGATATGTTTCTAACGCCTCTATTGCTGTTTGCGTGTAGCCTCCCAAGCAACGATTTAGTCACTCATTGTAACTTAGAACAAGTCTAAGGCTACAAATAGATGGTAAAAAATGTTTTTATTTATTACCATCTAAAGTCAAATCAAGGCTTGTTGCCAGCCACTGCCACCGGACAGTGGCTGGCCAATTTTGGACATGATGATTGGAAGGGATGATTCCCTTCCAATCCCACCAAACACACAGCAAAACCTTCTTGGCCGTTAATCCAGGCTTGGCGACCGTTTGGGCCGGCTCACCGCGATTGGACCACGATCTTTTTCGGCTGTTCTTCTCGTATGTGATCCATTTTTCATCGCCAGTCACCATCCGCTTCACAAATGGGTCGATTTCGTTACGTTTCAGCAAAGAATCGCATGCATCAATTTGGTGCAAAAGGCTCTTTTGCGTCAATTCGCGTGGCACCCATACATCGAGCTTCTTTTTGAGACCAGCCTTATGCAAATGCTTCCAAACGGTTTTCTCGCTAATCTTGAGTTCCTGGGCAATGGAATAAGTGCTCACATGCCGGTCTGACTCAACGATTTCTATGATTTTATCGACATTTTCGACCATTGGCCTACGCGAGCGTGCCTCATCTTCGACGTCCATATTACCAGAACGGAATCGTTGGAACCACCGCTTTGCTGTTCCATTCGATACTGTATTGGCTCCATAAACAGCAGAAATTTTTTTGGCCGCCTGCACCGCCTTTTCACCTTGGTCGTAGTGGTACTGAAGAATGTATCGAATTTTGTCTTTTTTTACTTCCATTTTGAAACGCTGTAACACACAACTGGCTTCACCAAACACAAAACTGTCAAAGAACTTTTTTTGAAGCGTAATGTCACCTTTAAATCGTCGTATAGTATGACCCGATGCGATGTATACGTCGTGAGATATGGCTCACTAAAGACATCCACCGGAAAACGCTCAGAACTTTTTACTTCACCCAATATATAGTCTTTGTGACACATGTATTTTCCATGAACAATATGAATATCCCTGCAGGTAACGTTCGGTCCGAATTGCTATAAACTAGATGTATATTTTTCTCCATTTGTGTTGGAACCTTCCTCTTTCCCTCTCCGTTTCGAATCGATATGTAGCAGTGTGTACCACAGTGGGAACAGCCACAAATGTAACAAGGAAATATTGCAACTGTTGCAGAACTGACAAACCCATGCTCTCCTCGTATATAAATATATATATACAGGGTGTCCAATTTTTGAAAAAAGCATTTAAATAAATCGAATACATGAGGTCGTTCGAAAAATTGTTTCCTACAAAAGTTTTGTGGTTTTGAGGGCAACATCCGATGGTAAGACAAAATATTTTTATTTTTGCCAACACTTCTACGAGATACCGCGGTGATTTTCAATTTTTTAAACGGAAAGGCACGTTTTTTTTATTTTCAAAAAATAGCTTATTTTGAGACGAATCCGAAGAAAAAAATAATCCTCCAGTTGAAAAATTAAGAAAGTTGTGGCATTTTCGCAAGGCGTATCCAACTTTGCTGTCTCGTGAATACGAAAATAGCGTGCGACATTTCCAAAAAACTTCAAACTGCCATAACTTTTGTGATCTTTGAGCCAGAGAATTTTTTTCCCCCGTTGGTTTCGTCCAGAATAAGCTATTTTTTTTTTTTTATAAATAACAAAAGACATGTCTCTCCATTTGAAAAATTGAAATTTACCGCGGTATCTCGCAGAAGCGTTGACAAAAAAAAAAAATTATTGCCATCGGATGTCTCCCTCAAAACTATAAAAGTTTCGTAGGAAACACTTTTTTGTACGACCTCATCTTTGCGATTTATTTAATGATTAATAAAAAAAAATGGGACACCCTGTATATACGGCTACCAAAAGGCGTATCGAGGGCGTTGAAGTTTCGTCGACAAGCGCTCGTACCATACTCAAGCTCATCGATACACGTACATTTATTTACATCCAAGTACAGCATGAAATATTGATCCTGAGGGGGGGGGGGGGGGGGGGGGGGAGTGAGGGTAAATGGCCGTCACTGACTCGTATACTCCGCATATAATATCGATACGTACATATTTTTCCAACGATAAGTACCGGCTCACGGAAGTACGTATAGCGGATGGAAAATCGGTAGAAAACGAATGTCGTTGAACTGTCGCAAACTCTGGTCATCCATGCTCGAGGTAATACGAAATCGATGCCATATAACCAGAGTTTTGAAAATAGTAATTTTAAAATAATGCATTACTCATTACTTTAAATAATGTGTATTGGATAAGTTCTCCATTACAAATTACAAAAGTAATGTGTAATGTATGTGTGTTCCATTACAAATGAGAAAAGTAGTAAGTAATGGATGCACGTTCCATTAAAAATTTCAAAAAGTAATTTGTAATGGATGCATGTTCCATTACAAATTACAATTGATAAAAAGTAATTTGTAGTGGAGAATATTCCATTACAAATAGCAAAATTGCCGTGCTTGCATTAGATATTTGCACATTTGCTAAAAGTTGCTGTCTTATTATTTAATTTCGCTCACTAAAAGTTCTTTCAAGACTAATTCATTTTTTTTTGCTTGAAGCTCAACAACGCAGACGAAAAACGTTCAAATTAGAAGCAGAGTTGTGAAAATAGTAATTTTAAAATAATGCATTACTCATTACTTTAAATAATGTGTATTGGATAAGTTCTCCATTACAAATTACAAAAGTAATGTGTAATGTTTGTGTGTTCCATTACAAATGAGAAAAGTAGTGTGTAATGGTTGCATGATCCATTACAAATTTCAAAAAGTAATGTGCAATGGTTGCATGATCCATTACAAATTTCAAAAAGTAATGTGTAATGGTTGCATGATCCATTACAAATTTCAAAAAAGTAATGAGTAATGGATGCACGTTCCATTAAAAATTTCAAAAAGTAATTTGTAATGGATGCATGTTCCATTACAAATTACAATTGATAAAAAGTAATTTGTAGTGGAGAATATTCCATTACAAATAGCAAAATTGCCGTGCTTGCATTAGATATTTGCACATTTGCTAAAAGTTGCTGTCTTATTATTTAATTTCGCTCACTAAAAGTTCTTTCAAGACTAATTCATTTTTTTTTTGCTTGAAGCTCAATAACGCCGACGAAAAACGTTCAAATTAGAAGTTCGCCCATTACTTTCACCTTGCTGTTTTACACAGACAAAGCTATCTACACGAGAAAGTCGATACTTTTAAAGACATGGGCGAAGTTGCAAGCAAAAGCTGGTTACAAATAATAAAAAAAAACGGCATATTGAAATTGTTCTGATATGACATATTGTC
Organism: Ophion ventricosus; assembly: GCA_963932345.1. Classification (NCBI taxonomy): domain Eukaryota; kingdom Metazoa; phylum Arthropoda; class Insecta; order Hymenoptera; family Ichneumonidae; genus Ophion; species Ophion ventricosus. The sequence goes on along the minus strand of OZ010715.1, from coordinate 33,035,381 downwards.
TCGCATGATTTTTCGAAATTTTGAGATATATAAGAATTTTTCGAGCATTAACATTGAAAACTGGAAAACAAATTCTTTTTATCACAAAGCTTCCTCTTTAAAAAAGCAAAAATTATGTGTAATGAATGCGTGCCTCATTGAGCATTGAAAAGTAATATATCTTCAAAAAAATGTCACCGATTTTTTTCGGTTTTTTTTTTTAACGGCCATATTTATTTTTCTAATGGACAAAACTCAATTTTGACCCCGGACCCCTTGTAAATGAGAAAAATTCTACTTTCTCGTATAGATAGCTTTGCCAGTGGAAAACAACAAAGCGAAAGCAATGTGCAACGTTCTAGTATAAACCTTTTTTTTGTCTTGTCGAGTTTTATGCAGAAGAAAAACGAATTTACTTAAAACAAATTTCAATGAGCGAAATAAAATAATGAGATAGCAATGTGAAAATTTCTAATGTGAGCACGGCAATTTTTCTATTTGTGATGGAATATTCTCCACTACGAATTACCTTATTGTAATTGTATTTTGTAATGAAGCACTCATTGATCATACATTACTTTTTCAATTTGTAATGGTACATGTGTCCATTACACATTACTTTTTGTAATTTGTAATGGATCATGCAACCATTACACATTACTTTTTGTAATTTGTAACGGAACATGCATTCATTGCACATTACTTTTCTTATTTGTAATGGAACACACATCCATTACACATTACTTTTATAATTTGTAATGGAACATATGTCCATTACACATTACTTTTGTCATTTGTAATGGAACGTATATCCATTACACATTACTTTTGTAATTTGTAATGGAACATATGTCCATTACACATTACTTTTGGAATTTGTAATATATACAGTAATGCATTATCAAAGTAATGCATTATTCACAACTCTGCATATAACCGGGGGGGGGGGGGGGGGAGACACTTTCATAATTCCATGTTCCTCAACGTAGATTTCGGTGCAGGTGAAAAAGTGTAGCTACGCTCGTAGAATCGATCGTGAGGAATTTTTCTAGGATTGGTTGGAATTTTTGCGGATAAAGTATTGGAATTTGTCGTTTGAAGGGAATAGATTTTTGGGCGAGAGAATATATTTTCGATTAATCAATCTGGTCAATGATATTTCGTAGGTAAAGTTCTCGAGATATCAGTGGAATGCCTTCGTCGAATGTGGAAGTCGTCGAGAATGGCTCACTGTTGAAAAAAAATATATATTTGATTTTATTAAGAGCTATTTAAGGCAAATGAAATTCGTTCGTTGTCTTACGGCCTATTAGAATTGCTTATTACTCGAATTTGTTATTACTCGAATTGCTTATTACTCGAATTTGTTATTACTCGGATTTGTTATTACTCGAATTTGTTATTAGTCGAATTTGTTGTTACTCCAATTTGTTATTATTCGAATTTTTTATTACTCGAACTTGTTATTACTCCAATTTGTTATTACTTGAATACGTTATTACTCCAATTTGTTATTACGCCAATTTGTTACTACTTGAATATGTTATTACTCGAATTTTTATTACTTCAATTTGTTATTACTTGAATAGGTTATTACTCCAATTTGTCATTACTCGAATTTGTTATTACTCGAATTTATTATTACTCGAATTTATTATTACTCGAATTTGTTATTACTCGGATTTGTTATTGCTCGAATTTGTTATTACTCGAATTTGTTATTACTCGAATTCGTTATTACTCAAATTTGTTATTACTCGAATTTGGTAGTACTCGAATTTCTTAGTACTCGAATTTGTTTGGGTTTGTTCGGGTTATTGTGGCTACTCAAAGTTACGGTTATTATTCAAATTGACACCAATTTCTGAAATTTGTTGTTACTCAAATGTGCGATTATCACTAATGTTTGCGGTTATTACTTAAATTTACGGTTAGTACTGAAATTCACGGTTATAATTCAAATTTGTTATTACTCAAACTTACGGTTATTATGCAAATTTGTTATTACTCAAGACTACGGCTATTACTCAATTTTATAGTTATTACTCAATTTTGTTATTTCACAAATTTACTGTAATTATTCGAATTTGTTATTACACAAATTTACGGTTACTACTCGAATTTATTATTACCCAAATATACGCTTATTACTCAAATTTGTTATTATTCAAATTCACGGTTATCACTCAACTTTGTTATTACTCAAATTGTCGGTTATTATTCAAATTTCTTATCACTCAACAGATCTTGAATTAAATAATTGCATTAAATTCAATAAAACCAAAACAAATACAACTGTATTTGAAATAAATGTCTAAAACAATAGAATCGAATTGAAGAAAAATTAATTCTGCGTAAACGTGAGCTGATCCAAATAAAAAAAAAGATCCGATAAACGCCATTCGGTTGCTTTCAATAAATTCTTTTCGTCATCAAACGAAATAAAAATCGTGCTACCGCAACAAAAGATCAACGCAACTAGAAAAAGTTGATCGTAACTTTGCGATACGCGAGCTTAAAACCGCGAAAAGCTTTACGACTCGAAAAAAAAAAAATTCTAAAAACAACCAGCCAAACGTAAAATTACCGGAGCGTGAGAAAGAGTGGCGTGAAAAGTTCTGTCTTCACGATTCCCACGTGCCTTCTTTTATGCTCCCCGCCGAGCTAATCAGAACACTCCCGCGAGCTGAAGAGAAAAATTCACGCAATTTGGCGATGGATAAAGAGGAAAATTCATTATCTCATAGCTATGTGGGTGTTCTACCAGAGACCCAGCGGATTTATGAGCTTTGCTCCACGAGCAAAAGCTTTCCCTCTCCCCCGTCTCCTTCCTCCCGTCGCTCCTCCCCCGCCGAATGATCGTTGTGCACAAGTGGCCTGATACGCGATTTCGTTGCAAAGATACTCCGAGAGCAAAGCGTAGAAAAGCTGTGATGTGCCGACCACGCGATTGTACCCGCCGATTGAAAAGCACCGCGAGAAGAGCGATTGGTGGAGTAATTTATCAAAGGGAACACAAATAAAATTGCCGAAGCGTTGTTATCGGCTGGTAGATTTATATAGGAAGGAGATAAACGATTCGTTGTTGCGCCGGGCATCAGCCAACCTTTATCACGTTGCACGCACGAGATGCCAATCCACAATAGTCTCATGCCAGACGATGGTACACCCGTTTGGGGCCATTTTGATGGACGCGGCACTTTTTACGGCTTTGAAGTGCCGCAACTCCAGCGATTTTCTGGGCCAGAGACATTTTTTCTTTTTCGTTGTACTCGTCTTTAAGGGGTTTCGAAGCAAAAAAAAGCATATTTTCTCTATTTTTTAAAAATATATTAGATGAAGTAAAAAGTTCTGAGCGTTTTTTCGCTTTATTTCGACGATGAAATTAACATAGGATTATCCGATTTAGATCAAATATGTGCCGTTTTGTTCGATAACTCTTGTCCATTTTGAAGGCAATTTCATACATTCCGCGATTGAAGAAGTCCTCGTCCCTATTGGTAAAAAAAACTTGACCAGCTCGTTTTCACAAGCCTCTCTTGACCCGAGTCGAAAAATAAAAGTCTTATTTTCCGGCGCGTTTTCGGTCTAGACCGAATTCACGTTGGAAACCGGCCGGAATAGCGAACCATTCCGGCCAGGCTTTGCAGGCCGAAAACACGCCTGAACTCTGGATTTCGGTTTCTCCGTCAGCCTGCTTTCTCGGGCCGAAAACACGCTGAAACTTACGATTTCGGCCTCTTCATCAACCCGCTTGCTCGGGCCGAAAACACGCAGAAATCTGGAATTTCGGTCTCCGCATCGAGTATCAATATTTGGTAATATAATGAGTGATAATTAGTGCAATTCGATCTTGCTTCCCCTTAAATCTCTACGATAATAAAGAAGATCCTTTTCGCCGTGTTTTTTTATTCAAAATAATGAATTTATACAGAGCCTTGAGTAAATTAGTTGGGAGTTAAAGTGATGTAAAATTAGGAGTTAAAGTGATGTAAAATTTGAGCTTTGATTAGCTGAATTCTGCCAACTGTTGAACTGTTCTTGTGAGTTCGATTGATAATGAGGAGCCTGTAACCTGCGACGTCGATCAGTAGACCGAAAAAATGAGTATCGGCATATTTTTGGCCTGAGCAGAACGCTGACTGTTGTAAGCTGAAATCCCAAGTTTCGGCGTACTTTTAACCTGCAACCCGTTAGGCCGATCAACACGCCGGAACTGAGTTCCGGCGTTTTTTTCCGGCGCATTTTCGGTACGTTCCGGTTTATAAGTCGCCTGAATTATTACGATTTTAAGAGATTCGCCGTTTTTTCGGTCTAAGTCGCCAACCGTAGGCCAACTTTTACAATTTCAGCCGAATCGAATAAAGTTTTAGGCCTTAGTTTTCGACTCGGGCACTTTTTACGGCTTTGAAGTGCCGCAACTCCAGCGATTTTCTGGGCCAGAGACATTTTTTCTTTTTCGTTGTACTCGTCTTTAAGGGGTTTCGAAGCCAAAAAAAAAGCATATTTTCTCTATTTTTTTTAAATTTATTAGATGAAGTAAAAAGTTTTGAGCGTTTTTTCGCTTTATTTCGACGATAAAATTAACATAGGATTATCCGATTTACATCAAATATGCGCCGTTTTGTTCGATAACTCTTGTCCATTTTGAAGGCAATTTCATACATTCCGCGATTGAGGAAGTCCTCGTCCCTATTGGTAAAAAAAAACTTGACCAGCTCGTTTTCACAAGCCTCTCTCGAGGCCAGTTGTGTACCATCAAAAAAAATTTTGCAAATGCTCGATAAGGTGATAATCGCTTGGTGCAAGGTCTGGACTATACGGCGGGTGCGATAGAACCTCCCATCCAAGCTCTCGGAGCTTCTGGCGCGTCGTCAAAGATGTGTGCGGCCTGGCGTTGTCTTGATGGAACACAACACCCTTCCTATTGGCCAATTCTGGCCGCTTCTGGTCGATCGGCTGCTTCAATCTGATCAGTTGTTGACAGTAGATGTCCGAATTGAGTGTTTGGCCCGATTGTAGCAGCTCATAGTGGATGATTCCCTTCCAATCCCACCAAACACACAGCAAAACCTTCTTGGCCGTTAATCCGTGCTTGGCGATCGTTTGGGCCGGCTCACCGCGATTGGACCACGATCTTTTTCGGCTGTTGTTCTCGTATGTGACCCATTTTTCATCACCAGTCACCATCCGCTTAAAAAATGGGTCGATTTCGTTACGTTTCAGCAAAGAATCGCAGGCATCAATTCGGTCCAAAATGGCCTGAAAACGATCATACTGGTTGATCGTTTTCAGGCCATTTCTCGCATACCACTAGAAACTGGACCGCGAATTCTCGATTTCCCATAATGTGCCGAATCCTAGTGGCAGATCCATTCCCGCGTATTAAATCCACGCGGTGTAATAAAAGTCCCGTTTCTCCTATCAATATTGGTTCTGAAGCAACGATCCACCCATCGTCACGTTCAGCCGCGAAGTCGTTACTATGAGAAAAAAATGAAGAAAAAAAAAAAAAAACGAGTTTCGAACGAGACTAAACGAAGCGATAAAGCGAATTGAATATCCCGCGGTTCGCCAATGCGGAGGAGCATCGAGTATCGACTGATACAGAGAAGAGGGAAGAACACACCGTAGGAATGAAAATCAGAGGTGTGCAGCAGTTGGCGCCATGCTCCAGTTGATTTGCTCAGCCCACCCCCTCCTCTTTTCCAATGGCCTTCGTACACCCGGGGTCTCTTCATAACGCGATATCGAAACGGTTGAAGCCGCGATCCATCAGTGAATTCATGAGACGGGAAAAAAGTGAGGGGTGGCCTCAACCCTCGTAGTGAGTCAAATTCATATATATATATATGGGGCATTCCATTCCAATTCGACCTGGGTCTGACCCTCGAACCCTCAAATCTAGTTCCCGATTTTTCCTATCATTACTCTCACTCTATCAAGCAATTACAATTTTTTTCAGATTTTTCAAAATAAATTTGAGCGCGTCATGAATTTTTGAATTTTTTTTTTGAACACCTCGATGGCCGTAATCGAAAAATCTGAAAAAATTCCCAAAAATACAGTGTCAGATATAAAAAATGTTGGTGTAAAATTCATAATGTCTGGGCTTTTGCTTCAACCCTTTTAGCTGCTTTTTTAGCTTTTTGAGCAAAAAAAAATGAAAAAAATAAGAAGCAGAGGTCAATTTACTATAGACTGTTGCTCGAAATTTTGTATGCATAGTACCAGATTTGTTTGGGTTTGCTTGGGTTCACTGTTCATGACCGCTTTCAATTAATCATGATTTTACGATGATATTACAGAAAAAAATGCTTTAAAAAATCCTTAAAAATTTCCAAAAACCGTTCGCCATCATCAAAAATATTCAAGCTACTGTCTGCAGTAGTAGTTCAATAGTAGTTTAGACTGTACCGAACCTCACCAGGCATCTTACGCTTATTGTTAGTGCAATTCGCATCATTTCCAAATCCCTAATTAGGGTTTTTGCCAACCATGATAAAAAAAAAAATTCGAAAATTCCAAAATACACTTTAGAAAAATCGGAGAAATTTTTTTTAAAATCTGGTACTATGCATACAAAATTTCGAGCAACAGTCTACAGTAAATTGACCTCCGCTTCTTATTTTTTTTCATTTTTGTTTGCTCAAAAAGCGAAAAAACGGGTTGAAGCAAAAGCCCAGACATTATGAATTTTACACCAACATTTTTTATATCTGACACTGTATTTTTGGGAATTTTTTCAGATTTTTCGATTACGGCCATCGAGGTGTTCAAAAAAAAAATTCAAAAATTCATGACGCGCTCGAATTTATTTTGAAAAATCTGAAAAAAAATTGTAATTGCTTGATAGAGTGAGAGTAATGATAGGAAAAATCGGGAACCAGATTTGAGGGGTCGAGGGTCAGACCCAGGTCGAATTGGTATGGAATGCACCATATATACCTGAGCTCTGCAGGCGTATGCAACAAATCCGGGCGGATAGATTGCTCTTTGACGATTTTCCCAAACACACGGACCAATGATTCCTGAAACGCGTGTCGCGTAAACGGAAAAAAAAATTAAAAAGTAAAAAAACTGATGTGAAGCACACACGATGCTCATACCGAGAGAGTGTGAGGGAGGGGGTGGCGGGGGAGGAACATCGCGATTGATGTATTCGCGGATTCACTGAGTTTTAACACACGGATTCGATAGACGTACGGCACTGATCAGGCGTGTCTTAGGATAAGATGGTATAGGAGGACGCACCTAAGCTTCAAAGCGGTGAAAAAAGAAACAAATACATTTAACGAATCGGTTTTTCTTTAATTGAAAGAATATCTAGTACCCTAATTAAATTATGAACGACAATTAGGAATATCAATTTATTTATTTTTTTTACATAACAAACTAGAAACTCCAAAAAGGGATTTGCGAACTCTTAGACATACGGACGTTTAATAGTACGCACGAGGGTTGATAAGAGTACGCAAGCTCTTCAATCGATACATAACACATGGGTCATTAAGTCCCGGGACTGACTTTGCCGCTTTTGTTTTTCGGTGGTACCAACCTTCAGAAGATACGTGTAAAAATTTCATGACATTCGGTTCAGTCGTTGTCGAGATATTGAAGGCTAAGTGACGTTACATTTGTTTTTGCTTAAACGATGGATAAAAACGAGTTTCGTATGTTAATCAATCTCCGCAATAGTAGAATGAAATTTAAAAAGATTTGAATTTAAATGAATTTAAATGATTCATTTTAGATAAAATTTTAGATAATTTTCAAAATTGATTTTACAAAAATGTTCTTTAAGGCGGGATCCTGAATTAGCCGGTTCGAAAAATCGATATTTTGAGGAATTTTTTTCGGGTAAAAAAAAAGCAAGTTTAGCGAAATTTTCAGATTATTTTATTACATGTCTGAACATAAGAAAACAATTTTTTTTAAAGAAAAATATCAACAGGCAACCGATTTTTATGCACATTCGTGCCACTGCTGTTTCCATGCGGCGTGACAAATGGAGCTCGTAATTTTCATCTGAAACAAAAAAACCAAAAACCATTTTAATTGTGACATATTTTTCTTCTATATGAACTAAAAAAACGATTTTTTTTTTTAAATTTGAATGTTTTTTCGGGTTTGAAGTAGAAAATGTGCTTTTTGTGAAAAAAAAAATTATTTCAACTTGCTAAAAAAATTGTTATGAATTTTTTTTTCGACAATGTTTTTAGTTCAAATAGAAAAGAAAACGATACTGAAGCGAACAACCTTTGGTTTGTTTCGATTGGACTTCTAGTTTTTTTGTAATCAGATACGCCAAATTAGAAAAATCGTAAAAACGAAAACTCGAGAAAACGGGCGCCCTAACTGCCCGAGCGCCCGTATACCTGCTCGACACTCCACTACGTTCAGTGCTGTATCTTTGGAAATATTTCGAATTGGGCTATAAAACTTTGTCTAGACATTCTTAGATACATCAGGAATAGATTTAAACAATAAAAAGAATATCGATTTTTTGGACCTTCTAATTCAGGATCCGGCCTTAATTCAAATAAAAAAGGATCAAATAACAGCATTCAGTTGATTTATTATGAATATACCTCGCTCGTCTTCTACAGGGTGTCCCGTGTGAAGCCGAAACATCGAAATATCTCGAGAACGTTGGGTCTGAGCAAAAAACAAATATTCAAACCAAAGTTGCCGATTTAGAGAATCAAGTGGAATTCGCTCGTGTCGTCAAATCTGCGATTGTCAATATCGGAGACGAAGATCGCGTCTGGGTTTTTTTTTAACGAGCCTGTAGTTTGGTCGATCCATTGTTGGGTGGCGGGACAATATACGCCCGCAGTCACAATCACATGTGACCGAGGTCTAGTCGGTAGAATGGCGCGTTAAAGTGTCGCCGGTGCGGCGGGAATGTTCTTGCTACGTAAAAATCTTCACGAGGCACACGCACCTGGCATCGTGGATGCTCTACCATTGGTGTAGTAACGATCCGGTGGATTCGCGGTATTAACGACGATCGGTTTTACGAGCGGTACATGTTACATCTTGTATACGCGTAACGACGAGACACTTTGCCCCGAGGGCTTGCGGTCCAGAGCATGATGGAGGGGGAGAAGGAGCGGAAGGGGGGGGGGGGGGGGGCTTAAGGCCTTATGCCACTCTAGGATTTTCCAAAAATCGATTTTTTTTTGTTAAAAATGTACCTTGGTAGCTATAAAATTATATTCCAAAAGATTACGGGTGCGCAGATCTCTAGGTACTCGATTTTCGAATTCTAGCGCAATCCCTCTTGATTCATATCGTGACTTTCTACTAACTTTAAGACCGTCCTCTAGTCTAGAGGGCCAAAATTTGGGGATTTTTCAACATGCGATAAAAAAAAAAGAACAAAAAATATTTCCGTATCTATCTTTTTACCACATATTTATTCATCCTTTGACATTGTATAAAAAAATTGGCGAAAAAAAAAATCCATAATTCTGGTAGATGCAGGCTGGTAAAGTGGGGGTGGAAAAAAAACGGCATCTCCTGGTTGACATGATTCCAACCCTCCTGGTCATCTGAAAAAAAAAATAGATTCTTAATTAGTAAGGATGTCATTGTAGCCCCTAACTCAGGCAAAAAAAAAAAAATTCGCAAAATGGCGGCTGTTTAAATAAAAAGGTCATTTTTTGCCGTTTTTTTTTCACGATTGTTGATTTTTTAAAAATAATTAGTAACAAAATTTCGCGATGAATCTGGTAGGGGCGATAGAGGGGTGTACAGAGAAGGTCCACGAAAAATTTCAAGTAAATCAGTTCATTACAACTTGAGATATCATGTCAACCGTCTCGAAAAAAGTAGTTTCGAGAAAAACGCGTTTAAAGATTCGAGTACAGTTTCAGGCAGTCTAAGTCATATAATGGTACATATACTTACATTTCGTTAATCGGCGATTCCTGGTCCATGAAATACTCCTTCTTCTTCAAAATCGAAGTCTTTTGATGTCTTTTGGGCCTCAGGTAGTCGAGCCAGACGGAACCGTCTATTGTTCGATTCGGTCCGGCAGCGCCGGTTAAGTTTCCACCTCACTAATTACAGCTCTAACTCCGTTAATATTTGGAATTTCCAAATTTCCTTTGGAGGGTATATTCTTGAAATACTAAACATTGAAAATATGCAAAAAAAAAAAACGATTTTTTCAAAATTCTAGACTAGAAGACGGCCTTAAACGCGTTTATCTCAAAACTACATTTTTCAAGTCGGCCGGACTCATAACTCAAAAAAATTTCAACCGATTCAGACAGACAACCGAATTTCAACCGAACAGACAGACAAGAAAGCGAGCTAATAAAAACGTGGTAAAAAATGGGACACTTCGGAAGAGAAAAATTAAAATTTTACCCAATTTTTTTCTCTCCATTTTTGCAATGAAAAAGTACTTTTTAAAATTGACATTCATAAACAGTTAGAAATAAGTTCCAGGTTATATTGTTGTCGAATTGTTTGTACAATTTTAGCACGATTGGTCAACTCTTTCATAAGCTTTGTTTGCCACAAACTAAAAAATGTAGTTTTAGAGAAAAACATGGTTAAAGTTTCGAACTATGAAAACTCAATGATTTCAGTAGCTTACCGGCTAATTACTTGATTTACCACCGTATTTTTTAAATGTTTAACATTTTACGTAAAAAATAATAAAAAAATGAATTGTTCTATGCCGCTCCACGTATTTGCCCATTCAAAATAATGCTCCAATTGTTTTTGTATGAGAAATCAGCTGAACGAAATCAAAGCGATCAAAGAAAAAAACCAAAAAAAGAATTCCCATTGCACTCACGATAGAAACTTCAATCTCAGCATTCAATTGCTGCGGTAAGCGTGATAAAGGTTCATTGTCCATTAGAAAATATCGTGGTACAGGATAAAGAAAAGAGAATGGTTTAGAAAATACACTACAACCGCTGTAAAGAGGCAAGCGAGCAGCCCGCTACCACAAATGATGTTTTATTCGAGATACGCGCCCCGAGTACCGACGAGCCTTTTGGACCACAGCTTTATCGGGCTCTGTCATTCTCGTACCTGTTCATGTACAGGGGGATTTGCAACTTCCAGGGTTTCCTCTGTGAGTATACAGGGTGGGTCATAGCGAGCAAAATGATTTTTAATGTCCTGCGACAATTGGCCGAGATAAACGCGTATAAAGTCCAAGTAGGAATTACCGTGCCAATGTTTACTCAGCGTCGAGCTCAGCACGCGAAAATCTCGACGAATCTATGTCGAAGGATACTAAAATAAGGGTTTCGTGCGCGTGTATGCGTGGGCGCATGTGTGTGTGGGTGTACCTAGTATTCCGAACCAATTGGGACTGAAGATTATTCGGATAATCGAAACGCAATTTTTTTTCTGAAGCGATGATATACAACAAAAATTTAGATAAATATACAATCGATATTCCATATATATATATATATATATATATATATATATATATATATAGATTGTATATAATAATATATAATAATCTATATATAATAATCATAGTCAATAATTTTAATCATAATCAATTATCTATATATATATATCTAAAATGTATATAATAACATTTAATAATCGAAACTAATCGAATTTTTTTTTCTGAAGGTATGATGCACAACAAATATCTCAATTTTATTTCCATATCATCCCTTCAGAAAAAAAAATTCGATTAGTTTTGATTATTATATATTATTATCATTATTATTATATATATACACTACCGGCGAAAAGTTTCTGGACAAAAATTCAAACAAGTTCCAGAACGATTTTTTATGCCATTTCGCCGATAGTTGACATAAATGAATTTAATTAACGGCATTTTGAAGGGGAGGAGTTCACCTTCATTCCGTTTTTTTTTGAAAATTTTTTACAATTTTTTTCACCACTAGAACCCTTTTTCGAAAACGACCATTTTTCGCCTTTTTTTTGGTCCTTTTCTGGTGGACCCCGTTTACAGACAAACTTTTTTTTATGCACTTCTTTGACCGGAATCATAAAGGGCGAAGCTCAAGCTTCAATTCTGTTTTTTTTTAAAGCTTCGTACGATTTTTTTTTCGAAAGATATTTTGATTTTTTTTTTAAAGAGACAATTTGAAAAATAACGTGTAACGTGAAAATGACGAGGATTCAAGGAAAACCTCAAGAAAAATCTGAATTTCAAAATAAAAGGATTCAAGGAAAACCTCAAAAAAATTTGAAAAATTTCTCGCAAACTCAACGAAAACCGATTCAACTTTGTACTAACAAAGTTGAATCGGTTTTCGTTGAGTTTGCGAGAATTTTCCAGATTTTTTTTCACTTATTTTCGGTACAAAATCAGATTTAATTATCGTAACCCGAGAAAAAAATGTCCAAAAAATCTGAAATAATTCGATTGCGTTCAAAATAGAAAAATAAACATTTTTCCTCTCTTGAAATTTTACCACAAACCCCTTAGTTCTCGAGTTACGGTAATTAAATCATGTGATTTTTTACCGAAAATAGGTGAAAAAAAATATTAAAAGATCTGAAAAAATGTTCGCGAACTGAACGAAAACCGATTCAACTTTTTACTATCTTCGAATTAATCTTGAATCCTTGTCATTTTCGGGTTACACGTTATTTTTGAAATTATCTCTTTTTTTCAAAAAAATCAAAATATCTTTATAAAAAAAATCGTACGAAGCTTCAGAAACAAACAAAATTGAAGCTTGAGCTTCCCCCTTTATGATTCCGGACGAAGAAATGCATTAAAAAAATGTTCTCTGTAAACGGGGTCCACCAGAAAAGGAACAAAAAAAAGGCAAAAAATGGTCGTTTTCAAAAAAGCGTACTAGTCGTAAAAAAAATAGTAAAAATGTTTTTAAAAAAACGGAACGAAGGTGAATTCCTCTCCTTAAAAATGCCATTTATTAAATTCATTTATGTCAACTATCGGTGAATGCGTTCCCAGTGCAAATTAATTACTCAAATTTGCTTGGCGCCAAATTCGACTTTCTAACAAAGCATTACTTTGCAGTAAATAAAAATCGATAGTAACAAACTTTCCAAAAATTAAGTCTATTCGTTGGACCTTTTTAGAATCCTCATAAGGTGGACCAATTTTTCTACTCCAGGGGCAAGTTTCGATAGAACATTTTTCTCTCTAAATCAATGATGAAAACCCAGGGAAAAATAATTATCATCTAAAAAGTGATTACAAATTCATTTTATTCTAAGAACTCATGATGACAATTCTGAAGACATTTTCATGCGAAAGCCTCATCATCAGGCTACATCTCAAAAAAAAACTAACCCGCATAAGTCGAGTAGTTTTATTTTCAATTAATTTTTTAGTACAGCTGGGGACCGATTTCTCAAAAATATTGAAAAAAAAGTCATACCGTTGGAATCGTTCAGAAACGGACCAACCTGTATATGACCTTTTTGGTTGAAAATGATCTTGGCTACCTCCCCACTACGTTTGATCCACAACATTTGCAACACCCTGTATATTTATGTATACGACCACGGTATTTCGTTTCTCCGATAAACTTCTCCAGCAGGATCACCCTCAGGAAATTCCTAGTTCCCTCGTAGTTCTCTCGTACTGATCCAAAGCCGGAGCAAAAGCACAGTTGAACGTTTTCGCACGAGTGCCGAGTGTCGCGCGGAGAACGAGGGGGGTTGGCTGGGCGAAGAGAGGGTTGGGGGTAATTCCTGTGCAAGGAGCGTTATTCTCGTCGCGTGGACCAGGTGAAAAGCCTCGCGTTGTAGAACGTTTGTTAATGGCGTGCTATCGACTCTCTACCTGTATATATATATATATATATATATATATATATATATATATGTGTGTGTGTGTGTACAGTCCGCTTTATACGCGGCGCACATAAAGCCGGATAGTTATGCGCGGTGGCCGGGACTCGCAGCGATAAGCCATCATGATCCGAGGAGGCATGGAAAGACTCCATCAGGTTGAAACTTTGTCGATCTCCGTTATGATTGCAAACTCCTTTGACTCTTCTCGGATTTATCGTTTCCATCAACCTTAAACATTCGGTCTCCAACAGTTGTTTTAATGTACAGTGCGTTCCTCAACGCGCCGCCGGCATAACATCGCGATTGCTTTGACTATACGACTCGGTATCGCGATGAGTTACCGAGACATCGTATATGATTTTATTTATTTTTTCGATTTTTATGGATATTTTGGAAATTTAGTTTTTTTTATTGTGTACTTCCGTAGGCGGAAACCGAATTTCGATCTGAAATTTGGCATACACCTTCATTTTAAGGGGTAACATCACTGGAGAATTTAAAAAAAAAATGGATTTTTTTTTATTGGTTTAAGATATGCTTCGAACCATCTAGAATACGGGGAAAAAATTTGGGACTTGTAAAAAAAGGCCCGCACAGGAACCAGCCACTGCCCGGTGGCAGTGGCTGGCAACAAGAATTGATGAAAACTTTTTTTTGTCACTTATTGGTAGCCTTAGACTTGTTCTAAGTTACAATGACTGACTAAATCGTTGCTTGGGAGGCTTCACGCAAAACAGCAACGAAAGTTTCAATGCTACTGTTTGGAGCTTGGCTCCAAAAGGCCCACTCAAGTGGCAAAAAAGTATTAAATGTAGCAACTGATATTGCTGTGTGCAATATTAACGGTGTCTGACTAATATCCTACGAATTATTGGGAGTACAAATTAATTCGGCCCGTTTTTTGTGGTAAAAAATTCATTTATTTCAAAATAAAAGGTATGAATAGATCAATCAAAGTATTGTCCATCGCTGGCTACTACTTTTTCCCACCTCTCAGGCAATTTTCGAATTCCATCTCGAAAAAAAAGTCTCGTCTTTTGAGGCGATCCAAGTTTTGAGCTAATTTTCGATTTTTGCGAAAGAAGTGAACCGGTGAGCTGCTAAATCCCTGCTGCATCCGTCGGAACAACCAGTAATCAGAAGGAGCAATGTCCGGAGAATACGGCGGGTGCGGTGAAATATCCCATTTGAGCGTTTCCAAATATTTTTTTACGACTTTTGCGACATGAGGCCGAGCCTTGTCATGCGGAAGAATAATTTTGTCATGTCTTTGCTCGTATTCCGGCCGTTTTTCTCGTAATGCACGGCTCAAACGAATCAATTGTAGTCTATACCGATCGCCCGTAATGGAATCGCCAGGTTGTAGCAGCTCATTGGCTCATTTGGCTGTCCAGGGCGAGGCTTGTCTTCAACGCTGAAATCACCGTTCTTAAAGCGTCGAAAGCATTCGCTACATGATTTATCAGTTGGAGCATCATCACCATAAACTTCAACAAGCATTCGATGCGCTTCAGCTGCACTTTTCTTCCAATTAAAGCAGAAAAGTAAAACTTCCCGCAAATGCTGCTTAGTTAACACAAAATTTGACATATTCAACACAGGAAAAAACAAGGTTTTTAATGGAACTCAAAGCGATATAAACTGAATGTTATTGACGGATGTCTAACCTCTCTGAAAGCACCGAAATCAGCTGTCACTATGAAACATTCATAACAGCCAGAGCCATCACTTGAAAACGGACCGAATTAATTAGTACTCTCAATATAAAAGTCTTGGAGATGGATATTGGCCTTCCAGCTTACAATTTTTGTCTTGAAACTGATGCTAGACGGATAAAACACGCTGAGCTGTCTTTGACAGATGCGGCAACAGAAGCACGCACCAGCATAAAATCAACCAGGAAAAAAAAGTGGATGAATATTTGAACAGAGAAGGGCAGCTTTATGGTCCTGGGATATAGCTGATCAATGGGATAAAATTTTAATCAGCTAAATTCTTCATTTTTTCACGTCTATAACACACCTCAAAACTTTAAACGCGTTTTTCTCAGAACACAATTTTTCAAAACGGCACGCAGCATAACTCCAACAATTTTCATTCTATTCACTCCAAATTTTGAAGACATGTATAAAATAACATTACGAAGAGAAGTCCGTACGGGATTTTCCATGAGTTAATTATAACATTATTTATTAACATATGATTGTCCTTTTTTCTGTCGAAAGCTGAATTTTTATTTTTAAACGCTTGGCAATTACAAAAAAATTAATATTTTCAAAAGCTCCTACGTAATTCTCTAGCTATACTCATATAAGTGAATAGATTTTTTTTTATTTTTTCATAGATTCAAATTTGCGTTTCGTCGAAATTTTCAAAATTGATGCCTCGCGAAAATGGCTCCAGCGTCACCATTTTGTATAATTTTTTAATATAATTTTTTTTTGTTCACTTGAAGATATGACCAATAACATCCTTGAATACTATTATCCTCGTACTTGTCTTTCCACCAAAAAAAATCGCCTAATTTTACACGTTTACAGTGGTGTTACCCCTTAAGGCAATAAGACTTCCCTGAAAAGAATTGGGGGCGACGCGCCATAGTTTTCGAGGTATCGATTTTTGAAAGTTATTTTCTTCAACTAAACGTTCACCTTTTCTTTTTTTTTTCACCGTTCCTCGTCGTATCGGGCGAAAATCGTACCGTTCAGATTGACTTTTTGTCTACGACTGTACCTACAACGTAGATCGTTAAATTTAGTATCCAGAATCGACGCATAGTAATGCGGTTAACCACCGTCTGTAACGGTTTTCGAAGTATTTTTGGGCACGCGACCTTTTTCCTTTTTTTTTTTTCTATTCGTTTCAACACCGAGCTATCGTGCGACTACCTAATTAAACATATTTTTTTCATAATCCTGTCTGTTGCGTTCCTCATCGGCTTTTTTGCCTCGTCCACGCGAGAGACGAAAATAGTGGTGGCTCGTAAACGATAATATTTGCGATATTATGTTGGAAGCCAGACATTCCTTTCAGGCGTTGAAAGTATATATATATATATATATATATATATATATATATATATATATATAAGGATGTATGGATGTTATATAGTTCGATGAAGCCGTCTCCCCGGAGGGTAAACTTCCAAAGGCCTGTCACGATGACGCCACATGCATTTTCTCTCCCTATGTCTGGTTGTGAGTCGGCATAAGAGATGGAGAGAGAGAGAGAGAGAGAGAGAGAGGAGAGAGAGAGAGAGAGG
>OZ010715.1:32958589-33018146 GCA_963932345.1 Ophion ventricosus | reverse complement strand
ACTCAAATTCCGCCTCGACAGGTATTTGTAATTGAAAGAGAAGTATTCAATTCCCAAGGGAATTGAATAAATGAATACCAAGCTGGACCTGTATATTTTTTGATTATACGTATAAAGGTAAATGCGATACACTTGTTATAACGACCGCACCACGGAGGATCTCGATATCCGCGATGAATCTGTCGATGTACCAAGGGGAAAAGACACGTTCGTAACAGTCGTCTACGATACCGCGTACTCCAATTAAAATAACATACATGTATAGAAGAGGCCACGTGATATCGAGGCCTATATACAGGGTGCCTTAAATTAAGTGTTACACGCTTATATCATAGAAACTAAGGATTGCAATAAAAACATATTTCAAATACCGTAAACCGGGGTAACTTTGGGACACTTTTTCAGGTTTTTTATGACTCCTGCCAATATATATTAAGCTAGGGAACTGAGACTATGGTGTTATATGAAGTTAAGCGGCCAGTCCACATTGGAGCCACGAAAAAAAGGCTATTTTCGCGATTTTTTTTTTAGGATTTTATAAAAGATATGAATATAAAAATTGTTGGGCTTGATAAATAAAGTCTTGAAATACATTTAAAAAAAATTTCAATTCATTTTTATTCATTTTTAAGTAAAAAAACTATAGTTTAACGTATGCCTCCTAAAATAGGTGGGCTAGGTAGCTCCATCACAACTCGGCAACGGCTTGTCTGAAACAAAAAAATCAAAGTCCATTAGATTCAGTATGACACCACCAGTATGACACACCCTCGGATATAAAGTTTTATCAAAAAATAAAAAAATGGCAGATGAAAAACGAAAAAAGTAAAAAAACGCGTTTTTTCGCACTTTTTCGCAAAAAAAAAGAGTAAAAATCAAAATTTTAAAACCATCGAGGGTCATCTTGTTACGAATCATGTTTACAATATGTGGTTCAAATTTCAAGAGAATCGGTTTATTAGTTTTAGAGATACGATGTAGCTAGATTTTGAAAACGTTGTTTCGAGAAAAACGCGTTTGAAGTTTATACTATGAAAAACTCTTACCTAAACTCAATCGGCAATATTGACACAATATTTCTGAATGTATGTACTTTCGAAAACAGTAAAAAAAAATCGATTTTTTGAAATTTTCAAAGTGGACTGGCCCCTTAACCTTCTCCTTTCAAAACATGGGCATGATTTTACTCTACAACCAATGACACCCTCATAGAAATCCTTCATCGCTGTCCCAATCTTACCCCATGAATTGGGGTACCTTTGGGACAGTACTGTTCTTGCTTTGAAACACTAGGGAAAAATCAATCTGTCCGAATGTTACATAGAAGTATTTTAATAGAGACTTAAGACAGTTTTTAAAACATTTACAAACGGTTTTATGTCAAATTTGTATCAAATTTTTACAAATAACAATAATAGTTATAAAATATTAGGATTTAAAATAACATAATTGGTTAGGAAGGATAGACAAATTTTGATAGGAAGGTAAGAAACTTTTCAACATAAATTAATTACTCAAGTGCATTGAAAACTTGTTCGTAAACAGTATTAGTTCTTGAACTTTGAAAATTTCCCGTCGGCCAATTCGAGTAGGCTGGTTGATTTTCTGGACGATTTCACCCTTCGAATAAAAAATTTCGTCAGGCTTAAATGGTCATTTCCAGTTTAGGGCAGACTTCTTCATCGTAGAGATAAGTACTTCTTCGTTATTTTTTATCTGAATGATCCCTCCTGGGTAAAGCTCGCCTTGTTTCTAACCAGAATATAGTTGCCCACCATAGGGTTCTGGTAGAAACATGAAGACTGTGGGGGTGGCATTAATGGAGCAGGGGAGAGTGGGGCACAATGTGTCACGGGGCACAGTGAGCCACATGCGGTTTCTTGGAGGTTTGTAGCTCGTAAATTCTGAAATGTTATGTGTTGAACCGCAACTTATATTTGGTTTCGTCGAACCTAAAAGAAAGTCGATAGCAGCTCACAAAGGATTATTGAAAATAAAAAATTGATTTGAGGCTTGGAAAAAAAAAATATTTCTCTCGCTGGGAAAACGTTAAATATAACGATACTTTCTGTAGCGGCTCCGGTTTTCGGTCCTAAGCGGTGATTGTGCTCCAATTCATAAAACATGGTGTTGGTGGAAAATTCAAAAGTTGAATATTACGCGATGTCCCAAAGTTATACCCATCCACCCTCAGTCCCAAAGTTATCCCGGTTTACGGTACAAGTTGTTTCGTTTCAAGGGAGGAAAAGATAGCATTGTCAATTTGTCATTGAGTTCAATTATGAGAGTTCAAAGTTACAACTCTCACACCCAAAGACAAAATCACATTGCCCTTTTTTTCCTCTCTTCGAACCACAAAAACTTTCATTCGAAATATTTATCTTTACAATCAGTACTTTTTGAGATATAAGGTGTAGTAAAAAGAAATCCATTATTTTTGCATGAAATTGAAGGCTTTATTTAGCTTAGTTAAAATGATCCGATTTAGGTCCATGGTTATGGTCCAGGTTATGCCTTTCTCATAGAAACCCTCGTCCCTATCTGCAAAAAACTGGGACAGTCGATTTTCACAAGCTTCTCTTGAGGCGAATTTTTCACCAGCGAAATATTTCGCCATAGACAGGAACAGGTGATAATCACTTGGTGCCAGATCCGGACTATAAGGTGGATGCATAAGAACCTCCCAACCAAGCTCCCGGAGCTTCTGGCGAGTCACTATCGATGTGTGTGGCCTGGCGTTGTCCTGATGGAACACAATTCCTCTCCTATTGGCCAAAGCTGGCCGCTTCTGGGCGATTGCTTCCTTCAGACGGTCCAATTGTTGACAGTACAGGTCCGAATTAAGAGTTTGGCCGTAGGGGAGCAGCTCATAGTAGATGATTCCCTGCCAATCCCACCAAACACACAGTAAAATCTTCCTGACCGTCAATCCTGGCTTGGCCACCGTTTGCGCCGGCTCACCGCGATTCGACCACGACCGTTTTCGCTTGACGTTGTCGTAAGTGATCCACTTTTCATCACCGGTCACCATCCGCTTCAGAAATGGGTCGATTTTGTTGTGATTCAGCAGCGATTCGCAGATAGAAATTCGGTCCGTGAGATTTTTTTGCGTTAACTCGTGTGGCACCCGTACATCGAGCTTCTTTTTGTATCCAGCCTTATTCAAGTGGTTCCAAACAGTTTTTTGTGCAATGTTTAGCTCCTGGGTAATCGAAACAGTGCTTACATGACGGTCGGACTCGACGATTTCCATTATTTTATCGACATTTTCGACAATTGGCCTTCCAGAGCATGGTGCATCTTTGACATCAAAATTACCGGAAGGGAATCGACGAAACCAAAATTGCGCGTGATTGGCTATTACAGTATCAGGACCATAAACGCTATTCACATTTTCAGCCGCCTGGCTTGCGTTTTCGCCTTTATCGAAGAAAAACTGTGAAATATGGGGTATTTTCACTTTGCTGGTGGCCATCTTTGACGCGCGCTCAAAAAATATTGAGTCAAGCAATCACAAAACTGTCTGAAATGTTTATTTTAGTACGAAATCTTATCTTTCTAACGCCATCTAGCGTAATCCGATCGCACTTATACAACGCGAGATACAGATTACTAAAGCCATCTATTGTAAAAATAATGGATTTCTTTTTACTACACCTAATATAAGCTCGCAACACTTTATCCGAGACACCCTGTATACAAAAGACACTCGGCTTCATTTGTGCTGATTACACACGTCCTTCTCTTCATTTCGATTCATCATCGATGCACACACATTCGCATTCGTGAACGCGTAAGCCTCTAGTTTTGCTTTCATCCGGGATATTCGTGCATCGAGTATGTACGAACTACCGTAGAAACGCAAATGTCAAAAAGTATACGTCGAATGTTTCCAATTAACGATGGCGTATAGGATTTTCGTACGTACGCGCATTCGCCCTCGTTATAATTCTTCGCTTGGCTTAATTCCGTGAGCGAATAATAAATCGATTCTATAGCCGCGAGTTTGTAGAAAAATCCCGGTCGCATCAGCTACTGCCGATCAATACACGAAGTTTCCTCGTTCTTTTTTTTGGTTCCTTTAAGTGTAAGATTTTTTGGATACGTAATTTAAAAAAAATTGGATTCGGTTTGTAATTTTTAGGTCTGTTTGGCTGTGTAATTAAAAAAAAAAATTATTTGCCTTTGTCATTTTTTTTTAATGTTGGTCTATAAGTAAGTAAAAGAATCCTTGAAGAATAATTTTTAAAAAGTTACAAAAACCCGTCATTAAAAAAAAATTATAAACCCAAACAAACTAACTTGTTCGTAATTACAATTTAATTTAAATGACAATTTTTCATTGAAAAAAAAAAAATTTCTCCAATTTTCAATATTTCATTTTTTTTTTCATTTTTATAATTGACAATTATTTTCCCTCGAACTGGATCGAATAATTATCTCACGACGATTATTGTGCGCGCATCTCGGCTATCCTATAACTGGATTGCAACCGGGACCGTTAGAGAAGCCAGACGATCATACGTTGCACCCGTTCGTATACTGGGCAAATAACGTTGCCACGTGTATTTCTCGTTCCTGACAAGGCAATTCTTAATTAGCGAGATTCCTAGGGGTACGGGCAGAGAGGAGCGGGGGAAGAGGGATGGAACCTGATGAAAATTATTTTCTTCGATCTCCTATGAGACTTGTCACGTCGGTAGTAATTTCTCATTGACGAGAAACCCGGATACTTTTTCTAGCTATACGTATACATATATATATATATATACATTGCTGTAATCAAGATGAAAAATAAATTTCTCCTTTCTTTGATCTGTTTCAGGTGAGTCGATAATTTCTCTCCTACTGCCCATAACTGTCGCGCGAACGGTGAGTAACTGTACAATTATATCCATGTCTCGTTCTCGAGATAATAACACGTAGTAGCGCTACTTCATACTGATGACGACACGTTTCGAGGCTTCAATTGTAAATTCCGCGTCTTTTCGTTATAGGTGGCCATGATCGGCAATCAGCCTCTTCTTTTCTTTATTACGCTTTTTCTGCTCGACGACACGATACGTATAGGCTCGGAAAAATTTCGAAAGTAAGAACTCTTTAAGTGTAAATACGCAAAATTGATATAAGGGTAATTGGATGACGATGAATCGAATGGCCATAATAATTTTGCAATCAAACCCCAAAAACTTGTTTAAAAATGTTTAAACCGGTTTTATTCGGAACTTAACAATTTTAGCGTAAAATATGTCGAATAAAAGTTGTTTGGGATATAAAAGTACGTAAAAAAGTATTGAACGTTCATCTTCGTATTTTCAAAAATAAGGGAGAAAAAGACGAATGAAAATTCATTTTCAAGACAAAATCGATTTGCAGCCGAAGCACCACTGGGAATGTAAGGGTCGCAAGATATTGCTATTACGACGCATGCACGAAACGATAGAAAGAATCTCGCCTATGAGTGCGAACGGCATAGCCATATACTGCGTCTCTTTTTGACAGTGATTCTCAACCAGTAATTCGTCAATGTTCAGTCGTCATTTTTCAATACTTATACAATAAATGAAAATGTAAAAAATCTCTAGAAAGTTAGATTAACTCTTACTAAATCAATGTGAAATTTAAAAAAACCAATATATATAAGAATTTGATATTTTTTTTTATTTTTTGAAACTTCGAGGTTCTCGTCTCCATATTAAATGGTTTTTCGTTTTTTTCTCCATTATTTTTGAAGATACGAAGATGTACGTGCAATACTTTTTTACGTTTTTTTATGTTCCGAATAACTTTGGTTTGACATATTTTATGATAACATTATTAGGTTCCGAATTAAACGGGTTTTAAACATTTTTTTAACGTTTTTGAACAATTTCTGGGGGGTTGATTGCAAAATTATTATCGCTATTCGATTCAGCGTCATCCAATTACTCTGATATCAATTTTGCGTATTTGCACCTAAAAGTTCTTACTTTCGTGCTTATTGACAGGTCTGGTAGGGTAGGGAGGAGCATGTTGAGCAAGTTTGGAATTATCGCCCTGTAATCCCCTAACAGTCTGCCGTATAAAAATGAAACCTACTTCGGTCAATAGGAAATGTATCTGGGAAAAAAAAGTCTGTAGACGAAAGTCCTGTTATCCTTATTGTTTTACAGATAATCGCTCTCAAATGACTAAGACCAAAATTGCTCAATCTGTCCCGATAGTGGAATAAGTTGAGCATGAGTATGGGGTAAGTTGGGTAACATGATTTGGTACAATGAAGTAATAAACCAACGGTTGCTTGTTAATTAGTTAGGTTTAGAAACATTAACATTAATTGCAATGAACTTTGAAATATTTTTTTCTCATACAATGGTAGAAGAAAATCTTTCACGTTTTTTTTTTTACCTTTGGGTGCAAAAATAATGAAACGTCCCGTGTTACCGTCTCGTGCGCCGCATGGCAACGGGCGATGGCGTGATGTGTTCCATTCCCCCATACCTCTTTCCGTCATTTGATGCACCCACGTGCGGTGTTTACCAGGTGTACAAGTATGAAATGCGGATTTTTTTTTCTAAAAAAAAACACGTTAAATTCGGAAGACTGATAAAAAGTGTTTTATTCAAAGTATGCTCCATCGCTTGTTATACATTTTTCCCATCTTTCGGGCAATTTGTGAATACCACGCCAGTAAAAATCTTCCCCTTTTGCTGCGAACCATTCATCGAGCCATTTTTTTTCACATCTTCGTACGAACCAAAGCGCTGCTCAGCAAGTGCGTGACCCATCGATGCAAATAAGTGGTAATCGGAAGGAGCCAAGTCTGGTGAGTAAGCCGCATGGGGTAGAACTTCTCAGCTGAGTGCTTCCGACGTGTCGCGAACCGGTTTTGCCGTATGTGATGGAGCATTGTCATGAAGAAAAATGACTTTGTGTTGCCTCTTTCGGTATTCTGGCCTTTTTTCAAGCAGCGAACGGTTCAAATCGGTCAATTGTTGTTGGTAACGTTTAGCATTAACCGTTTCCCCAGGATTTAACAGCTCATAATAGACCATGCCCCTCTGGTCCCACCAAACACAGAGCATCGTCTTTCTGCCAAAGCGATTCGGTCTTGCGGTCGATGTGGATGGTGCGCCTGGGTCTACCCATGATTTTTTGCGCTTGGAATTCTCAAAATAAATCCACTTTTCATCCCCTGCAACTATACGATGCAAAAACGACTTCCTTTTGTACCGAGCAAGCAAAATGTCACATGTGTTTTTGCGCTTTTCCATTTGCCTGTCGTTCAACTCATGTGGTACCCATCTACCGGTCTTCCGAATCTTTCCCATCTCTCGTAGCCGACTGGAAACAACTTGTTGACTAACGCCCAACTGCTCGGCGAGTTGTTTTTGCGTTTGCGAATCATCTTCGTCCAACAATGCTTGCAATTCCACATCTTCGTATTTTTTTTTGCGGTTTTCCATGTTCCTTGTCTGCAACATCGAAGTCACCACTTTTGAAACGCCGAAACCATCGTTCACACATATCCTGCGATGGAGCATGTTCACCATAAGCTTCTCGAAGTAATCGGTATGATTCAGCAGCAGTTTTCTTCAAATGAAAACAAAAAATTAATGCTGTCCGCGAATGCTCTTTGTTCGGTATAAATTTCGACATATTGAACACAACAACACAACACTGCACACACTTTTCCAATTTATCACTCGTACGCGTCTGGCACTTGTTGATGACACAACAAAATGGCGCAGTGTCAAATCTTTATAGCACAAACCGCATTGGTGCACCACCTGTTGTCTGAAATCCGCATTTCATACTTGTACACCTGGTAGTTTTCCAGATATTTCGATTGCCCAACTTACCCGACTGCTCAACATGTCCCTCCCTGCCCTATTATTAAACTCGCGTCATATTTGAATTAACTAATTCACAAATGAATTATTTCTACTTTTAACATTGGAAAAACGTAAAAGGAAATTTTACGAAAAATGCGGAAATATGAGGATAAACTTCGGAGAGTTCTATCGGGTTGAACCGCAAGACCGTCTGAAGATGGCGAATTAGAAATAAGAAGCCTAACTCATCCTTGTCAGGGTAGATAATAATCCCTTTTGGAAGATGGGTAGCTTTATTTTATATGGTAACGAGCCCACACAAAAGGTGGGACGTGATTGCACAATTGCAAGACCCAATATTTTTCGATCCCTATACACAAAGAAATAACAAAATAAGTGCTAAAGGGCGTAGTGTCAAACCAGAACAAGAACGCTAGATCAGACGTTTCTCTGATGACCCGGCAAATGATATTGCGGCTTGGATAGAATGTTTTGGTGCATTCACCGTATAGTCTGGACCTTGCACCTTCGGATTATCACTTCTCTCGGTTTTCGCTACGGAATTATGCATACGAGGTGTGTAAATTAAGTAATGAGCATTGATTTTACGAGAAAAAAATGCTTAAACGAAAATTGTTCGTTCTTATATTCCGCACAATTTTAATAACTATTTTTACGAGTGTCTAAAACTCCATTTTGGAAATGAGTGGATGAAAACGCTCAAGTCAATGTTCCTCGTGAGCTGCTATCATCATAATGAATCGACTGTCTTCATCATGACGCGAGTAATTATTGATCCAAAGCACGCGGTTCTCGGCAAGCCCCTCCAACTCGGCAAGTATTATAACTCCATTTCGTCAAAACATTACGCCAATTAAGTTTGAACCGCGCGCAATATTGTCAAGGTTGCCTTGTCGGTTGTCGTCGTAGTCATCGCGGTTGCATACGCGGAAATGCGATTTCGGCACCGAGGACGTTAACGAGCATCCCTCTTTATAATTAGTTGCGAGAGAAGCTCGCGACGCGCGTTACAACGAGCATTTCATTACGAGGACTCCGAGATAAGTTGTGCTCGTAGTTTCTTATCGCATGCTATGTTTATATTACATTAGTTGACGCACGAAATTTCTCTTGCCGTCGAGAATGAGGCGCGCAGCGGGAAATTAAACGAGATTAGAGTTTTCCGAAAGTCAACAGTCGCGTGATCTTCGGCGATCAACTATTTTCGAAGGATTCTACGATTTGTTTGCGAAGAATGATAAAAAAAAAACAGTTTTTTGTTTTTGAGGAGTTTCGATACTAAAATCTAAATGGTGGTAGGCGATTGAAATTTATATAACCGAGAAATTAATTTAGGATGCATTGATTGTCCAAAAATCAATCAGTTTTACAACATATTGGGTGAAGTGAAAAGTTCTGAGCGTTTTCCGCTAGATGTCTTTAGTGAGCCATATCTCACGATGTATACATCACATCGGGTCATACTATACGGCGATTTAAAGGTGACATTACGCTTCAAAACAAGTTCTTTGACAGTTTTGTGTTTGGTGAAGCCAGTTGTGTGTTACAGCGTTCCAAAATGGAGGTAAAAAAAGAGAAAATTCGATACATTCTTCGGTACCACTACGACCAAGGTGAAAAGGCGGAGCAGGCGGCCAAAAAAAATTGTGCTGTTTATGGACCCAATATAGTATCAAATGCAACAGCAAAGCGGTGGTTCCAACGATTCCATTCTGGTAATATGGACGTCGAAGGTGAGGCACGCTCTGGTAGGCCAATCGTCGAAAATGTCGATAAAATCATGGAAATCGTCGAGTCGGACCGGCATGTAAGCAATTATTTCATTGCCCAGAAACTGAAGATTAGCCAGAAAACCGTTTGGAACCATTTGCATAAGGCCGATCTCAAGAAGAAGCTCGATGTATGGGTGCCACACGAATTGACGCAAAAGAACCTTTTGGATCGAATTGATGTCTGCGATTCTTTGCTGAAACGTAACGAAATCGACCCATTTTTGAAGCGGATGGTGACTGGCGATGAAAAATGGGTCACATACGAGAACAACAGTCGAAAAAGATCGTGGTCCAATCGCGGTGAGCCGGCCCAAACGATCACCAAGCCCGGATTAACGGCCAAGAAGGTTTTGCTGTGTGTTTGGTGGGATTGGAAGGGAATCATCCACTATGAGCTGCTCCCATCGGGCCAAACACTCAATTCGGACCTCTACTGTCAACAACTGACCAGATTGAAGCAGGCGATCGACCAGAAGCGGCCAGAATTGGCCAATAGGAAGGGTGTTGTGTTCCATCAAGGCAACGCCAGGCCACACATATTTAACGACGCGCCAGAAGTTTCGAGAGCTTGGATGGGAGGTTCTATCGCACCCGTCGTATAGTCCAGACCTGGCACCAACCGATTATCACCTTTTCAAGCATTGCCAAAATTTTCTTGATGGTACAAAACTGGCCTCAAGAGAGGCTTGTGAAAATGAGCTGGTCAAGTTTTTTTTACCAATAGGGACGAGGATTTTTTCAATCGCGGAATTATGAAATTGCCTTCAAAATGGACAAAAGTTATCGAACAAAACAGCGCATATTTGATCTAAATCAGATAATCCTAACTATGTTAATTTCATCGTCGAAATAAAGCGAAAAAACGCTCAGAACTTTTTACTTCATATAATAGTTTCGGAGATTTTTAATCGACACTTCGACACTTCGTAAACACCAGTTATAGGACTGTAGGTCCAAAAAATAATAATGATAAGCCGATAAAAAAAACTAAGCAAACCGTGATGATAGTGTTAGGATTATCGTGCTAAATAATCAAGTGATTTCTCTGCTTCGTTCATTAATAATATTCGTCAAAAGATGTGAATTTTGAGCTCGAACGGTTTGTTTTCGGACATTAATGAAACTTGTAGGTTAAACGTGGCAACACCGCATTAACGGGCTCTGTCTAGTGAGCCACTCCAAACTAATGTTATTATTGATATGTGTGTACAATTTCAGTACGATCGATCAACTTGTTTCAAAGTCATGTTTCCCACAAACAAAAAAATCTAGTTTTGAGAAAAACGTGTTTAAAGTTTCGAAGTACGAACACTCAATAATTTCAATGACTTACCGGCTAGTCAGCGATTCCAGGGCTGACTCTTGAGATGTTGAGCTAATATTTCAGATTTAAAAAAAATGGATTTTTGATGCAGCTACATATATTTGCTGCCTTAAGGTCAAGGACTGCAGAAGAAGCGAGATATAATTGATTATTTTTTCAATTGCGTTCTTAGTGATTTTTTCAAAATGATTTAATTGAATTACTCAATTATTATATGCGTGTGTGTTTATTTAGAATTTAAAATAAGCTACACATTTTTTGATACGTATATATTGTTTAGTAAAAATCAATTATGCACACTAAATCAATTATCTATGTATATATAAATGTTAAAATCCAATTAATATACAAATATTTACGTGCTCCAAAAAAATACCTGTATGTATATTTATATATACATATTTTATTAACAGAAACGAAATATCTTGTATTACATGATTTTTTCCTCGTAAAGTAAATTGCGCCATTCGTAAAAATTCTTGGTCCTCGCTCACCTGTGAATTTCGCAAGTAATGCTACTCACGTATGAAGGTGTTGAATAAAAGAGTGTGTGGTAAGAAATGATAATTTTCTGGCTTTTGCACATCCTCGGGTTTGAGAAACTTGATCTCTTGTTCGATACTTCCGCCATGACGGAACGCCCACCCTTGTCTTGTACGGTCGGATGATCAAAGTAACAATGCGGCGAGGGCATAAGGAAAAAAACAGATCGACATAGCGAGACAGAGAGAATGAGTGATGGAGGGAGAGATAGATAGATAGATAGATAGATAGATAGATAGATAGATAGATAGATAGATTTATTTCTGTTCTAGGACAAAAGCGTCCTCTGGCAGACCGCCTTAATACATCAGACTGTACATTTAAAGAGTACAGAAATATAGAAAAGAGGCTCGATACAATTGCAAATGAACGATCATTATATATAAACAAGAATAAAAAACAGTGCAAATTAAAGATTACGGATTGCTATTCCTAAAGGTGTATAAGGACTAAGGGAAGGTGGGGCACGGTGTGTCACTTTTTTTTATATCGAATTTTTACTCTTACCAAAGTAGTCTGATTAGAAAAAAAGGTAATAACCGATTTTATAGACCTTTGGGCGTACCATAAAGTTACCATATTTTTTGCAAAAAGATTAGAAATCCTAAAATAATGGGTTCGAAAAAATGTATGAATTGGCTCATTGTGCCCCACGGGTGGGGTACAATGTGTCAGATAGGTGGGTACAGTGTGTCGAGTGCTGCGAAACGTTGGGTGCAACGATCCAGTTGAAACTCTTATCTTTTCCTAACATCGATAACAGATTTTCATACATACCGATAATTTCATCGGGTATTATTTGCCAATAACAATGGGAGTCGACTCATTGTGCTCAACAACTCGATGACACATTGTGCACCACACAATTGCCCCACAATATTTGACGTTTTCCCGGCAAGCGACATTTTTTTTCGAGGCTCAAATTAATTTTCTACTTTTAATGATTCTTCGTGAGTTGCTATTGACTTTCTTTTAGGCCAGCCGAAACTTAAGGCAGTAGTCTGGTCTAGAGCGAGATTTTTGACGTCATTTTTGGGTTGGAATAACTTTTAAACCGTTGAAGTTGTCTTGATGAAATTTTACGTATGTATTTATTGTTCCTTTAAGAATGTATCTACATTAGAAAAAAATATATTTTAAATATTTTCATGTAGTTTTTTATTTTTTTACAACATGGTCCGCCGAAAACCGCCTCAATCGGCGCCCACTCTGGGTGATGTTGTATGCATCTGAAAAAAAAAAATATATTCTCAATCTGTATGAGTATTCTGAGCACTGGTAGCAGAATTAGTACTTAAAAAAATTTTGTTACAAAATGGCGGCCTGTTAAACTTTGATTAACGATATTTCATACATTTTCGGGTATTCGACGAGTTATAAAATGTGGGCAAAATTATTGTTGGACTCAATTTTGTTACCAGTCCTCAGAAAGAGGCCCCCGAATGTATGTGCAAAATTTGAGCTCGATCGGTCAATTAGTTATCGAGATATCGTGGGCGCCGATTTGAAAAACATAGTTCTGAGATAAACGCGTTCAAAGTTGCTTCCCGACCGCGCTACCTGAGCGCGCGGCTTGCTTATAACTTCTATTACTCTGCTAATTTTTGAAATATCAATAAACGGTTTTCACGAGCGTATTAAGAAAGGTCTAAGGAATAATAAAATGAAAAAAAAATCGATTTTGTCAAATTTCTAGACCAGACTACTGCCTTAATATAAATCACAGACCAACAGAAAAAATTTCGGATCTTACAAGCTACAAAACTTCGAGAAATCGCATGCGGTTGACAGTTGCCCGTGACACATTGCGTTTCTTCGGAGCGTCGTCACTTCGTTGTTTCCTCATTGAGAGTCGACTCATTTTGCCCCACCACTCGGTGACACATTGTACCCCACTAGTAAAATATTTTATTATTGATAAAAATAACTATTAATTAAACTACGAATGGAAAAACACAAGTCACTGAGTGCATCATAAATAATAAAGCTATCGATTAGGACCGAAAACCAGAGCCGCTACAGAAAGTGTCGTTATACTTTACGTTTTCCCGGCGAGCGAAATATTTTTTTTCCAAGCTTCAAATCAATTTTTAATTTTCAATAATCCTTTGTGAGCTGCTATTGACTTCCTTTTAGGCTTGACCAAACTTAATATAAATCGCGGTCCAACACATAAAATTTCGGAATTTACGACCTACAGACCTTCGAGAAACCGCATGTGGCTCACTGTGCCCCGTGACACATTGGGCCCCACTCCCCCTCCTACTATCTATCTAGATAGTCAGATAGATAGATAAATATATTTAAAAGATAGAGAGAGAGAAATGGTAACAAGAAATCGCTTAAAATTAACGCACACTCCTAATACAGTTAAAGTGCACCGACGAGGACGAGAACGAGAAAGCTATTGGTGACACGTAAAACGCCCCGTCAAAGCCTTATACGCGTCGTCGTCGATCTCTCAACGAGGATGTCCCATCTGAACACACGACGTTTAGCCGAGTTTGCGGCACATCCGCGGCCACATACCGTCACAATCAACGGGTACAGAAGTTTCCCCTTACGGAAACCGGAAGTCGATCATTCCCGCTTGTCACCGATCGCGAAAAAATATTCGAGGCATCCCGAATAACATATGGGCGCAATCACGGTTCCGAAAAATTCGAACACGTACCGCGAACATTGCGAATTATGGAAGAACCGAAGAAACCTGGAATGTCGAAATAACGAGTTGAAAAATAATACCGCGAGTCCGGTTCCGAATTTTTTGTATTTTTTTTTCTCCATTATCCACATACAGTTCTATAGCACGATCATGGAAAATGAGTTTATTTGAGCTTGTTTCTTTCCATTTTTTCACAGTCTTTTTTATTGATGCTTCAAGAACTTACGAATGTTTGGGCAAAAGAAAACATTGAAAAAGTTATGGGTCGCTAAATATGGCAGTGATGAAGAAAAAAGGGTTGAGGCGGTTGACATGATTCCAAAGCTTCCATTTATCTGAAACAGAAATAAAACCAGTTTTCTCGATCAATAAGAATGTCATTATGGCAGGTACCATAGAGAAAAAAAAATGTAATGGCGACTGGCTGAAAAAAGTTAATTTTTCGTCTTGTTTTTTGAAAGTTTTTCAAGGTTTTTTTAATAGTAATAATAATAATCATTTCGCAATGGCCGAGATAGGGACGATAGAGAGATATATACTGAAGGTCCATACAAAATTTGTAGTCGAAAAAATCTGGCAGTAGACAAAACGGTTAAGAAGGATTTTACTTACTTTTTCATTTTTTTTTTTTGGTCAAACTTTTGCTCGTACACTTACACCTGCGCACGATGTGAAGCGAATTAAGCAGCGACATTAAGCAGTGAAAGCAATAAGTATGAAATATTTCCATTGGCCATCTCTCCCATATGGCCAACTCCCCTGGCTAGTTTCAAGTGAAACCTCAAACACTCACGTCACTGATGAATGAAAATACCAGATTGTGCTGAAAAGAAATATACAACATTTGATTCAATTTTCTTAAACTGCAAAATTACAAGATTGACTTTTATTCGTGTAATTTTCGATCAAAAACTTAATTCTGCATTGGCAATTCAATTATAAATTTGAAATTCATTGAAAACTTGATTGACTTTGATACGATTGCAATTAAAATTCATTTGAATTCAATTTGTTCTCATTTTTAATTTTATTTAACCTCTAACGAGGCTCATAATCCTAAAGAGCAATTTGTGTTAAATTCACATTAAGCTTTCTGTTGATTATTTTCATTCATCATTTTTGTCGTCACTTTTATTATTATTTTTATCATTGATGAATGATGGACATTATTAAGCCGTAGTTGTCACACTGGGTCCAGATGACCCCAGGCAATTTTTGAGTTGATGAAGCTTCCAAGATATGGCTCAAAATGGAATCTGTCGCGCCATCTGTTGTTGTTTGAAGGTACTACAATAACTTCTAATGGTTTTCGAAAGCCTGCGTGTTATCAGAGCGTCGGTAGACATCGATTTGTACGGACGTATTTTTTGCTGGGGTCAACTAGACCCAGTGTGACCATAGTGTGCCAAAAGTGAAAAAAAACCTGTGCTAAAAAATTTGTTTTTTATCATCAAAGTGCGCTAAACAACGTAAGTATCAGTGCACGGACTATTATATATTTTTTTGGCCAGAAAATAATTTTAATTACGTTAATATAGATGCCATATAATTTTCGATCACGATCGATCGCCCGGTCTCTCCGAAATGAAGAGGAGACCGAAGAAATTTTGGACGGAAAGGATTCGTAGTCTGAAGATCATGTTTCGGAGGAGTCGGAGGAGTACGAAGACGACGCCGAAAGCAACAGTTATACTGATAAAATTTACAACTTCAATCTTCAAAATAAATATACTTTTTGCAAAGCTTGATATAATACTATATTTTTCTTAAAAAAATGCTTTTGTGTATCTGGTGGGACATAAAGGGTGTTCTCCAGGGTCCACCCATGATTTTTTCCGCTTGGGATTCTCATAAAGGATCCATTTTTTTATCCCCCGTCACGATTTTCCAGAGAGAGTTCTTCCTTCGTTGTTTGCTAAGCAACCAAAGACACGTGTTCATCCGTTGTCCGAGGTTATATTCGGTAAGTTCATGTGGGACCCATTTCCCGAGCTTCTGAATTTTTCCCATCGCGTGTAACCTCTTGGCAACGGTTGATCGATCAACTCCTAGTTGGGCTGCAAGTTCTTCTTGTGTCTGTGAAGAATCTTGGACCAGTAAAGTTTCCAAATCGTCGTCCGAAAATTGTTCAGGCTGTCCAGTACGCGCACGG
This sequence comes from Ophion ventricosus, assembly GCA_963932345.1. Taxonomy (NCBI): domain Eukaryota; kingdom Metazoa; phylum Arthropoda; class Insecta; order Hymenoptera; family Ichneumonidae; genus Ophion; species Ophion ventricosus. The sequence continues at coordinate 33,001,855 of OZ010715.1, read as the reverse complement.
TCACTGAGTTCGAAATCATTGTTTCTAAAACGTTTAAACCAATAATTGCATGTTTCGTATGACACAATACTCTTCCCAAACACAGAACAAATTGACTCACACGCTTTGGTGGCACTTTTTCCTTGTTGAAATTCGTAAAGGATGCAGTGGCGAATGTGCAGCTTAACGGTTGCCATTGTTCTTGCTACTTTATTTTAAGGTTATGATGCTCGCCCAATAAATTCATACAGCGTCTTGAACAGGGCTATGTCAATACTTTAAAATCCTAAAAGAACGTTGAAATATTTCAACTTGAAAGAGGCTTCACAGCCTGCTAGAAAAATCTGTAAAAATTAATTCACACACCTAATATATTGTCACTTTCAATATTCATCACATATCACTCACCTCATATATTTTACAAAATATTTTATAACAAAATGAAACAAACAACAAAAATTCTCCACACTATAAATCGAATGTAAATACACCGAGGTAAACAGCACAACGCAACAAGCAATGCCTGCGGAGCGTCACTCGAGGCACATTTCAAAAACATTTGCTGAGTAGCTGAAGCAAAACAAGAATGTTTTTAGAAAGGTTGCTAGTGACGCTCCGTATAATTCTCTACCATGGGGATACTACTGAGCATGCGCACGTCTCTCCTCTCTCTCATCAGCTATCTCTCTCCCTTTTTCTTTTCCCCCTCCACGGTAGCGTTAGAAAGTAACGCAAACGTTAAACGCGAGAACCTCGTCTAAGAAGTTTCACTTAAAAAATAATAAATAAAAATGAATTTACATTTACCGCCATCCTCCAACAATGCACGCTCGTAAAGTCACACTGAATTTTTTCCTCCACTTGCTTCGCGTCGCCGCGAAACAACGCAACTCGACGTACGAAGAAAACAACAACAACTGAAGAGGATGACTATAGGAAACCAATTGAAGAGGATGACTATAGGAAAAAGGTGGCAACAGGCAGCAATGTGTTCTGCGAGAATGACGATAGAAGTTACACACGTATGGACGCCCTGCCAGGAAGAGCGGACTAGGATGAGCACCTGCTGTATCGCGAAAGGTCGAAGGAGGCCAACGATGTTGGGATCTCGCTTTGATCGGGAACCAACGTGCCGGGGTGTTGAATGAAAAATGCCAGTAATATTTATATATATATATATATATATATATATATATATATATATATATATATATATATATATATAGAGAGAGAGAGAGAGAGAGAGAGAGAGAGAGAGAGAGAGAGAGAGAGAGAGTGATGACTGAAAGCTGCCGTCTGCCCAAGACTTATCATCATTCCCTTCGCTGACGTGGCTCTCTCGGTTTTTCTTATCAATTTGATGGACGATCCTAGCCCGTTATACCGACATACGTCAACACCGCGTATATTGCATACATATATATGTGCTCATCTCTCGGCTGATCCGACATTCACTTCTATGGAGGGCCGCAAATCATAATCGAGGCGAGCAAAGGAGTACCGAATCGAGCTGTGAGAAAAGATGTTCAATGGATTCACATTAAACTCGCTTGGGGAAATCGCGATAATTTATGATTTACGAGAATCTTCTTCTATCTTTTGTTTTGTATTCAGTCACTTTTTTTTCCTTTTTTCTATTTATATACAGTCATTTTTTTCAAACCCAACAAACCTGATAATAATTTCCTCCAATCTAATTTTTGATTATTACATAATGATAATCTAATTTTTCTCTCTTTTGTTTTGTATTAAGTCACTTTTTATTGTTTTTGTATATTGTTCTATGTATTGTTTGGAAATCATTCTCTCTCTCTCTCTCTCTCTCTCTCTCTCTCTCTCTCTCTATCATTTATATTATTTATATTATTTATATTATTTATATTATTTATATTATTTATATTATTTATATTATTTATATTATTTATATTATTCATATTCTTTTACATTATTATTTTTCGAAGTTTTTGTATGTTATTTTATCTTATTACATTGCGTATAATTTTTTCAATTCGTGCTTCGGCGATTATTATTATTATTGCTTTCAAATTTTTTATTATTTTTATATATTTTTTTTAATCGTCTTCTTGTATTGCATAGAGTCGCTTATTTTTGTTTTTGTATCGAGTTTTTTCTTAATTTGTTTGTATTTTCTTTTGTACGATGTGTGAAATATGAGGATTGTGGGCCAGAGGATGCGGATTAATCCTAGTGCATTAATAAATTCATCTATCTATCTATCTATCTATCTCTCTCTGAGACGTACGGGAAGTCTTTTACGGTCTCTGGTCTCTCTCTCTCTCTCTCTCTCTCTGTGGAAGTTTCTACCGCCACATCTAAGAGCTGCTCCAAATCTTTGGGCCTTAAGACCAGCCTTGAGAAATTCTTATTTTCTGATGCATAGACGTGCCCCGTGATTTCAAATTTTGAATCTTCTATTGTTTTATTATTATTATAATTACTATTACTCTTTCTTTTATCTAAAGTATCATTTTTATTTTTTTTACCTTTACTTTTACTTAACTATTATTACCACTGTTACCAATACGTACTCCAATAGTATAAAATTGATACGTGCATATTCTTTCTGCACGGTGCTTTTAAGGAACCTCGCTGTTCCAGAGCACTATACAAACGCCTCTCTTTCTCTCTCTCTTTTTAGTTTTAATTTACAAGAAAAAAATTTAAAATATAAAAACATTTTATGAGAGTATCAGAAAGACAAGGGGAGGGAACGAGAGAGAGACAGAGAGAGAGAGAGAGCTGTCTCTCTCTCTCTCTCTCTCTCTCTGTCTCTCTCTCGCCCTCTCCCCTTCTCTCTCTCTGATACTCTAATAAAATGTTTTTGTATTAAATTTTTTTTTCTTGTAAATCAGGATTATCTTCCTGAGGACGCTTTGTCCAGGAGTATTAAGTGTTTGTCCAAGAGCATGAAGGGTTACGTGGGTTTCGAAGCCAAAAAAAGCATATTTTCTGTATTTTTTTTTTAAATGTAATATATAAATTATTTTATTCAAAATGTTAAGCATATAAAAGAGCAACATTTCTACAATATTTAAAAAAAATTTCATCCAAAAATTTAGGAAATTCAGCCGGTGGGACCTGGTTTCCGGAGACCCCTAAAAAAAAGTGTCCTCGTGGTGGTCAGGATAACTCATGATAGCTTTATCTGAAATTAAAAAACCAAATTTTTTCTATTAGTAGATAAGTATAGCTTATGATCGAACGAAGGATTTTCTAAAAAAGTAAAATTTTATTTTTTGGCAGAGTTGGCAAAATGGTTCAATTTTTGGTACAATTTAAACTACGTATAGCCTTGTAAAATTAACACTACGTATAGCCTTGTAACAATATGTCTAGAATATTCTAGACACATTGTACTATTAGATAATAAAATCTAAAAAAATGGATTCTTTGAAATTTCAAACCCACGTAACCCCTTAATAAAACTAACCCAAACTCAACCCCTCCCCTCTTTTGCGCTTCCTCTAAAAATTTTACAAAAGCAAAATTGCCAGAACACGAGGCCCGAACCAGGCTTGAATTTTTTTCTCAAAAGTATATCGCACTTCTATCTATCTAGAATAAATATATATCTAGGATGAAAATTGTACGGAAAACACGTCGAGGCCACGTCACAAAATTGGCTCGCAGAAGGATATTCCTAATTTATGCGTTATACGTATGAATACGTACTTGTAAGTTCATTACGAACGCACAGAACTACTAGAGTCTCGTGTCCTCTATAGCCGCTTGTGCGGTTCATCGTCGATGGAAGTCCTTCCGGACAGGACGATCGCGGAGAACTTTGCTCTGCAAGAACAATGTCGTAATAATCCGTCCAAGTGAAAGCCCTTCAAGTCCTCCATCCATTGGGCCCTCACCCTTTCTCTCTCTCTCTTTCTCTCTCTCTCTCTCTCTCTCTCTCTCTCTCTCTCTCTCTCTCTCTCTCTCTCTCTTCTCTTCCTCGTCTCGAACTCTCAACTTAACTTTTCTTCGGCACTTCTTGGCCCACCTTCAGTTCCGCACACATTATCATCATCACGTACACCATTGTTACATGCTATTTCCATATACACACACACGCACGTACACCTCAACTCTACGGAAACCCGAGGTTTTCCTTTTCCCTCGGGAAGCCTCGTTTCTCGCCTTGCCACGAGACCAGACATAAGTGCCATCCAGCTGTGCTCTTTCGCTCCTCGAGGAATCTCTGCATATCCTTCGAGAGATTCGCTCCGGCGAAGCTTGTCTTCGTTTACAGCCCGACTCGAACGAGAAAAATGACTATTTCGCGGCCCATCGTACCACGGGAAAACTTCGTCACTTTTACCTCAGAGAACGTTATCTGGAGAACCGAAACTTTATCTAATTTCTCGAGCAATTAGGACTTTTTTTTTTTCATTCACGCCAAGTTTGCGTTGTTGAAATGCACGAAATATTTTTGTCGTTATTTTTTTTATTCCTCCATTTTTATTATTATCCACAGCCCTTTTTTTTTTTGCAAATCGAGGTCCTGATTTTCAAATAAAAATACGTAGAAATGTTCGAGCGATTTTCACAGCCTAAATATGACGAAAAAATGTTTAGCAAATAAAAAGACATCATTTTTGTATTTTAAAATATTTCAATTTTAAATATAATTTTAAGCTCGAAGAAAAATCTCTAAAAATTAAGTCATACACCTAATACATTACTTTTCTCCAGGAAATTCAAGTCCTTCGAGGTCTTTATATTGTTTTTTTTTTCGAATTTTTTTCATTAAATGCAAAGAATTTTGATTGACATTCTGTTATTAAAATATATAAGTTTTGACAGTTATACTACAGTACCAATTTTTACCTAATCTTCTACAGATCCTTGAATAAGTGATTTCAGAAAACGTCCAGCGTCTCCAGCTGTTGGGGATCGGTATCTCCTGGTGTTTTTTACATTTATCCCTGGGATCCGAATCGACATCGAACTAGATCTTGTTCTAGAAGTTTGGGATTCTAGCCTGGATCTTATGCAAAGTTTCCATTTGGATTCTGACTAGAGTCCTTGATAGTTCCGATTTAGGATCCTGGCTGAAATCCGATTTGCGAGCGTTACATTTCGCCCTCGGATCCGATCCGTTATCCGACTGGATCCCGATTGAGAAACCAGAATCGTAGTCCGAAACGGAATGTATTCATGACGATACTTCTGCATGAGTTTATTATCCTTCCCCGAGTCGAAAACTAAGGCCGAAAACTTTATTCGATTCGGCCGAAATTGTAAAAGTTGGCCTACGGTTGGCGACTTAGACCGAAAAAACGGCGAATCTTTTAAAATCGTAATAATTCAGGCGACTTATAAACCGGAACGTACCGAAAATGCGCCGGAAAAAAAACGCCGGAACTCAGTTCCGGCGCGTTGATCGGCCTAACGGGTTGCAGGCTGAAAGTACGCCGAAACTTGGGATTTCAGCTTACATCAGTCAGCGTTCTGCTCAGGCCGAAAATATGCTGATACTCATTTTTTCGTTCTACTGATCGACGTCGCAGGTTACAGGCTCCTCATTATCAATCGAACCCACAAGAACAGTTCAGCAATTGGCAGAATTCAGCTAATCCAAGCTCAAATTTTACATCACTTTAACTCCTAATTTTACATCACTTTAACTCCCAACTAATTTACTCACGGCTCTGTATAAATTCATTATTTTGAATAAAAAGACACGGTGAAAAGGATCTTCTTTATTATCGCAGAGATTTAAGAGGAAGCAAGATCGAATTGCACTAATTATCACTCATTATATTACCAAATATTGATACTCGATGGGGAGACCGAAATTCCATATTTCTGCGTGTTTTCGGCCCGAGCAAGCGGGCTGATGAAGAGACCGAAATCGTAAGTTTCAGCGTGTTTTCGGCCCGAGGAAGCAGGCTGACGGAGAAACCGAAATCCCGAGTTCAGGCGTGTTTTCGGCCTGCAAAGCCTGGCCGGAATGGTTCGCTATTCCGGCCGGTTTTCGACGTGAATTCGGTCTAGACCGAAAACACGCCGGAAAATAAGACTTTTATTTTTCGACTCGGGTCTTTCATAGAAGTCCTGAGATCTTTGGGCAAATAAGTCATAGTGGTTTTTGAGGACGTCCACGGAACTGAAGGTTTCATCATTCAAACTGTTCTGTAACGCCCGGAACAAGTGATAGTCTGAAGGTGCAAGGTTCGGACTATCCGGTGGGTGCATCCAAAACATCCCACAGAAACCGCAATAACTTTTGCCGGGTCAACAGAGAAACGTCCTGGTCTAGCGTTGTTCTGGTGGAACACTACGTCCCTTTCTGTTCGCCAATTCGGGCCGTTTCTAATAGATTGCTTGCTTTAATTTGGCCGGGTATGAGCAATACTTGGTCGGATGCATCGTTTTGTGGGTTGGCAGCAGCTCATAATAGACGATTGCTTTCCAATTCCACCAGATACACAGCATGACCTTCCTCGGGTTTAATCCAGCCAAGCAGTCTAAAGAAAGTTTTAGTCTAAATTGGAAGGATGAAGTGGTCTTGTCTTTTTGCCGTTTACTGTATATATCAATCTATCTATCTACCCTTCTTCCTCTGGTATCGTCGTTCGCTTGGGTTGCGAATTTTTCGAGGCACCGCAAGGCCTCGCCTCGAAATTTCTCTTGCCCCGCTTGCAAAGTAATTAATCGTTGCGCTTTATTCCAGCCGAGAAGAACCGTAAAATATGTTACCTCGCAGGAATGTTGACGTTCAAGTGGAAATATTGACTTGTCGCGGAAATTAAAAAGAACCAGCTCATCGTGTATGTATATATATATATATATATATATATATATATATATATATATATATATATATATATATACACACACACGATGAGCGCCAACAGCGAGAATTAAACGAGTTTGTTAAATTAAATTTCAAAAATTTCAAGGTACTACCTATCGGTTATTTGAATTGCAAATGGGTTTCTTCTTGTCGGCGCCGATCGCACATTTGGCTGAACAAGGCACGTAGATATATATATATATATATATATATATATATATATATATATATATATATATATATACACTACCGGCGAAAAGTTACCGGACAAAAATTCAAAAAAGTTCCGGAACGATTTTTTATGCCATTTTGCCGATAGTTAACATAATTGAATTTAATAAACGGCATTTTGATGGGGAGGAATTCACCTTCATTCCGTTTTTTTTTTAAATTTTTTACTATTTTTTTTTTTTATGACTAGTACCCTTTTTCGAAAACGACCATTTTTTGCCTTTTTTTTTGTTCCTTTTCTGGTGGACTCCGTTTACGGACAATTTTTTTTTATGCAGTTATTTGACCGGAATCATAAAGGGGGCAGCTCAAGCTTCAATTTTTTTTTTTTTTTAAGCTTCGTACGATTTTTTTTCTAAAGATATTTTGATTTTTTAAAAAAAAAAGAGACAATTTGAAAAATAACGTGTAACGTGAAAACGACAAGGATTCGAGGAAAACCTCAAGATAGTAAAAAAGTTGAATCGGTTTTCGTTGAGTTCGCGAGAATTTTTTCAGATTTTTTTTCGAAATTTTTTTTTACCTGTTTTAGCACTGGTCAATGCTATTTTGAAGAAGTGTGCCAAATTTCAATAAGATCGATGCATTAGTTTTTTGAGAAATCGTGTCCACCGTCTTCAAAAATAGTGTTTTGAGAAAAATGCGTATACTTGCGTCGCTCTCGGCCGGTCTTTCCCAACGGGAGGAATTCCCAAAGGCTCTCTCTCTCCTAGACTTTTACTCCGATTGACTTAAAACTTTGGAAGAATATTCCAGACATATTGTACTATTAGATAATAAAATTTAATAAAAAATGGATTTTTTGAAATATCCAAACCCACGTAACCCCTTAAATTGAATAAAATAAAAAATATTTGATGCAAATTTTTTTCGACTCGTGCAATACCTTTCTAAATTAATACTCGAAACGCATACGAAAATGATACAAAATGATGAACTCAAAGAAAATCATGTTAAAATGAACGCTCATACAAAATATAATATTAAATAAAAAAATATATAAATTTAATATAAAATTAGAATAATAGTAAATAAAATAAAATCGTACGTAATCATACCGAAACAAACAAAGTCATATAAAATCGAATAAAATCATACAAACTCAAATAAAATCACACGAAATCAAATCAAGTCATACAAAATCAAATAAAATCATAAAAAATCAAATAAAATCATAAAAAATCAAATAAAATCATAAAAAATCAAATAAAATCATACATAATTAAACAAAATCATACAAAATCTTATAGAATCGAACCATCATACAAGATGGGACTGAAGTTTGCATCGTTCGAATGCAACGAAAATTATTTTCAAATTCTTATTTTCATTATTATCCAAAATCATATTTAGCAAGTTGTTGTAGATCGCTGAATAAGAATTCTGAAAAAAGGTTTACGTGATTTTCGAAGCTCAATTTTGCCAAAGGATATTTGGGTAGTGAAAAAAAAAACATGATTTTCGTTGGGTTCCAACGATGCAAACTTCGACGACATCATACAAGACCAATCCAAATCATACACAGACGCAAAAATGCAAAGAGAGAGAGAGAGAGAGAGAGAGAGAGAGAGAGAGAGAGAGAGAGAGAGAACAGAGAGAGGAGAGAGAGAGAGAGAGAGAGAGAAAGAGAGAGAGAAAGAGATGGGTCGCGGATATAGGTAACTCGTAAACCCGTCGTGCGGCTTTGCCATACACCGTTGGGGGAACCATCCGGATCACAATGTCTGGCATGCTCCTTCGCCGGGGATCCGGTGAGTGTAGCCGGCTCTGTATGCAGCCATCAAGCCCCCAAGCACATAGGCGAATGCCATGTGGAGGAAGATGGAGAGCACGGACGAGGGAACGAAAGAGAGAGAGAGAGAGAGAGAGAGACAGAGACAGAGAAAGAAAGAGAGAGAGAGAGAGAGAGAGAGAGAGAGAGAGAGAGAGAGAGAGAGAGAGAGAGAGAGAGAGAGAGAGAGAGAAAGAGAGAGAGAGAGAGAGAGAGAGAGAGAGAGAGAGAGAGAGAGAGAGAGAGAGAGAAAGGGGAAAAACCTATACCTTGACTTTCAACAAGCCCAAGGATCTATTCCCTACTATTTTTCAGTGTAAAGTCACAAAAGTTACGGCCGTTTGCTTTTCACACCGGTCGATATGTGCTGAGCTGCATCAAAGCCCTATCGTGTATAGTCCGCGGTGAGAGGGCGCGCGTCTCTATACGTATCCGCGTACAACGTAAACTGTATTATACCATACTTTACGTTCACCGGCCTTTCACGTGTAGACGATATCTAGGCGAACATTTATATGTGGGACTATAAGTGTGTGTTTGTATATAAAATTTATAATATACTTACCGCCATGGTCGTTGTCGATAGGAAATATATCTACTTGGGGAGTCACAACTATCAACCCTTCTTGAACATACAGGTCGCGTCATTGCTAGCAAAACGCTTTTTTTTTTAATGTCGTGCGACAAAAATTGACCGAGATTTTCGCGTGCTGAGCCCGACGCTGAGTAAACGATCGCAGAGCACTTTTTCACGCGCGATTTTTTCTTTTCTTTCAGTATTAAATAATAAAGGTAAATAATTAAATCGTATAATCGATTTACAAAGCGAGTCTCCGTGTCGATTATTTTTTTAACGAATAAAAAAACTTTTAAGAAAAACAATGCACTTGTCCAAAATTGTCCACAAGTTGAGCAACTTGTGCCATTCTTCACTACTTCGACTTTGAACATGAATATTTCGGTCAATTTTTGTGGCACGACATTTCGATTAAAAAAAAAAGCATTTTGCTCGCAACGACACAACCCTATATTGCTCGCAAAGGGAACCCCGATAGTTGTGAATCCCCTTGTATATATCGTTGCGACGAGCTCATCGCGCTAGTTCATGTGCCCCATTATTTTCGTAATGCACCTGGGTACGATCACACACACACACACATATATACACGAAATCGTCCATACTCGAACCCCAAATCGTTTCTCTCCCATTTACGTGCGCGCACCCGTAGCGCGTAGTCGCAAACCGATGCATTCGATAAGCATGAATATCAGACGAGAATCGATCACTCGATAATCATCTGTGTACGTGCCCGAACAGTCGTAGGCGAAAAGCAGCGCGAAGGGGACGGGGGTACGGTCCAAGACGTGAAAATCGTCGTTGTGGAAATAAATCGTTGCGGAAAATAAAATACGAAGGTCATATTTGAAAAGTTTCGAGAACATTGTATAATGTTCCAGAATGTTATAGGATCGTTCAGAAGGTTCGAGAATGTTCCAGAATGTTTGAGAATGCTCTAGAATTCTCTAAAATGTTCCAGAATGTTTGGGAATGCTCTAGAATCTTCTAAAATGTTCTAGAATGTTCCAGAATGTATCGGAATGTTTGAGAATGTTGCATAATATTCCAGAATGTTATAGAATTTTCCAGAAGGTTCGACAATGTTCTAGGTTGTTCCAGAATGTTATAGAATCTTTCAGACGGTTCGAGAATGATCTAGAATGTTCTAAGATGTTTCAGAATCTTTGAGAATGCTCTAGAGTGTTCTAAAATGTTCCAGAATTTTTGAGAATGCTCTAGAATGTACTAAAATGTTCCAGAATGTTTGAGCATGCTCTAGAATGTTCTCAAATGTTACAGAATGTTTGAGAATGCTCTAGAGTGTTCTAAAACGTTCCAGAATGTTTGAGAACGCTCTAAAATGTTCTAAAACGTTCCAGAATGTTTGAGAACGCTCTAAAATGTTCCAAGATGTTCCAGAATGTTTGAGAATGCTCTAGAATGTTCTAAAGTGTTCCATAATGTTTGAGAATGCTCTAGAATGTTCTAAAATGTTCCAGCATGTTTGAGAATGCTCTAAAATGTTCTAAAATGTTCCAGCATGTTTGAGAATGCTCTAAAATGTTCTAGAATATTTTAGAATGTTCCAGAATGTTTGAGAATGCTCTAAAATGGTCTAAAATATTCCAGAATGATTGAGAATGCTCTAGAATATTCTAAAATGTTCCAAAATGTTTGAGAATGCTCTAGAATATTCTAAAATGTTCCAAAATGTTTGACAATGATCTAGAATGTTCTAAAATATTCCATAATGTTTGAGAATGCTCTAGAATGTTCTAAAATGTTTCAGAATGTTTAAGAATGCTCTAGAATGTTCTAAAATATTTTAGAATGTTTGAGAATGCTCTAGAGTGTTTTAAAATGTTCCAGAATGATTGAGAATGCTCTAGAATGTTCTAAAATGTTCCATAATGCTTGAGAATACTCTAGAATGTTTTAAAGTGTTTCAAAATGTTTGAGAATGCTCTAAAATGTTCTAAAATGTTTCAGAATGTTTAAAAATGCTCTGGAATCTTCTAAAATGTTTCAGAATGTTTGAGAATGCTCTACAATGTTCCAGAATGTTTCCAGGATGTTCAAGAATGTTCTAGAATGTTCCAGAAGCTTCTGGACCTTCGACCTCAATACAATTGCATGGAGAATATAATGATTTGGTTTAGCTGTAGAATTTCTGTATTTCAAGGTTAATTTTTTTAATTCACTTTCGATAGGAGCTGGCTGGCTTTGTCCGAGTCAATCGAAGGTAACTCCGGCTAGTATTAAAATTAAAAAATTCCTACTTTTCAAATAAATAATACGTTTTATTAATAAATTAAAATGTCCGGTCGTTTGGAGACACTCTTTATTTAGTTGATGGAAATCACTTTTTTGGTCAATATTTTGCGTTTGAATTTTACTCGATTTTCGCTACGAAATTATGCATAGACCCAATACATGCTTGGAGCAGTTTAAATCAGACATTTAAAGTCTAGAGTTATTTAGTTATACTAAATAGCTTTAAATGTCTAGAACTATTTTCCAAACATCTAGAGTTCTAGAACTCTAGAAAATTAGTTATACTAAATAAATTTTTTGATTTATTATAAAATTTAAATACTTAATTTAATTATAATACGCATAATAAAATAATAAATTAATTTCTAAAAAATATAATTAAATTCAACAAAAATTATAAAAATTTTGTTAAAAGTTCGGTAACTGGGCTCGAAATTTTACCAGTATACTGGAATGTATTTTTTACTTAATTGTCGACGAAAATCAGTTGATTGTTAAATATTCGGGCTCATGAAAGGCATACTTTTGAGCGTTTTCCCACCTTGCTGTCAACCCCGCAAAGAGCCTCAGCACAGCCTCGTTGCAGTGTGAAGATCGGCGTGTGCCTTTAAGGACACCCTGTAGAGTGTGAAGCCCGTTAAACGATAATGCATCGCGTTTCCTCGTAACTGACGTGTATCTCACGCCTAACTGCAATTACTCGTATTGTACTTAGCGAAGAAAGAGGAAAAAGAAGAAGAAAAAAAAATACAACGTCGAGGTACGTACGCGTAGATAGGACGTTATTTTTTGTGGCAATTTTTCTTACGTTGAAACGTAACAATGGAGGCATTCACATGCTAAGTACGAGCACCGTTAACGCGACTTATTCTGGAGCTGCGAGCTTACCTTCATCGAGGCTCGATACGATACACATATATATATATATATATATATAGATGTATAAACTCTTGGGGTGCCTCCCCAACTGTTCCGTCGCATAGTCATAACGAATGCACGAGACGACTCTGAGGGACGAACTTTTTTAGTTTTTCTTCATCTGGGCCGATCGCGCGATGGGGTGGTCAAAAGAGTAAAAATGATCAAGTTCAATGTCGTCGAAATCGCCGAACGCCACAGGCTGTTTCATTATTCCAATTCAAAATATTGGGAGTACAAATTAATTCGGTCCGTTTTTTTTTGTGGTAAAAAATCCATTTATTTCAAAATAAAAGGTATGAATAAATTAATCAAAGTATTGCCCATCGCTGGCTACTACTTTTTCCCACCTCTAAGGCAATTTTCGAATTCCATCTCGTAAAAAAGTCTCGTCTTTTGAGGCGATCCAAGTTTTGAGCCAATTTTCGATTTCTGCGAAAGAAGTGAACCGGTGAGCTGCTAAATCCTGCTGCATCCGTCGGAACAACCAATAATCAGAAGGAGCAATGTCCGGAGAATACGGCGGGTGCGGTAAAATATCCCATTTGAGCGTTTGCAAATATTTTTTTACGACTTTTGCGACATGAGGCCGAGCGTTGTCATGCAGAAGAATAATTTTGTCATGTCTTTGCTCGTATTCCGGCCGTTTTTCTCGTAATGCACGGCTCAAACGAATCAATTGTAGTCTATACCGATCGCCCGTAATGGAATCGTCAGGTTGTAGCAGCTCATTGGCTCATTTGGCTGTCCAGGGCGAGGCTTGTCTTCAACGCTGAAATCACCGTTCTTAAAGCGTCGAAACCATTCCCTACATGATTTATCAGTTGGAGCATCATCACCATAAACTTCAACAAGTATTCGATGCGCTTCAGCTGCACTTTTCTTCCAATTAAAGCAGAAAAGTAAAACTTCCCGCAAATGCTGCTTAGTTGACACAAAATTTGACATATTCAACACAGTAAAAAAAACAAGGTTTTCAATGGAACTCAAAGCTATATAAATTGAATGTTATTGACAGATGTCTAACCTCTCTGAAACCACCGAAATCAGCGGTCACTATCAAACATTCATAACAGCCAGAGCCATCTCTTGAAAACGGACCGAATTAATTTGTACTCCCATACATTTATGCCAAAAATTGATCAACGGGTCGATTCTATCCAGGGTGACCACAAAGGGTTAATAATGAAGTTTCCTAATTAATTAAAAAAGTTTTATTGGTAGTAAAATTTATTGAATAGTGAAAAGAAAATTTTATTTTTTTAAATAGTGAAATTTTTTGGACAGTGAATAAAAAGTGACAATTTCATTTAATTTAACATTTCTTAAATAGTAAAATAACTTAAAATTTAATTGAATAATAAAATGACTTCAATAGTAAATATATATTCGTTGGATAGTAAAATTCCTTGAATATGGAGAAAAAACACTTAAAACTCTAATAGTAAAGTTCCTTCAATAGTATAAAAAAAACTTTAAATTTCATTTAATAGTAAAAATTTCTCAAAAAAAAAAACGTAAAATTTTATTGAATAGTAGAATTCTTTAGATAGCGAACGAAAACCAAAAATTTCTTTCAACAGTAAAATTTCCTAAATATAACAAAAACGAGAAACTTCATAAATGATAAAATTTCTTAAATAGTAAAAATAACTTGAAATTTCGTTTAATAGTAAAATCGCTTAAATAGTAAAAAAAAAAAGAAACTGCTGTCAGCGAGGTGTCACGTGTATTACCAAAAGAACAAATCTTCAACCTGAACAATAAGAATCTCCGAAGCTACGTTGCGAAACATTAATTTTTAGATCGTGAATGCACCATAAATAAATTGATCCCTCGGTGAAAAATTTCAATCGAATCTTACCATTTCGATGTTATTCGCGAAACTCCCTAACAAAGTTCAGTTGGCTTGAACATTACATCGACGTCTTCGTTTTTGTATTCGCACTCATGTATGTGTACTGCAAGATCGTAAACTTCGAAAAACGGGCCGGAGGGGTTAGTTCTCGTGTGCCTGTGCACGTGTATTGTTCGTCCAGCCACGAGCACACAATAGTCAATGCAGAGTGTACACCCCTAGGTGGTCGTTGAAGAAGAGGGGTTGGCACCCCAAGCACGCTTTTCGAGCCTACAAGCGAGAATGGTCGTAGTAGTCTAGTGGTGGTGGTGGTGGTGGTGGTGGTCGTCGTGGAGCCTCGGCCTTTTCCTTTCCATCCAAAGTACGTTAGCGAATACCAGTTGGCTCGCGCCGTTAACAGCGTCGAGTTATAAATCTCGCGTGTCCCTCTCGCGTTTCTATAACTCGCGCGTCCGAGTCGCTTCGAAACACCGGGGCACTGCACAGGATTCGCGAAGTCTTGTATCGCGATTTTTTTTTCCATCTTTACTTCCATCCACTTTGTGTCTGTGTGTGTGTGTGTGCTTTCCTCCTCGTGCGCGAAAGTGATTATTGGGGAAAAAAATCAACTTCACACGTCTACTCACAATACGAATGATAATAATAATAATACGCGTACGTATCGTCTTTTTCGTACGTAAAATATCTATGCTAGACCGATATGTCGTTTGTGTACGATGCAGCATGAATGTGATTAGAGTCGTGAGAAGTGTACACGCACAAAGCGTGCGCGGCCATAGTACGCGAGCGGGTGCGATCTTTTATTATTCGCGACTCTCACGATTATCGCTGAATCGTGAGTGTCCTACACACACGCACACGCGCACACACACACACAAACACACACACACACACACACATGCGGAAAAACGTGCGCTATCTTGTGGTTTGTTTGTACACTTTACGCCCCGAGGGAGAGAAACCTGGCCAATATTTTTGTACGATATTTCTCTGTGTGCATGCACGAGCGCGCGCGCGCGCGCGCGCGCGTGTGTGTGTGTGTGTGTGTGTGTGTGTGTGTGTGTGTGTGAGAGAGAGAGAGAGAGAGAGAGAGAGAGAGAGAGAGAGAGAGAGAGAGAGAGTGAGTGAGTGAGTGAGTGAGTGAGTGAGTGAGTGAGTGAGTGAGTGAGTGAGTGAGTGAGTGAGTGAGTGAGTGAGTGAGTGAGTGAGTGAGTGAGTGAGTGAGTGAGTGAGTGAGTGAGTGAGTGAGTGAGTGAGTGAGTGAGTGAGTGAGTGAGTGAGTGAGTGAGTGAGTGAGTGAGTGAGTGAGTGAGTGAGTGAGTGAGTGAGTGAGTGAGTGAGTGAGTGAGTGAGTGAGTGAGTGAGTGAGTGAGTGAGTGAGTGAGTGAGTGAGTGAGTGAGTGAGTGAGTGAGTGAGTGAGTGAGTGAGTGAGTGAGTGAGTGAGTGAGTGAGTGAGTGAGTGAGTGAGTGAGTGAGTGAGTGAGTGAGTGAGTGAGTGAGTGAGTGAGTGAGTGAGTGAGTGAGTGAGTGAGTGAGTGAGTGAGTGAGTGAGTGAGTGAGTGAGTGAGTGAGTGAGTGAGTGAGTGAGTGAGTGAGTGAGTGAGTGAGTGAGTGAGTGAGTGAGTGAGTGATTGAGTGAGTGAGTGCGTGACTGAGAGTGAGTGAGTGAGTAAGTGAGTGAGTGGGAGGGAGGGAGTGAGTGAGTGAGTGAGTGGGAGGGAGGGAGGGAGTGAGTAAATGAGTGGATGAGTGCGTGAGTGAGTGAGTGAGTGAGTGAGTGAGTGAGTGATTGAGTGAGTGAGTGCGTGACTGAGAGTGAGTGAGTGAGTGAGTAAGTGAGTGAGTGGGAGGGAGGGAGGGAGGGAGGGAGTGAGTGGGTGAGTGAGTGAGTGAGTGAGTGAGTGAGTGAGCGAGTGAGTGAGCGAGCGAGTGAGTGAGTGAGTGAGTGAGTGAGTGATTGATTGATAGAATTTATTATGCCCCAGTAACACTATCGGGCAAAGTACAATATTTGTAATGAATTAGAACTAATTTACAATAAAAAACCAATAAGACTAAAATTATAAAGAATACAATCGAAATTAATAACTATATGTATAACTATTACTAAAACAATAACTATGACGCTATCCCGTCATTAAACATAATCATTAAACCAGGATGGAGTGATAATGAAGAAAATATAAATGTGAAATATTAATGAGTGAGTGAGAGTGAGTGAGTAAGTGAGTGAGTGAGTAACTGAGTGAGTGAGTGGGAGGGAGGGAGGGAGGGAGAGGGAGTATACATCCACATACGTATATTTTGTGTCAAATATCTACAAATACATGGCATACCGGTCAAAAGTATTCGATCACTTTCGACAATTGCAAAGTTATGTTAGAATAATATTATTTTGCAAGTATCCAAAGCGATCGAAAACTTTTGACTGGTAATGTACATATATATACATATATATGTGTGTGTGCGTGTATGTCTGCGCATGCGCGTATATATATATATATGGATGCATATGTAAAGATTAAATGCAGCAGTAAGGTTTCCGTTTTTGTTTTCGTCGCTCAAGGGTCCGTTACGATGTGCTTTGCGCTATACGCTGTAGTATATAGAGTAAAGTAATTTCTTTATATTCACGATATTTGCGCATCATAGTCAACAACCTTATAGGCGTCAGTATATATACATATGTAGAGGGGAGAGTGGGGTGCAATGTGTCACAGGGCACTGTGATCACTGTGTTTTTTTTTCACGAATAACAATATTGATCAATACAAGTAAGAAAATTTTCAATCGAATCTAATAGTCATAACTATAATAGAAACTAGAATAGTTATGACTATTAGTTCCGACCGAACATTTTCATACTAGTATAGTACAATATTAATATTAGTGAAAAAAAAAATTGCGCAAAAAATCTTATTCGTTAATTTTAGCACAAAAAAAATAAACAGTTTCGTTATTAACATTATTGGAGATTAAAATGATAAAAATCTTCTCAAAAAAATACGATTAATTCGCAAAAAAATAGAAGGAAAAATGGGCCCATGGTGGGACTAGTTTTAAAAATCATAGAATGGGTCACTCTATTTTATAGAATTTTTTGAAAAAATAAAAAAGAAAAAAATGGCAATCATCTTTAAAGAAAATAGTTTCCACTTTCGAAGCAAAAAACACGTGTTCCAGTATAAATGATAATTTTTTCATATTTTTTCGTGAAAGTATGCTTCAAAATGAAAATATATATATATATATAATATATACTGACATTTGTCGATATCTCAATTAGTTCAGGAGTTATCAGCGTTCAAATGTTTGCAAAAGTTCTGAAGTCGACATTTCATTGGATAATTATAACTCCTAAAAGAGAAGGGATCTAAAAATTGGTATGGATATTCCTTTTACGGGGTACAATTTTACAAAAAAAAAAAAAAGTTCAGGAAAATAAAAAATAGTCGGGGTCATGGGCTAGGTGAAATGGCGTGGAATGCCTCATATATATATTGGTTTCTACTTTTCTCAGTTTCATATATTTACTTCCGCAACTATATGGCTAGTTTTAGAACTTTAACAAACAAAAAGGGATCGATCGTACAATTCGAAACGTAAAATGGCACGGATTATCCACTTTTGTTTAGTAACAATTTTGTGTACATATATGCGGGTGTTTATATGCATGTGTATACATAAATATATATGTATCCGTATACCATATCACCAGAGCTCAGTGCACTTTCTCGCAGCACGTACGCAACGTGTAAACGGTATATTCTCCTGACTTGCGTTCCGTCCACCCACAAAGTCGGTCGCGACCATAGACGACGACGACGACGACGACGACGACGACGACGACGACGAGACTCTCCGGCGATATGGACGAACGGCTCACCAGGGATTCCCATTCGTAAACGGCCTCGCGCATCGTACCCAGAATTATAATGCGATTATCATTTTAATCGACCTCTCGCTCTTCGTCAAACTTGGTGTGCGTGTGTGTGTGCGTGTGTGCGTGTGTGCATATACATATAAATATGAATTTTAGTACGCGAATTTCCCGGTTTGCAGTTTTTTGGCACTATACATATATATATATATATATATATATATATATATATATACACACGGTGGTCCACGCAACGTGTGCACCTCTTTTACGACCAAAATATGCGTTGCACAAAAAAATGTTATATACAAAAGTTACATGGTTTCTAAGGCTACACTATGTGGTGCATTTATTTTTTTTATAGGTGGAGGCACTTCGAAGATTTGAAGGTCAACTTTATTTTTTCAAATGGAATGCTATATTTTTTATAGCGTAATATGATAGAGTATCGAATTCTGAGTAAAAAACGTATAGACCTTTATTAGCCCTAGAGTTAATAGCTAACGAGTAATTTTACTTTATTATTTTAAAATTTTCTTCACGTAATATCAAGTTGGAGATTCAAATCTACTACAAATTTCTGAATGGCAGTGTTTACATCACAGTGTTTATCAATATGAACACCACATCACACACACTTATCATGATTCACAATCTTCTCAATGATTGTAATCCAGTATTAAAGTATCCTTCGGTGATTGTGCGTGATTATTATCAGAAAGATAAAAGTGAAAATGAATGAATGAATCTCCAACTTGATATTACGTGAAGAAAATTTTTAGGTAATAAAGTGAAATTACTCGTTAGCTATTAACTCTAGGGCTAATAAAGGTCTATACTTTTTTACTCAGAATTCGATACTCTATCATATTACGCTATAAAAAATATAGCATTCCATTTGAAAAAATAAAGTTGACCTTCAAATCTTCGAAGCGCCTCCATCTATAAAAAAAATAAATGCACCACATAGTGTAGCCTTATAAACCATGTAACTTTTGTATAAAACATTTTTTTGTGCAACGAATATTTTGGTCGTAAAAGAGGTGCACACGTTGCGTGGTCCACCCTGTGTGTATATATATATATATATATATATATATATATATACAGGGTGTATCAATAACTATTAGCACCTTGGATATCTTCGAAACTATAAGGTTCACAGAAATATTTGTTAAAATGAAATTGCACAGTACGAAAGGGGCCATCCGATTGGAATAATTGTTTTTTTGCAGGTGGAGGTACTTCGGACATTTGAAGGTCAACTCCATTTTTTTAAATGGATCGGTATGTTTTTTTTTCTGTATCATAAAGGAGGAGCTTAAAACGTGTTCAGCGACCTATAACATAAGGTCCTTGAAGGTCATAGAAAGTACAGAAAGGCGTTTATCTTACTATAAACGTAGTAATTTTATTTACTACCGAAACTGTGAGTATTATCGCCTTTCTGTACTTCCTATAACCTTCAATGACCTTATGTTATAGGTCGTTGAACTCGTTTTAAGCTCCTCTTTCATGATACAGAAAAAAAAAACATACCGATCCATTTAAAAAAATGGAGTTGTCCTTCAAATGTCCGAAGTACCTTCACCTGCAAAAAAACTATTATCGCTATCGGATGGCCCCTTTCGTACTGTGCAATGTCATTTCAGAAAATATTTCTGTGAACCTTATAGTTTCGAAGATATCCAAGGTGCTAATAGTTATTGATCCACCCTGTGTGTATATATATATATATATATATATATATATATATATGCAAGTACTAAGGCGTTCCTCTGCCATATCTCTCGTTCACCTCTTTCACAGAGCGGCAATCTGCGCTTGATCGCCTACGATTTACCTCGAAGCTATATAGAAAGTGTGCGCCGCCTTTACGTTCTCTCTCTCTCTCTCTCTCTCTCTCTCTCTCATTCTCTCTCTCCTTACCGAACTCCCTTCAGCTTTTCTCGATTCTGCATACACAGTCATGTCAACGTATATCCGTATACGTACACAGTAATGCATATATATATATATATCACGATCGTTTTGCTCTCGTTGCGAAAATTCACCGACATATTTCTAGCCCCAGAGTTCCGAGCTATTCTCAAGGGTTTTCCTTTTCCCTTTCTTCTTCTCCTCTTATCTCATTTCCTTCTTTTTCTCGCCCTCTATTCCATATAAATCTATCGCGCGCGTGCGCACACACGTGCATTACTTTCGCACGAGCTGAAAACTTTTATAGCCGCGAATCAAAGCTTATCATTGTACGGTATCTTTACGGTTACTCGATATGGAAATTGGCTCCGTGTGTCTGTGTGAGTGAATGACCATGAGTCATCACGGTTATACGTGACGACGAGTGCACCTCGGCGACTACTGCTCCTTGCTTTTTTTATCGCACCGCTAATAAATCGATGATGAAAATTGAATGGTGCCTGAACGGTATCGCCAAAATGAATTCAATTGACGCGTCATTGGTCATTTGGTGTACTGTCGATTGTTAGAGAAATCAAAGAAACGATAAACCAATCAAAACCAAACATATACATTTGTTTGGGTTTCTTTGGGCTGTCGTATGATTATTATTTTTTGTATCGTTATTCCCAAACAAACCCAAACATGTATATATATATGAGGTATTCCAGCCCAAGTGTGTAAACCCGTGACCCTGACCCTCTCGGATTTCTTTGATTTTTTTTCATATGATCGCATTGAGTCTAAAATACTCCCTCATAATTTTTTTAGATTTTTCCAAACATCCCTCATTTAAAAAAAATTTTTTTTTTGAAAAAAAAAACGCCATTTTTTTTTAATCTAAAAAAATTCTCAAAAAACCGTGATAATATATAAAAATGTTCAAGCTATCACCCGTAGTGGGCAGATTTTTTTTTCTGTGTTTTACAAGCTATTAACGTTCTCAAAATTCCAAAAAAAATCTCAAATAGCTCACCTTGAGCAGATACTGAATTATTTTGGTACTCAAATTAATTTCGTTGATGATTTTCGAATAATGCAATACGAATTATAAACCTTAAAATGAGAATAATGCCTTCGTATCGCCTGAATAATGCTCCACAACATGATATAGCGTTTGGGGTTCTTAATATGTTTTTTTCAAAATAGGTATAAATAATTCTACTTGTCGGTAATTCCTATTTCATTATTCGAAAATCATCAACGAAATTAATTTGAGTATCAAAATAATTCAGTATCTGCTCAAGGTGAGCTATTTGAGATTTTTTTGGAATTTGGAGAACGTTAATAGCGTGTAAAACACAGAAAAAAAAATCTGCCCACTACGGGTGATAGTTTGAAAATTTTTATATATTATCACGGTTTTTTCAGAATTTTTTTAGATTTAAAAAAAATGGCGTTTCAAAAAAAAAAAAATTTTGAAATAAGGGATGTTTGGAAAAATCTACAAAAATTATGAGGGTGTATTTTAGACTCAATGCGATCATATGAAAAAAAATCAAAGAAATCCGAGAGGGTCAGGGTCACGGGTTTACACACTTGGGCTGGAATACCTCATATATATATATGATAAATGTCACGAGCAGCTATTGTTTTAGGGAGCATTCAGGAAATTCGATGTTAGTCCAGTGAGATTTAAATGCCACACGCACACCCACCGTTTTATCGATTAAACAGCCCGGCCTTGGCTGCGTTTCCTCAGCATTTATGCATACGCCTTAGATACAAAGTACGCCGTGGACATACATGGTGTGTCCCGAAAGTCATGAAATATATATATATATTTTTTTAAGATTTATTAATAATATCTGTACAAGAGGTTCATATTCTTCAAAGTACTCTTCATGAGCATCTACACATTTTTTCCACCTACTCTCCCATGCTCGATACGCCTCCTCGACGGCCTCGACGCGAATCACCTTTAAGGGGCCAGTCCACTTTGGAGCCACGACAAAAAGCCTATTTTCGCGATGTTTTTTTGAGGATTTTATAAAAGATATGAATATAAAAGTTGTTGGGCTTGATAAATAAAGTCTTGAAATACATGAAAAAAAAATTTTTAATTCATTTTTATTCATTTTTAAGTACAAAAACTATAGTTTAACGTAACGCCTCAAAAATAGGTGGGCTAGGTAGCTCCATCACAACTCGGCAACGGCTTGTCTGAAACAAAAAAATCAAAGTCCATTAGATTCAGCATGACACCAGCTACAAAATGACCCTCGGATATAAAGTTTTATCAAAAAATAAAAAAATGGCAGATAAAAAACGAAAAAAGTAAAAAAAAAACGCGTTTTTTTCGCAGTTTTTCGCAAAAAAAAAAGAGTAAAAATCAAAATTTTAAAACCATCGAGGGTCATCTTGTTGCGAATCATGTTTGCACTATGTGGTTCAAATTTCAAGAGAATCGGTTAATTAGTTTTAGAGATACGATTGACCTAGATTTTGAAAACGTTGTTTCGAGAAAAACGCGTTTGAAGTTTATACTATGAAAAACTCTTACCTAAACTCAATCGGCAATATTGACACAATATTTCTGAATGTATGTACTTTCGAAAACAGTAAAAAAAAATCGATTTTTTGAAATTTTCAAAGTGGACTGGCCCCTTAAAACTGTTGTTACAGGCGCTTCGTTATATATATATATATATATATATATATATATATATATACATATATATATAAAATTGTATAAAATTGTTCACGAACTTTTTTGAATTTTTGTCCGGAAACATTTCGTCGGTAGTGTATATATATAGATATATACACACTACCGAAAAGTTTCCGGACAAAAAACCAAAAAAAAAATATAATCTATATATTATTAGCTATGGGATTACGTAGGGATTTTTTTTTATCAAATTTTGAAAAAATGGCGCACTTTGGAAGAAATAAATCGATTTTTTTTCCCGAAAAATAAGCAGTAAATTGTTTATAAAAAAAAAAATTTACATTTAATCAAAAAACGGCTACGTTACTCTCATAGAGAATGTAATTGTGAAGCTATTATCAAAATTTCAAATCGATCCATGCAAAGGTGTTCGAGTAATCCGTCCTCCCAGTTTGAAAAAAGTGGCTTCGAGAAAAACGCGTTTAAAGTTGTAAAAGTCGTACGACGTATTGTACGAGTTTAAAGTTGAAAATCGATAATTGATCCTTAAAAAAAAAACGCTACAGGACCAATTGCATATTGTTTTTATGACACCAAAGTATTTTTTAAGCAAAAAAAAAAACGATTTTTCCAAAATCCTAGAGTGGTGTTATCCCTTAAGGGGCGTAATAATATATTTAAACGTACAATATTTCTCGAAGAAATTAATTCATCAGCCAAACGAAAGAACCGCTAAGCATTCTGGTCTGTGTGGAGCAAAAATGGCACAGCCATTAAAACAAAAAGCGAAGATCGTGGTCTCAGCGAGGGAGAGGAGCCCTCGTATACGAAAATAAATAAATATACGTGTCTATATTTATAACGGAGTCGTTATGTGCGCGGCTTGCAACGAGAGGCACGCGTCAAAAGAAACAAGAGAACAAAAAAAAACGCATAAAAAAAACGTCTCCAAGAAACACAAAGACGTGAAGAAAAAGGGATGAAGTGAAAAGATGAGTGAAAGAGGAAAAAGTACGAGCAAAAGTAGCGTAAAAGAGTGACAGCAAGAAGTGAGCCAAGAAGTCACGAAAGATTCACAAAAGCGTATAATAGGCTGAGATTTCACGCGGATACTCGCACGCACACACGCGCACGCTTGCGTGGTCGGATAGTTTTGGAATACGATGATTTCGTTACCGCGTGTCGTCTTCGTGGCAGTCGTGCTCCATTAGGAATCCGATGGACAAATCCAATCTGAATTCTGAAGGATTTCTATTGGGAGTACAATTTAATTCGGTCCGTTTTCAAGAGATGGCTCTGGCTGTTATGAATGTTTCATAGTGACAGCTGATTTCGGTGGTTTCAGAGAGGTTAGACATCTGTCAATAACATTCAGTTTATATCGCTTTGAGTTCCATTAAAAACCTTGTTTTTTACTGTGTTGAATATGTCAAATTTTGTGTTAACTAAGCAGCATTTGCGGGAAGTTTTACTTTTCTGCTTTAATTGGAAGAAAAGTGCAGCTGAAGCGCATCGAATGCTTGTTGAAGTTTATGGTGATGATGCTCCAACTGATAAATCATGTAGGGAATGGTTTCGACGCTTTAAGAACGGTGATTTCAGCGTCGAAGACAAGCCTCGCCCTGGACAGCCAAATGAGCCAATGAGCTGCTACAACCTGGCGATTCCATAACGGGCGATCGGTATAGACTACAATTGATTCGTTTGAGCCGTGAATTACGAGAAAAAAACAGCCGGAATACGAGCAAACACATGACAAAATTATTCTTCTGCATGACAACGCTCGGCCTCGTGTCGCGAAAGTCGTAAAAAAATATTTGGAAACGCTCAAATAGGATATTTTACCGCACCCGCCGTATTCTCCGGACATTGCTCCTTCTGATTACTGGTTGTTCCGACGGATGCAGCAGGATTTAGCAGCTCACCGGTTCACTTCTTTCGCAGAAATCGAAAATTGGCTCAAAACTTGGATCGCCTCAAAAGACGAGACTTATTTTCGAGATGGAATTCGAAAATTGCCTGAGAGGTGGTAAAAAGTAGTAGCCAGCGATGGACAATACTTTGATTAATCTATTCATACCTTTTATTTTGAAATAAATGGATTTTTTACCACAAAAAAAAACGGACCGAATTAATTTGTACTCCCAATACATTATCAATAAATTTGATACGATCCTTCATGAATCAGATCGCATTCTGTACGTAAAATGATCTCAACAAAATATACAGATGTACAAAATGAGTGGATCTTAAAACAAATATAAATCATATGTTAAAAACGATACAAGGGAAATGAAGAGGACAGTAGAAAGGCAAAGAGAACAAAGATCGACCAAAAAAATCCAACGAGGTTGGAACAAAATTGAAAAATCGACGTATTGCCCAGCATATTAAAACAGGAAGAATAGAACAGAGACAGAGAAGTATTGGGAGGATGTCAATATAGTGGGCGAAACAAAAGAAACTTGCGTGAGATTAAGATGCGCAAGTGTGGGCGAAAGAAGGAAATAAAGGGTGATATCAAGTCACGGCATCCCGTGCGGAAAATTGGCAGGGCATGATTAATACAATTCGAGGCTTTTAAGGGATTATTTGTGGATTCCATAGTAGGGTTTTCCGTAAAAGAGCCGGACCGGGCCCCTATTAGGGAATGGTAGGGTAGCTAGGTTGACTGAAACTATCTTCTAAGTACGGAGACCAAGTGAGGGCCTTTAAGGGATGCAGTTGTAGATTCCCCAGTAGCGATTTTCCCAATACTACCAGACTTTGTTATTTTTGGGGCAAGCCAGTATAAATTGCTTGACTAAAGAATTTGTGGCATAATAATTATCGAGATCGATTAAATATAATAATTAAACTGTGCTTTTAGTAAACGAGCTGTAATGCCTTGAACCAACACGTATGCAGTTCGTTCATTGGAACAACGCAGGATAAAACATGTGAAAATATGCGACAGAATTCTAAGCCTCAAATGTATTGAAATAACACATTTCTTTTTCACAGTGCACACACACGCACGTACGCATGTGGCTGCAATAATTTGTTATGAGGCACCTGTGAGGCAATTTTAAAGGCCCTGGTTATTTTGCCTTCAATGGGCCTTGGTAACAAGGTGTGGCCAGCCACTGATGGCCTATGTGAGGCTTCCAGATTAGGGCCTTAAGGCGGGAAACCACTTTAGGAGACCGAAAATTAGATGATTTTTTTCATTTTTTTTATTGTGAAAAAAAAAACGGAAATTTCGGCAACTCTGACAATAATTTATTCATATTTTCATACATCTCTGATAATTTTTTCAAGTTCTTTCATGCATTAATTAAGGTGTAATCCGCTGTGTCCCTTGGCGTGTCCTCATCGTCGTTGTCGATTTGCGGGAATTGTGCAGCTCGCAATTCGCATCTGAAATAGTCCAACCAATTTTTATACATTTTTGAGATGTTTTTTAAGAACATGAACCTACATTTAAAAAAAAAATACGAGAATTGAATGTTGGAACGTGTTTGAAAAAAAATGATCGATTTTTAGCATTTTTCCCCCGGCATTTTGCAATAATAAATATGTTTTAAACAATCTAATCTTTCCAACTTTAGGTTCATGTTTTAATAAATTATATTATGTAAACGTGTTCCAAATTTGAAGATGATGCATCAATTAGTTTTTGAGTTATGATTCCCGCAAATTGAAAAAATGTCGTTTCGAGAAAAACACGTTTAAAGTTTCACAAACGAAAAACTCAAAGTCAAATGTGTTTAATCAAATGATAAAGTGTCTTACCGATTAATCAGCGATTCCAGCACCATACAGCAGTCCTTCCTCTTCCTCGTGCAACTCATTTGAAGCTTGCATTTCCTCTTTACGAGCTTTTCGAGCTTCTTTTGTCTCTAATAAACTTTTTCTATTTTGCCGAGCCACGCGCATCTGATCCATTTGCTCGTCATATCCGTAGCTCTGCCTGCCAACTACGATTTGTAGTTTATTCATAACCATGAGTAGGGCTGAATTTCCTTCATTGAATAAAATAGCAGCAAGAAATGTCGCTACCTCGATTATTTTGTACCCAGAATGGAGATGTTTTGGAGCTAATCAGCAAACGGTCGAGTTTGGGTTTGTTTGGGTTATGAAAACCGAAACAAACTACCTAACTGAGCGCTCGTGGATACCTGAGCGCGCTTGGGAGTCAAGCGGAGAGTCTTTATCATTTATATACAAACTGTTAAAAGGAATCCGAATATCATTTTGAAATTTTCAGGGTGTATTCTCAAGATATTTTGCTAACGATTTATGAAATTGAAAAAAAATGATTTTTTGAAGCATCTGAAGTGGTTGCCCGCCTTAATAAAGTCAGGGAAAATAAAGATGGGCCTGATCAAAGCTCGAACTCAATTTGCGCACGGGTTTTAACAAAAGAAGTAGAAAACTAATTGCATATATGTACATGCGAGAAAGCAAACCTTTAACAATCAGGTGTCAAATCAAGAAAAGAGCGAGAGAGAGAGAGAGAGAGAGAGAGAGAGAGAGAGAGAGAGAGAGAGAGAGAGAGAGAGAGAGAGAGATAGATAGATAGATAGATGAATTTATTAGTGCACTAGGACTAAGCAGTGTTCTCGGACACACAATCCTCATATTTCGCACATCTTACAGAAGAAAATACAAACAAATGAAGAAAATACTCGATACAGAAACAAAAATAAGCTACTCTATATAATACAAGAAAACGATATAAAAATAATATAAAATAATAATACAAAACAATATAAAAATAATAAAAAATAAAGAGAGAGAGAGAGAGAGAGAGAGAGAGAGAGAGAGAGAGACTAAGGATATATGGAAATCGGTATGGACCAGTGATCCCAGATCGCGTTATTTCCTCAGGCATCCGAAGAACCCACGCCCCCACACCCCGTCGTGGGTTTTTCCCCTCTCTTCGTTTTCCATCTCGCCTTTCCTTTCCCACCGTGATCCAAGCGCGCAAAACCGGCATCTGTCATTCCTCCGTGTACAGCGAGTCACGATCGCCGACACAGTCGTCGATATCCTCTCGTCCATGCGGTACACTCTCTCTCTTTCCCTCTCTCTCTCTCTCTCTCTCTCTCTCTCTCTCTCTCTCTCTATCGCTCTCTTTCTCTCTCTCTCTCATTTGCATCCTGCTGCTCGTTCTCGGCGTCTCGGTCTCCCCCTCTCCCCTTCGCACCTCGTTTTTCCGCCGCTCCTTTGTCGAGCATCCGCAATACCGATTTCTGCTCTCTCGCGCGAAAAATCCACGAATTCGGATCACAGTGCATTAAATTGTCGTTACGTGCGTCGTTATAAAGCGATATCTGACACGGATGTGATCCTCTGCAGTCGCCCCCCCCCCCTCATCTACTCACTCCTCGCTCGCTTGATCCGCCAGAGGGATTCGTCTATATATAACACGTGGGAATTGTACGCCGTGAATGGATAAACGCAGTGCGAACGCGTTCTCTTTTTGTGCATCGATATTCCCGTTTCAATTGTTATTTTATCCGTTGAACGATTCATTTGGTACTTGGAAAACCGAATATAGTGTTCGTGCGTGTGTGTGTGCGTGTGTGTGTGTGGGTTACTATATAGATATTATAAATACAATGAGGATGTACAGTTGCGTGCAAAAGTTTCGGGCCATCCTAATTTTCAGGCATATTGCATTGAAATATAACGGTGGGGAAATAATAAACGAGTTATGACAACATGACACTTATATTTGAAGACAATCTATCTTCTATCTTCTATTTTCTATTTTCTATATTATATCTATATGAAGGGCAAAGTCCTGACTGACTGACTGACTGATTGACTGACTCATCATCGTCCAGCCTAAACCGCTGAAGGTAGAATCTATCTATATAGAGGGTGGACCATTTAACGTGACCAGCCCAAATATCTCCGTTGCCTTTAGAGTGACGAAAAAAAAAATCTCAGGAGGTAATTTGATTGATTTCGAAGGGCTGATACATAGTTTTTGGGTTCTCAAGATCATCAATGGCTTTTCAAATGGTAACATGTTTTTTTTTCATTAAGACTTTGTAGCTGGTATTCAGACGAATTCAACGACCTATGATATCATGACCTTGAAATGATTTTTCACTAAAATACACGTGTAAAAACGGGACATCATGATGGTATTGACAATAAGAATATCCGAATAATGTAATTGAATTTTTTGCGCAGAAAATTTATTGTAACAAATGTTTGAAGTGATGGCCATTAACCTCGACACATTTTTAAAGACGTTGGATAAATGATTCTCTTGACCTTCGAATAATTTATTATAAAACACCGTTCTTATGAAATTTACAATAAAACAAAACCTTTTTTAACATAAGGAGATATTTAAACTGCCTACGCTCATGGCTGAATGGCAGTTTTGCGCACGAAATAGTGTGAACATTTTTTTAACAATGTTATGGAAAAGTTGTCAAATCACTCAGGACATTATGACAAATTCATCATCAGTGTCACAATGTTGAATGCTCTGTGTTAAAAAGTGTTTCTTCCATTGTCAATTTTATAGAAACGGTGTAGACGATCGACTTAAAATTTGGAGGGTATATTCAGTATATGACAAAGAATTTACTTTATAAATTTGAATCAAATTGTAGCATTTCGTTAAGTGTCCCGAAATTCCTTAGGGAGTTTCGGGACATCTGGTGAAGTGCTACCATTTGATTAACATTTATACAGTTAATTCTTTCTCGTATACTGAATGCACCTTCCAAATTTTAAATCGATCGTCTACACCGTCCCTATAAAATTTACAATAAAAAAAAAACCCTTTTTAACATAAGGAGATATTTCAAGTGCCTACGCTCATCGCTGAATGGCAGTTTTACGCACGGAATAGTGTGCACATTTTTTGTTTTGTTTTGAAAAACTGTCAAATCACTCAGTACATTATGACAAAATCGATTTAAAATTTGGAGGGTACATTCAGTATATGACAGAGAATATAATGTATAAATTTGATTGGTACCATTTCGTTAAGTGTCCCGAAACTCCTTAAATCGATAAACAGCTATTGTTTTCTCATGAGCACTCTCTCCTCTCTTCATCTGCCCTCCCCTACCCCCCCCCCCCCCCTTTTCCGGCCACTACATATCTATATATCCGTATACATTGGCATATAAAAATTTATTCGCTTCGCACGTCGACACGTTCTCTCTTCACTTCCGATCTCCGCGCGCCACACCCTCGCTAAATTGTTACGCGTGGAAACATCGGTAGTCACAAAGTGGGCGTCATCTTAGGCGCCTTCTGCATCAATTTTCCCCGTCAGAAGCCACTAGATTGTGAAAACGCGATATTTATCATTTATACATAGTCAATACATAAACAATGTTTTTTTATATATAGTGGACATAGTATTTTGAAATTATTTAATTATTTTCCAATGTAATTATTAAGTATGGTATAATTATTTAACAGGAAGATATATATATGTATAGAGAGAGAGAGAGGGAGAGAGAGAGAGAGAAGTGATTTTTTCAAAATTTATAGACTCCACACAGAATATCCCTTCCGTTGCCGGGAGCTGTGAACTCATAAAACGTTCGGATACGATCGCGAAGATTTGCCTGTGAATACTCATTCGCCGGATATCGTTGATCCTCCTCCTCGCCGAGTCATCTAAAAATAAGTGTGCCGAGCGCGCGCGCGAGCGAGTTCATTGGGATTTACCTCCTCGTTTATGTGTGTATCTATATATGCATGCAGGTTTGAAATGTATGACTACCAAGGACGTGAGGGGTAAAAGCAAAGCCATCTAAAAGGGCAGCAACGCACATTCCCGCCCATATACCGAGTGTACATGAGCAATAAAAAGTGAATATAACAAACGCGTTGAAGAGTTCTTCGGGATGTATCTCTCATCGTAGCAAGCAAAGAAGTGTAAAGCGTACGTCCACGTTTTACGTATAACGGATATATATATATATATATATATATATATATATCGGGTGATTGACAATTATGAGATTTCCCTTGGCGAGCATATGGGATGTGTTATTCCGAGCAAAACGCTTCTTTTTTCAATGTCGTGCGACAAAAATTGGCCGAGATATTCCCATGCTGAGCCCGATGCTGAGTATACAATAGCATAGTAGTTGCTCATCTGGGAGTGATTTTTTTTTTCTTCAACTATTAAATAATAAACGAAAATTATTGAATCTTATGATCGATTTGCAATGAGACTTACCGTGTAAATTATTTTCTAGAGATAAAAAAAAATTGAACACATGTTTCACGCATGCGCAAGTGCTGTGCCATTCTTTACAACTTGGACTTTCAACTCGAATATCTCGTCTAATTTTTGTCGCACAGCATTATTGACCAGTCAATAAGCACGATAGTAAGAACTTTTGTGCTTATTAAATCGAATGGCGATAATAATTTTCCAATCAACCCCGAGAAATTGTTTAAAAACGTTAAAAAATCTTCAAAACCCGTTTAATTCGGAACCTAATAATTTTATCGTAAAATATGTCAAACAAAAGTTGTTCGGAACATAAAAATACGCAAAAAAGTATCGAACGTACATCTTCGTATCTTTAAAAATAAGGGAGAAAAAAACGAAAAACCATTCAATTTGGAGGTTAAAATCTCGAAGTTTCAAGAAAATGAAGAAATATCAATTTCGTATATATCTCGGGTTTTTTATGTTACATACTGCTTTAGTAAGAGTTAATCTAACTTTCTAGAGATTTTTTATATTTTTATTTATTTTATAAGTATTGAAAAATGACGACTGAACATTGACAAATTACTGGTTGAGGATCACTGTCAGAAAGAGACACAGTATATGGCTATGCCGTTCGGACTCATAGGCGAGGTTCTTTCTATCGTTCCCCGTGCATGCGTCGCAATAGACATATCTTGCGTCCCTTACATTCCCAGTGGTGCTTCGGCTGCAAAGCGATTTTGTCTCGCAAATGAATATTCATTCGTCTTTTTCTCCCTTATTTTTGAAGATACGAAGATGAACGTTCAATACTTTTTTACATACTTTTATGTCCCGAACAATTTTTGTTTGACATATTTTACGATAGAATTGTTAGGTTCCGAATTAAACGAGTTTTAAACGTTTTTTTTAACGTTTTCGAACAATTTCTCGGGAGTTGATTGCAAAATTATTATCGCCATTCGATTCACCGTCATCCAATTACCCTTGTATCAATTTTGCGTATTTGCACCGAAAAAGTTCTTACTTTCGAAATGTTTCCTGGCCTACATGAGAAAAAAAAAAAAGCGTTTTGCTCGCAATGACACTAGGCTGACAAAGAGAAGCCTGGTAGTCCTAAGTCACTTTGTACAAATACGTACATGTATATACATCCACACACATCCGCAGAGCCGAGGAACACAAAAAAATAGGAACGATTCCCATGTGCCGGTCGTTAGTTTTCCATCTTTACGAGTGTGACGAGAGCTCGAGCCGGATAAGGGCATGAGGACGGAGCAGCTCGATGCGTTGTGACGAGGACCCAAAGACAATCGCGACACTATGCCCTTTGGGAAATTAAAAAATTAATGCTTCGTTCTTCTCCCCTTCCTTCACTCCTCGCGTTTTTTTCCCCTTATTTTTGTCATTGGTGAACTTAGTGTGCGGAATCGCGGCGCGAAAAAAAAACAAAAATGACGCGTAACCGGCAACAGATCTTTCCGATGGTTGGTCCTCTCGCAACCCTCGGTCGACGAATCCTGCGGGACAAGCGCTCGAGAAGGTAGGTCGATCGTGATACGCACAAAAATCTTGGACAAAAGTAAAAATATTGCGGTGGTGTTGTTTTTACGTGGCAAAGAAGGGTAGCGGGAAATGTTGTCCAAAATTATTAACCCCGTGAGGATGATTATTGAAACATTGCTTATATTGTACAATTTATCAAAGCGAAGCGGGTCTATGCATAATTCCGTAACGAAATTACGACAGATGACGTTTACAGTCGTTTCGCCGCTCGCAAATGCGGCAACCATATACAGGACAAAATACTGGACAAAAAAAAAGTACGCACTAGTCGAAATTTCTTACCGCACTAAAATTTACATAGCGGACTCAAAAATAAAGGCAATTGAATTTCCCAAGTGGCGTTTTAAAGAGGACAAGTGTACCTATATTTTGCTTTTTTAGAAAATTTTATACGATTTTTTTTCACCCCGGTGCGCACTTTTGAACGTGGCCATTTTTCGGCTATTTTTTGGCCGGAGAAAATTAACTGCAAAGTTTGTAGAACATTTTTTCCTCGGTTTTTTTCCATGGTAAACTTAAAAAGGATATCAAAACATACATTTTTGGTTTTTAGAAAGTGTCGTACGATTTTTTTTCGCCCCAGTATTGCATTTTTAGCTAAAAAAGACATGTTTCAGAAAAAAGGCGTCATCGAAGAACTATAGGGTTTCAGAGGAAATGTCAAGAGGGCAAAAAGTTGCATGGGTTCACACTGGAGTGGCTAGAATTTTTTCAGAATTTTTTTTTAATATTTTTTTTACCATTTTTGGTTGAAACTTTGATGAGTGGAGAGACTCCACTTGGGAATTATGGGGTCTAGGACAATATATTGAGAAAGGAAATTTGTTTACAAATTTCCTTTCTCAATATATTGTCCTAGAAAGTCTTTAATATATTGTCATACAAAGGAAATTTGTTTGTTTATTTACGAAATTTCTTACCGCACTAAAATTTACATAGCGGACTCAAAAATAAAGGCAATTGAATTTCCCAAGTGGCGTTTTAAAGAGGACAAGTTTACCTTTATTTTGCTTTTCTAGAAAATTCTCTACGATTTTTTTTCGCCCCGGTGCGCACTTTTGAACGTGGCCATTTTTCGGCTATTTTTTGGCCGTAGAAAATTAACTGCAAAGTTTGTAGAACATTTTTTCCTCGGTTTTTTCCATGGTAAACTTAAAAAGGATATCAAAACATACATTTTTGGTTTTTAGAAAGTCTCGTACGATTTTTTTTCGCCCCAGTATTGCATTTTTAGCTAAAAAAGACATGTTTCAGAAAAAAGGCGTCATCGAAGAACTATAGGGTTTCAGAGGAAATGTCAAGAGGGCAAAAAGTTGCATGGGTTCACACTGGAGTGGCTAGAATTTTTTCAGAATTTTTTTTTACATTTTTTTTACCATTTTTGGTTGAAACTTTGATGAGTGGAGAGACTCCACTTGGGAATTATGGGGTCTAGGACAATATATTGAGAAAGGAAGTTTGTTTACATATTCATTTTTAATTAACAACAATCTTTTTATAATTTTTTTTCATTTTTCCATTTTAATTTTATCTTAATTTTCAAAAATAAAAAAAATACATCTAGAAAAATTGTAGTTAATTAAAAATAAAAACGTAAACAAATTTCCTTTCTTAATTGTCCTAGACCCCATAATTTTGGTTTCATCTGGTAGTATAAGACAAGAGAGACAGACGAAAAAATGGTACACGATTCAGTCTCTCAAAAATCTCATCGCTTTGTTTTCATTAGAAGACTGTTGTAACATTCTGCAGTTGAAGAAAAGGCTTTCTATATATAAATAGTCGCGGCTGTTAATAAAAGGCACGCCGATACCTTTCTTTGTTTTTTTCCAAATAACAACCTTGTTAGTGAAGAAAAAAGAATAATAATGTAACTTTTTTTTCAGCGCACTTTTATATCATGAACCTATATTCCTTTTTCGTATTCATGCGATGTATCGTGTTTTATGTTTATTTATTTAATTTGAATCTAATCTTTATTTATTTAATTTGAATATATTTATTATTTAAAAAGAATAGCTTGAACAAATAAAAAATACATTTTAAACTAATAGGGTCGTAGTAGGCGGTGAGACAAGGAAAAAACCTATTTGATTTAAATAGATTCTATTTAAATACTATAATAGAAAGGATTTTTCGAAAATAAACCCCTCAAGGGATAAAATATGTAGGATGTAAAATTTTGTATGGAAAAGAGAAATCACATTCTCGCGAAAATCAAGTCTCCTTCGGGACGAAGAGCCGCGAAAGTAAATGGAGGTTGGATCAAAGTCAAGGAACTTCGTGGCGCGGTAGGTCAGGAAATTCCCCTGTCTTCCGTAGATGCGATCCCTTTTTTCCTCTTGACGTACCGGATATAGGGGTTGGAATCGATCGTTTCTTTCGCGCAACACACAAATACACCCCAACAATAATTACCAATCGTAGGGGCGGAGGAGGGGGGGGGGGGCGCGAGACGATAAAATGCAGTAGAGCCAATTCTCCGCGATTTACAGCTTAATCTTTTGATCGTAAGAAAATCCGTATACGTGCTTCTACTCATTTTCCTTTTGTTTTTTTTTTTTTTTTTCATTTGCCAATGTGTCGAACACGTGTCGAGCACTTCTTACGCGTTTCCGTCGCGCTCCGTCAGACGGGGAGCGAGGGAGTTTGGGCCGGAAGGAAAGGAAGTGAAGGACTCCCTGTGTCAAGGTGTTCGTCCGGCCTTCAGTTTCCCGTTGCCGGTTTATTCTTTTGATTCGCGTTTTTAGTCGTTCTATCCAAAATACTTCGCCGCCAATCTATATATATATATATATATATATATATATATATATATATATATATATACACATATATAATGTGTATTGATTTTTTTCAAACGTTACAAATAAAGTGTTAAATTGAAAATGAAAATTTGGCGTTAAAAATTGAAATGATTTAAAATGTATATATTGGGTGAAGTAAAAAGTTCGGAGCGTTTTCCGCTAGATGTCTTTAGTGAGTCATATCTCACGATGTATACATCGCATCGGGTCATACTATACGGCGATTTAAAGGTGACATTACCCTTCAAAAAAAGTTCTTTGACAGTTTTGTGTTTGGTGAAGCCAGTTGTGTGTTACAGCGTTCCAAAATGGAGGTAAAAAAAGAGAAAATTCGATACATTCTTCAGTACCACTACGACCAAGGTGAAAAGGCGGAGCAGGCGGTCAAAAAAAAATTGTACTGTTTATGGACCCAATACAGTATCGAATGCAACAGCAAAGCGGTGGTTCCAACGATTCCGTTCTGGTAATATGGACGTCGAAGATGAGGCACGCTCTGGTAGGCCAATCGTCGAAAATGTCGATAAAATCATGGAAATCGTCGAGTCGGACCGGCATGTGAGCACTTATTCCATTGCTCAGGAACTGAAGATTAGCCAGAAAACCGTTTGGAACCATTTGCATAAGGCTGGTATCAAGAAGAAGCTCGATGTATGGGTGCCACACGAATTGACGCAAAAGAACCTTTTGGACCGAATTGATGCCTGCGATTCTTTGCTGAAACGTAACGAAATCGACCCATTTTTTAAGCTAATGGTGACTGGCGATGAAAAATGGATCACATACGAGAACAACAGCCGAAAAAGATCGTGGTCCAATCGCGGTGAGCCGGCCCAAACGATCGCCAAGCCCGGATTAACGGCCAAGAAGGTTTTGCTGTGTGTTTGGTGGGATTGGAAGGGAATCGTCCACTATGAGCTGCTCCCATCGGGCCAAACATTCAATTCGGACGTCTACTGTCAACAACTGACCAGATTGAAGCCGGCGATCGACCAGAAGCGGCCAGAATTGGCCATTAGGAAGGGTGTTGTGTTCCATCAAGATAACGCCAGGCCGCACACATCTTTAACGACGCGCCAGAAACTCCGAGGGCTTGGATGGGAGGTTCTATCGCACCCGCCGTATAGTCCAGACCTGGCACCAAGCGATTATCACCTATTCAAGCATTTGCAAAATTTTCTTGATGGTACAAAACTGGCCTCAAGAGAGGCTTGTGGAAATGAGCTGGTCAAGTTTTTTTACCAATAGGGACGAGGACTTCTTCAATCGCGGAATTATGAAATTCCCTTCAAAATGGACAAAAGTTATCGAACAAAACGGCGCATATTTGATCTAAATCGGATAATCCTATGTTAATTTCATCGTCAAAATAAAGCGCAAAAACGCTCAAAACTTTTTACTTCATCTAATATATATATATATATATATATATACTTCGTATTATTTCAGTCGGAGTATCAAGCTCCGATATTACACGCCTCTCGATTTCCATCGAGAGGCGTGTAATATCGGAACGATACCACAAAATACGAGGCATCGTCGTGTGCATTTCCCCGTGTTGTGAAAACTCGCCCACGCCAGCAGTACCAAGATCCTGCCGCCCACGTGTTTTTGCTGCAGCTTGGTACTTTAACCGCTCTCGGTCACTTTCCGTCTCTCACTCTCTCTCTCTCTCTCTCTCTCTCTCTCTCTCTCTCTCTCTCTCTCTCTCTCTCTCTCTCTCTCTCTCTCTCTCTCTCTCTCTCTCTCTCTCAGTCGCTTTCTTCTTTTCTCCCTCTTGTTTACTTTATTTCCGCCGCTTGTCGTTGTTTCGGGATACCTAGCGGAAAAGCCATTAGTACATACGTCTTTATATATATATATATATATATATATATATATATATATATATATATATATATGATCACTGAAGATGAACATTTATTCAACCGCGAAATAACAGAGCTCGAGTACGGTTGGAGCTTCACTAAGTGTAGCAGACACAATGAGAAATTCAAGACAGAATCATCCAATTCGAGGATCCTTATGCTCCTGGCTACTTTGTCGTACTTTTTCCTTTGTTTTTTTTATTTACTGTCGCTACCGTCCAAGAAGATCTACCCAGTTCCATTTTCATTGGTCTCCTTTTTATTAAAAAAAAAGAAATAATAATAAAGGGTGAATAAAAATGGATTTACGAAAAATCCTACTCCGTGGGATCCCGCGTTTTCCGTCTGGTTAAAGTTGCCATCGATCCAAACATTTTTTTTTTTTTAATCAATACGCTTTGTGTGAATGCACATTTTTTTCAAAATCTAAAATTGAAA
This sequence comes from Ophion ventricosus, assembly GCA_963932345.1. Taxonomy (NCBI): domain Eukaryota; kingdom Metazoa; phylum Arthropoda; class Insecta; order Hymenoptera; family Ichneumonidae; genus Ophion; species Ophion ventricosus. The sequence continues at coordinate 32,964,130 of OZ010715.1, read as the reverse complement.
TAAACAATGTTAGAATTTGTATTGTTTTATTCTGTCATCATAATACATGTATACGTTATACGAAATACATTTTTATATTTTTTTTCGGCGCAAGCCGAGGAAACTTCAGCGAGGCTCGCTTAAGGATCTAGGACTCTAGGATTTAATCGCGTTTAAAGTTTCAATACGATAAAACTATAAATTTTAGTGACTCACCGATCAATCAGCGATTCCAGGCCCATACACTAACCCTTCAACTTCCTCGAAAAGCTGATTTTCTTCCATTTGCTGCTGTTTTCGGGCTGTACGAGCTAATTTTGTCGAGGAAAGACTCATCCGGTTCTGCCGGAATATATATACGCGCGTGTAGTGGTGCCTGGCGGAGCACGGTAGGAGCACCGCTCCGCCAGGCACCACTACACGCGCGTATCGCTCACCGACGTAAGCCCGCTCATCGGGCGCGCCTGATTGGCCCGTCTTTAAAAATTAATAATAATTCAGGGGTTGATCCGGGAACCATACATGCTTATATCAATCGACTCAGAATTTCACCCCCAACCCCCCATTTCAGGGATGACATTCCGTCCTGGGACACCCTGTATATACAGGGTGAGGCACATAAAGTGTTACAGAGCAATAGCACTCAAACTATTGATCATATCCAAAAATGTTTCAGACAAAAGTTTCAGTGTTCGAGAAGGCCGTCATACTAGATCACCCTATTTTTTTATCGGTGGAGCCGCTGAAGCTACGCCAAGGTCAACTCCACTTTTTTAAATGGAACCATGTATTTTTTTTCGCCTGACCTTATTACCGATTTTAAGACGAATTCAGCGACCTACAACACAAGGTCATTCTAGTCACGCAAAGTATGAAAATAGTCGAAAAATCGAAAAACATCGGAATAATCACTTTCAAAGGATCCACTAACCTTGGTTTGGGTCTACCTACAGAAGATGCTCGAAGTGATGACCCTCGACTTGTAAACACTTGTAAACACGCCTGACCATGCCTGACAACATGAAAGAAACAATACGCCGAGTATGTACCGAAATTACACCACAAATGTTGGCTGAAGTTAGACGGTCTTTTCATCAGCGAATTATGAAAGTGCTTACAAGTCGAGGGTCATCACTTCGAGCATCTTCTGTAGGTAAACCCAAACCAAGATTAGTGGATCCTTTGAAAGTGATTATTCCGATATTTTTCGATTTTTCGACTATTTTCATACTTTGCGTGACTAGAATGACCTTGTGTTGTAGGTCGCTGAATTCGTCTTAAAATCGGTAATAATGTCAGGCGAAAAAAAAATACATAGTTCCATTTAAAAAAGTGGAGTTGACCTTGACGTACCTTCAGCGCCTCCACCGATAAAAAAAGTAGGGTGGTCCAGTATGACGGCCTTCTCGAACACTGAAACTTTTGTCTGAAACATTTTTGGATATGATCAATAGTTTGAGTGCTATTGCTCTGTAACAGTTTATGTGCCTCACCCTGTCTACATATATATATATATAATGCGTTTGGATTGTTTTTTAATGTTGTCACATTATTAATCATATATATATATATATATATATATATATATATATATATATATGAATTTATTTATTGAATACTTTTAATTTTTAACACCGTAAACCGGGGTAACTTTGGGACACTTTTTCACGTTTTTTATGACTTCTGCCAATATATATTGAGCTGGATAACTGAGACTATGGTGTTATATGAAGTTAACCTTCTTCCTTTAAAACATGGGCATGATTTTACTCTACAACCAATGACACCCGCATAAAAATTCTTCATCTTTGTCCCAATCTTACCCCATGAATTGGGGTAACTTTGGAACAGTACTGTTTTTGCTTAGAAACACTAAGGAAAAATCAATCTGTCCGAATGTTACATAAAAGTATTTTAATAGAGGCTTAATCTCTCTCTCTCTCTCTCTCTCTCTCTCTCTCTCTCTCTCTCTCTCTCTCTCTCTCTCTCTCTCTCTCAAAGGATGAGACATCCTTTATTTAAAAAAAATTAGGAGTAATAAATAATCATAAATGCACCGAGAGAGAAGAGCAGGGAGAGATGAAGATGTTCGCGATAGAAGATTACGTGGGACTTGCAAAGCGCATCTCGATCATAGGTACGTAGGATCTAAGAGTGGCCTCAACTACTCCAACTCTGTTGGCTTCGTCATCTTTTCTATATATATATATATATATATATATATATATATATATATATATATATAAACCCAATGCGTTGGGTGGCCTCTCCGGGTGGATCAGCACAAGAGCGAGCACCAAATCCTTGGGGGAACGAGACCAAAGACCCGAAGTTCCGTGAATTTAATAGGATTAAGTACAAGTGGGAATGGAGCTTGGGGGGATGAAAAGCGTGTTCAAGTGAGGCTGCCGACTTATATACAAGTATACACGTACACATATATATATATATAAAAGCATTCGAAACTTTCGAACGAAATAGTCGAAGACATCGTTGCCCCGGGCTTTTGCGGTGAGACCTCGTTGTTTGCGAGTTGCATCAGCGAGTATGCCTTCGCACAAATAATCAACTCACTCTCTATGTACAAGGTGTCTCGGACATGGTTGTACGAGCTCACATCTCGGGAAGTACGTATTGCGAAGGAAAATGTTTCGAGTAACAGTGGTTTGGTTTCAACAGGGGAAAAAATATGGTTATGTCAATTTGACCTTGTGTATAAAGGCCAAGGTCATTCGAAGGTCAAATTTAAAATTTGTGATGAAAACCCTTATTTTTTATTGGAGCTTCTTGTAGCTTGGCTCTCGAGTGCTTTTCAAAACACTATGGATACGTATTTTTTTTATCGAGTAGTTTTTTAGTTGTGAGAATCGGCAGTTACAATGAAAGTTAACAATGACCTGACATTTCAATTTATTAATAAAACATGATATTTATTTGAAAAGTACGAGTATTTTTTTCATTTCAATATGAGGTACAAATATGGAGGTTATGTGTGGAAGACAATATCCGATAAATGGCCGCCTCGTCTCTGTTTGCAAACGTTCACTCTTTTGACGAAATTTTCAATAACATTTTGCCATAATTGCGAAACAAATTCATTAAGACCTTAGGCCACTCTAGGATTTTTCAAAAATGGATTTTTTTTTGTTAAAAATGTACCTTAGTATCTATGAAATTATATTCCAAAAGATTATGGGTGTGAAAAATCTCTAAGTACTCGATTTTCGAATTCTAGCGTAAGTTCTCTTGATTCATGTCGTGACTTTCTACTAACTTTAAACGCGTTTATCTCAAAACTACATTTTTCGAGTCGGCCGGACTCACAACTCAAATAATATTCAACCGATTCACTTGAAATTTTAACTGTGTATTTAAAATTACATTTTCTGAGGCACTGCGTAGGATTTTTTAAAATTATATTGCACAGTTCCTTTTTTATAAACAATTTTCTGACGATTTTCTCATGGCATTTAATACTTTTAATTTTAGAAATGCGCCATTTTGACAAAAAAACAATATATCAAAAAAATTCTACGTACTCCTATAGCTGTTCTTATATATAATCGAAAAAACTTTAGTGTCTCATCATAACTAAAAAATTATAGGAGCTGTTGGTCCAGCGGTTGACCTTCCAAAAATAAACGCGTCATCGGAAAAATGCTGCACAGTCGCCATTTTGACATGTATCGCTGTGAAAAAATAATTTTCTATAGTCAATTACGTGTATAATAAAACACCTATTTTGTAATTCCTATTTATTTTATGGTTTCGATGAAAAAAATAAATAAAAAAAATATACGCAAAAAAGTTAAACTTGTACTTTGGTGTCGTAAAACCAAACACAAGTTTATTTTTCTTTCAATTACTCCATTAGGGATGGGAAAAGTTTGCATCATAGTGATCGCGTCCTTTCCGTAAGATCGTTATTTACCAGTCTCTTCTGTACATATATACGTACGATGGTCGTTATTCGATCTTGGTACGACGTGATCGGCTAGCCCACCTCCTCCGCGTTTTGCGCACAGCTTGGCCAAAATGTTCGCAGTGCCCTCGACATTACCCTCCTAAAATCGTTTAGCTTTCCTTAACGCGAGAAAACGTGGTCTCGTAAAATGCTAATTTTATAGGAATCGTGCGCTTCCATTCTCTCTCTCTCTCTCTCTCTCTCTCTCTCTCTCTCTCTCTCTCTCTCTTCCCCTCCCCCTCTCTCTCTCTCTCACTCTCTCTCCCTCTGATTGTGTGTATTACGTCGACTTTTTTGGTAGCAGAAGAGCAGTAGAGGAGAGTGGGGCACAATGTGTCACGGGGCGCAGTGAGCCACATGCGGTTTCTCGGAGGTTTGTAGCTCGTAAATTCCGAAATTTTATGTGTTGGACCGTCATTTATATTAGGTTTCGTTAAGCCTAAAAAAAAATCGCTAGCAGCTCACAAAGGATTATTGAAAATTAAAAATTGATTTGAGTCTTGGAAAAAAAATATTTCGCTTGCCGGGAAAATGTAAAATATAACGGCACTTTCTGTAGCTGCTCCGGTTTTCGGTCCTAATCGATAGTTTTATTATTTATCATGCACTCAGTGACTTGTGTTTTTCCATTCGTAGTTTAATTAATAGTTATTTTCATCAATAATCAAATATTTTACTAGTGGGGTACAGTGTGTCACCGAGTGGTGGGGCAAAATGAGTCGACTCCCAATGAGGAAACAAACAAGTGACGACGCTCCGAAGAAGCGAAATGTGTCACGAGCAACTATCAATCACATGCGATTTCTCGGAGTTTTGTAGCTTGCAAAATCCGAAATTTATTGTGTTGGTTCGTGATTTACATTAAATTTCGGCTGACCTAAAAGAAAGCCAATAGCAGCTCACGAATAATTATTAAAAGTACAAAATTAATTGGAGTCTCGAAAAAAAAAAAATCGCTTGCCGGGAAACCGTCAAATATTGTGGGGCAATTGTGTGGAGCACAAAGTGTCATCGAGTTGTCTAGCACAATGAGTCGACTCCCAATGTTAATGGCAAAGAATACCCGTTGTGTAATAATCGGTATGTATGAAAATCTGTTATCTATGTTAGGAAAATATAAGAGTTTCAACCGGCTCGTTGTGCCCTACGTTTCGCAGCACTTGACACACTGTACCCACCTATCTGACACATTGTACCCCACCCGTGGGGCACAGTGAACCGATCCGCAAATTTTTTTCGAACCCATTATTTTAGGATTTTTAGACTTTTTGCAAATAATATGGTAGCTTTATTGTACACCCAAGGGTCTATAAAATCGGTTATGACCTTTTTTCTAATCAGACTACGTTGGTAAGAGTAAAAATTCGATAGAAAAAAAGTGACGCACTGTGCCCCACATTCCCCTAATTATGAACCTTTCAAAAATAATACTCGACATTTGCGGCTTGGTTAATTTACCTAAACCTCCTTGTGCAAATGCTTATTTTTTGTATCGTCATGAATCACATGTCCCAATATAATTCTTTTTAAAATTTTCTCTCTCCTAAGAAATTCGTCACAGCCAACTTAAGGAAAAAAATCCTAATCTACGAATCCCC
>OZ010715.1:32832265-32958389 GCA_963932345.1 Ophion ventricosus | reverse complement strand
CGTTGTTTGCGAGTTGCATCAGCGAGTATGCCTTCGCACAAATAATCAACTCACTCTCTATGTACAAGGTGTCTCGGACATGGTTGTACGAGCTCACATCTCGGGAAGTACGTATTGCGAAGGAAAATGTTTCGAGTAACAGTGGTTTGGTTTCAACAGGGGAAAAAATATGGTTATGTCAATTTGACCTTGTGTATAAAGGCCAAGGTCATTCGAAGGTCAAATTTAAAATTTGTGATGAAAACCCTTATTTTTTATTGGAGCTTCTTGTAGCTTGGCTCTCGAGTGCTTTTCAAAACACTATGGATACGTATTTTTTTATCGAGTAGTTTTTTAGTTGTGAGAATCGGCAGTTACAATGAAAGTTAACAATGACCTGACATTTCAATTTATTAATAAAACATGATATTTATTTGAAAAGTACGAGTATTTTTTTCATTTCAATATGAGGTACAAACATGGAGGTTATGTGTGGAAGACAATATCCGATAAATAGCCGCCTCGTCTCTGTTTGCAAACGTTCACTCTTTTGACGAAATTTTCAATAATATTTTGTCATAATTGCGGAACAAATTCATTAAGACCTTAGGCCACTCTAGGATTTTTCAAAAATGGATTTTTTTTTGTTAAAAATGTACCTTAGTATCTATGAAATTATAGTCCAAAAGATTATGGGTGTGAAAAATCGCTAAGTACTCGATTTTCGAATTCTAGCGTAAGTTCTCTTGATTCATGTCGTGACTTTCTACTAACTTTAAACGCGTTTATCTCAAAACTACATTTTTCGAGTCGGCCGGACTCACAACTCAAATAAATTTCAACCGATTCACTTGAAATTTTAACTGTGTATTTAAAATTACATTTTCTGAGGCACTGCGTAGGATTTTTTAAAATTATATTGCACAGTTCCTTTTTTATAAACAATTTTCTGACGATTTCTCATGGCATTTAATACTTTTAGTTTTAGAAATGCGCCATTTTGACAAAAAAACAATATATCAAAAAAATTCTACGTACTCCTATAGCTGTTCTTATATATAATCGAAAAAACTTTAGTGTCTCATCATAACTAAAAAATTATAGGAGCTGTTAGTCCAGCGGTTGACCTTCCAAAAATAAACGCGTCATCGGAAAAATGCTGCACAGTCGCCATTTTGACATGTATCGCTGTGAAAAAATAATTTTCTATAGTCAATTACGTGTATAATAAAACACCTATTTTGTAATTCCTATTTATTTTATGGTTTCGATGAAAAAAATAAATAAAAAAAATATACGCAAAAAAGTTAAACTTGTACTTTGGTGTCGTAAAACCAAACACAAGTTTATTTTTCTTTCAATTACTCCATTAGGGATGGGAAAAGTTTGCATCATAGTGATCGCGTCCTTTCCGTAAGATCGTTATTTACCAGTCTCTTCTGTACATATATACGTACGATGGTCGTTATTCGATCTTGGTACGACGTGATCGGCTAGCCCACCTCCTCCGCGTTTTGCGCACAGCTTGGCCAAAATGTTCGCAGTGCCCTCGACATTACCCTCCTAAAATCGTTTAGCTTTCCTTAACGCGAGAAAACGTGGTCTCGTAAAATGCTAATTTTATAGGAATCGTGCGCTTCCATTCTCTCTCTCTCTCTCTCTCTCTCTCTCTCTCTTCCCCTCCCCCTCTCTCTCTCTCTCTCACTCTCTCTCCCTCTGATTGTGTGTATTACGTCGACTTTTTTGGTAGCAGAAGAGCAGTAGAGGAGAGTGGGGCACAATGTGTCACGGGGCGCAGTGAGCCACATGCGGTCTCTCGGAGGTTTGTAGCTCGTAAATTCCGAAATTTTATGTGTTGGACCGTCATTTATATTAGGTTTCGTCAAGCCTAAAAGAAATTCGATAGCAGCTCACAAAGGATTATTGAAAATTAAAAATTGATTTGAGTCTTGGAAAAAAAATATTTCGCTTGCCGGGAAAATGTAAAATATAACGACACTTTCTGTAGCTGCTCCGGCTTTCGGTCCTAATCGATAGTTTTATTATTTATGATGCACTCAGTGACTTGTGTTTTTCCATTCGTAGTTTAATTAATAGTTATTTTCATCAATAATCAAATATTTTACTAGTGGGGTACAGTGTGTCACCGAGTGGTGGGGCAAAATGAGTCGACTCCCAATGAGGAAACAAACAAGTGACGACGCTCCGAAGAAGCGAAATGTGTCACGGGCAACTGTCAACCACATGCGATTTCTCCGAGTTTTGTAACTTGTAAAATCCAACATTTTTTGCATTGGTCCGTGATTTATATTAATTTTCGGCTGACCTAAAAGAAAGTCAATAGCAGCTCACGAAGAATTATTAAAAGTAGAAAATTAATTTGAGCCTCGAAAAAAAAATTTCGCTTGCCGGGAAAACGTCAAATATTGTTGGGGCAATTGTGCGGAGCACAATGTGTCATCGAGTTGTTGAGTACAATGAGTCGACTCCCATTGTTATTGGCAAATAATAGCCATTGTGAAATTATCGGTATATATGAAAATCTGTTATCTATGTTAGGAAAATATAAGAGTTTCGATCGGCTCGTTGTACCCTACGTTTCGCAGCACTTGACACACTGTACCCATCTGTCTGACACATTGTACCCCACCCGTGGGGCACAATGAGCCAATTCATACATTTTTTTCGAACCCATTATTTTAGGATTTCTAATCTTTTTGCAAAAAATATGGTAGCTTCATGGTACGCCCAAAGGTCTATAAAATCGGTTATTACCTTTTTTTCTAATCAAACTACTTTGGTAAGAGTAAAAATTCGATAGAAAAAAAGTGACACACCGTGCCCCATCTTCCCCTAATCGATGGGGTTGAGTTTGCATGATTGGTAAGCAACGAAAATTCAACGAAGCAAACTTCAACGTGAATCGTCACTCGTCCATTCATCCTTCATTTTTTTACCATACGAAAATATTCCCATTAACGGCTAATCAACGATTCCAAGTTTGTTTTTCGACCAATGACGTAATATTTTACGTAAACAAAACAAACAACAAAAAAACGTTGATTTTTCGTTGCCGCTACCTGTATTTTTCCCCTTAAAGTGAATCGACGTAACACACGCAAACGAGTCAAACACGTGACCTTAAGGTCCGAGGCGCCCGTGCCCACAGTGGGGAAAAGACGAGGATTAAAAGTGGCGCGGGGGAGGGCGTGGAGGGAGGTAGCGCCCCACAGATCGAGGGGAGCGATATACATTTTCGTAACGCTGACCGAGATGGCTACACAAGCTCCAGGCTCGTTTTCGTCTGCCGTATGTGCACGCCTCACTTTATATTACTATCGATCTGCTGATAGCTGCAAAAGAGCGGGGGGCGAAAGGAAGCGAGAGAGAGAGAGAGAGAGAGAAAGGGATGGCAAAGGGAACTCGAGGCGCGCATGGCGACTCGGCGGCCGCAGCGTACAGTGTGGCGGCCTTTAATCCGGCGCCTCGACGCCCCCGACGTCGCCAAACCTACGAGAAAACCCTTCGCGGCCACATTGTCGTTGGCACTCGCCGTACGTGCATGGATACGCGTCACTTCGAACGAAAAAAAAAAATAAAATAAAAAAAATAATAATTGTAAAAAGAAGAGTAAAGAAGAAAAACACCGTTTAATATAGGAAGGAAAAGTGCAGTTACTATTCAGTGACGTATTTCGGCTCCAAGTAATTCACATCCAGTGTTAGTGCAGTTGTGTGTGTGTATGTGAATATTTACATACATATAATTACATTATTATTACTATTATTCGTGTGTACATATATATATATATATATATATATATATATATATATATATATATTAATATTATCATTATTATTTTTCTAATAAGATTCTATTTCTCCGTGCGACGCACTTTCTCAGCTTGCACTGGGAAACATTATTATTATTGTTGTTGTGCAAATCCAAGGCCAAGCATTACACACCCACACACACACACACACACGCACACACACACACACACACACACACACACACACACACACACACACACACACATACATACATACATATATATATATATATACATATAAATATATTGTCTGTGTGCGTGTGGGTGCCCGCGCGCGCGTGTGTGTGTGTGTGTGTGTGTGTGTGTGCGTGTGCGTGTGTGTGTGTGTGTGTGTGCGTGCGTGTGTGTGTGCGTGGGTGTATGTATATATATACAGTGGGTTAAAAAAGTATTTGCACACTTCGTGTTTTTCAAATTATCCTTGGAAAAAAATTAAAATGCTTTCACATTTTATTTCTTTCGAAAAAAATTTTCGCACATTTTATTTTTCTTCGACAAAAAAGAAAAATGCTAAAGTACTTTATTTTTTTTCGCAGGATAATTTGAAAAAGACGAGGTGTGCAAATACTATTTTTACCCACTGTAAAAATATATATAAATATATAAATTCATGTACTCCCTTTAAAATTTAGAGCAGCTGTGACTACTCGCAACAATTGACCATTTTTTTTTTCCGTCCCCCGAACGCATCCATACGTCATGAAATTTGTGCCACACCCACAGTGAAGTCGCTACATTTTCTCTCTCTCTGTCACCCTCCCTCCCTCCCTCCCTCTCTCTCTCTCTCTCTCTCTCTCTCTCTCTCTCTCTCTCTCTCTCTCTCTCTCTCTCTGTCTATGGCGTTGAAGTTTGCATCGTTTGAACGCAACGAAAATTCTTAACTTTTTCGTTTTTATTATTTCGATTCTTTCTTTTGCAACTTTTCGTTATGAATTTTATAAGGTTTCTCAAAAATGTTCCGTGACATTCGTAGCCTAAATGTGCAAAATAATTGGGGAATACGAAAGAAATATATTTTTGTTGCATTCCAACGATGCAAATTTCAATAGCATCACTGTCTCCTTCTCTCTCTCTCTCTCTCTCTCTCTCTCTTATCCTTTCTCTCTTTTTCCTCTCTCTTTCTCTCTCTCTCTCTCTCTCTCTCTCTCTCTCTCTCTCTCTCTCTCTCTCTCTCTCTCTCTCTCTCTCTCTCCTCTCTCTCTCTCTCTCTCTCTCTCTCTCCTCTCTCATCCTTGCTCTCTTTTTCTTCTCTCTTTCTCTCTCTCTCTCTCTCTCTCTCTCTCTCTCTCTCTCTCTCTCTCTCTCTCTCTCTCTCTCTCACACACACACACACACACACACACACACACACACACACACACACACACACACACACACACACACACACACACACACTCTCTCAGTTCTCAAAAGAAGAAAAAAAGGAAAACAATAACATGTACCAAATTTAATTGATTCGTGTGTGTGTGTGTGTGTGTGTGTGTGTGTGTGTGTGTGCGCGTGTGTGTGTGTGTGTTTTACTAATTTTCATATTCAATAATTGCGCACGTTGCAAAGTAAATGATTTTGCTGACTGCGCTGGATGGATGAGGTGATATCGTGTCGTGCGTGTGTTCGACGCACACCAGTAAAAGACTGACGAGGCGCTACCCCATATCGAAGTATTACGAGGCTCATTTCCGCGACTATCCTAGCACATTTACCGCGCGCGTCGAAGGACTCTCCCGAGATCATCCCGTTGCTTACACGCCCAAACGACTCGACGCGCGTCACTCGTATGGCTCCGACGTTGCGCACTCGAATCGTACTATGTGCGTGAGCACGCTTCCGAGCCCCTACTAACGGGCGCTCCTTCGCGTATGATTCATCGGGCAACTGTTGCGGTACACGTTTACGGTCGGGGGATGGAGTGAGAGAGAGAGAGCGAGAGAGGGAGGGTGAGAACGAGCTGGACAGTTAATTGCTTTCCTTGCTATTTTTTTTTTCTCTTTTTTTTAGTACTTTTTCGATACTCATATGATATCTGACCATTCATTATTATTATTATTATTATTATTTCTTCAGAATATATAAATAAATATTAGAACGATTAATTGTTTTTTTAAACTTATTTTTATTTTTTTCCTTCGGTGGTGCCCTATGTGTGTGTATGTAGAAATGAAATAAATTTCACATTATAAAAAAGAACAAATTGAAAAAAACAAACATTCTTTAAAATTTGCCTTAAGGCGGGATCCTGAATTAGCCGGTTCGAAAAATCGATATTTTGAGGAATTTTTTTCGGGTAAAAAAAAAGCAAGTTTAGCGAAATTTTCAGATTATTTTATTGCATGTCTGAACATAAGAAAACAATTTTTTTTAAAGAAAAATATCAACAGGCAACCGATTTTTATGCACATTCGTGCCACTGCTGTTTCCATGCGGCGTGACAAATGGAGCTCGTAATTTTCATCTGAAACAAAAAAACCAAAAACCATTTTAATTGTGACATATTTTTCTTCTATATGAACTAAAAAAAACGAAAAAAATTTTGAAATTTGAATGTTTTTTCGGGTTTGAAGTAGAAAATGTGCTTTTGTGAAAAAAAAAAATTATTTCAACTTGCTAAAAAAATTGTTAAGAATTTTTTTTTCGACAATGTTTTTAGTTCAAATAGAAAAGAAAACGATACTGAAGCGAACAAGCTTTGGTTTGTTTCGATTGGACTTCTAGTTTTTTGGTAATCAGTTACGCCAAATTAGAAAAATCGTAAAAACGAAAACTCGAGAAAACGGGCGCCCTAACTGCCCGAGCGCCCGTATACCTGCTCGCCACTCCACTACGTTCAGTGCTGTATCTTTGGAAATATTTCGAATTGGGCTATAAAACTTTGTCTAGACATTCTTAGATACATCAGGAATAGATTTAAACAATAAAAAAAAAATCGATTTTTTGGACCTTCTAATTCAGGATCCGGCCTTAATTGAACCAAACAAATGAAAAAAAAACACCTCTCGGACCACCCTAAAAACTTTTTATTTTCTTTTTTTTTATTTTTTTATATTTTAATGTAATAAAAATAAAAAATTAATGAATTAATATAATAAATACGTATGAAAATAATAAATATAATATAAAAAAATTCAAAAATCTTTTTATTTTTATTTTATTAAAAAAAAATTACTTCTATTTAATTTTAATTTAATATTGATCAATTTTATAAATATATATATATAAATATATATATATATACAGGGTGGATCAATAACTATTAGCACCTTGGATATCTTCGAAACTATAAGGTTCACAGAAATATTTGCTAAAATGAAATTGCACAGTACGAAAGGGGCCATCCGATAGCGATAATAGTTTTTTGCAGGTGTAGGTACTTCGGACATTTGAAGGTCAAATCCATTTTTTTAAATGGATTGGTATGTTTTTTTTCTGTATCATGAAAGAGGAGCTTAAAACGAGTTCAACGACCTATAACATAAGGTCATTGAAGGTCATAGAAAGTACAGAAAGGCGATAATACTTACAGTTTCGGTAGTAAATAAAATTACTACGTTTACAGTAAGTGTTCGAAATGACGACCATCAATATCAATGCGTACGTTATTATGTACGTTTACACATTTCTTAGACAAGTACAGAAAGTACAGAAAGGCGATAATACTTACGGTTTACTTACCGGTGCAATGGTCTAGCGGTTAGCGTGCTTGCCACTAAACCTGCGGACCGGGAGGTCCCGGGTTCGAATCCCAGTCGCGTACATTTCGTCGTGAAAAGTTTTTCTTCGGCATTTCGCGGCGAAATAAGACTAGTTCCACGACTGGGGGGCGAACTTTTGATGACCGGCTGTATTGGTATAGGTTTTCCGCAGTTTCCCTATACCCATGACAGAAATGTCATGATGAATATGATACAGAGGGGAAAGTCGGCTGCGGCCGCAAGGTGGGGGATGGAAGGTAGACGGGGGAATTGTGGAGGGGAGGTGGGAATTGTGGAATCAGGAAGATATAGAAGGGCGAACTGGAATGGGTGACAGACCGAAGTTGAGATAGGGGCTCGTAAAAAAGGGTAAGACCCTGTACGACTGGAACAAACCAATAAAATAAAAAAATAAAAAAATACTTACGGTTTACTTCACTGAAAATAAACACTCCTTCAAGGACACTTTAATAAGTTTGCAGGATAAGATAAACATGATAAGATTAGTATCGATAAATCGGTCAATCGAGTAAAATGTATCCGTTTGAAGAGCAAGTCGATATGCTTCTTATTTATGGCGAATGCCAACAAAATTCTGTAAGGGCAAAAACCTTGTATGGTGAACGATATCCACATCGGTCTCAGCCATCGCGTCAAACATTTAAAAATGTGTGTGATAAACTTAGGCAAACCGGTAGTTTAAGTGTCCGTAGTAGTGTACGAAAAAAACGCGTAACGAATGAAGAAATGGAAATCGGTGTGCTCGCAAGTGTGTCTCGAGATCCTTACATTAGTTCCCGACAAATTGAAAATGAATCTGGCATTAGCAGGAGCAGCGTACTTCGCATTTTGCACCGTCACAAATTTCACCCGTACCATGTTAGTCTTCGCCAAGAATTGCATGGGAACGACTTCGTGAATCGCGTGTAAGTATTATCGCCTTTCTGTACTTTCTATGACCTTCAATGACCTTATGTTATAGGTCGTTGAACTCGTTTTAAGCTCCTCTATCATGATACAGAAAAAAAAGCATACCGATCCATTTAAAAAAAATGGAGTTGACCTTCAAATGTCTGAAGTACCTCCAGCTGCAAAAAACTATTATCGCTATCGGATGGCCCCTTTCGTACTGTGCAATTTCATTTCAGCAAATATTTCTGTGAACCTTATAGTTTCGAAGATATCCAAGGTGCTAATAGTTCTTGATCCACCCTTTATATATATATATATATATATATATATATATATATAAATATGACTTCAAAAAAATTCGATTCAATAAAAATGAAAAAAAATCTCGAAAATGAAAAAAGATCGTAAAACATATTTGGGACTGATTCGAAGTGGCACTGATACGAGCCATCTAGGTTTTCCGTTTGGACGTCACTTTTTCAAGTTGCTGGTACACGGTGAGAATTAAAAAGTAATTTTTGTGGTGAATTTCAAGGTAAAAATTACCATAATATATTTCAATGTGGTGACAAGTGAGAAAAGCATAATAATTCGTATGCGACAAGTTTTTTTTAACTCACGTTACAGAAAATTTCAAATACGTAGGTAAAATTTTACTATACAAGAAGGGTAGCGCGCACGATAATTTTTACCGAGAGCACAATACATTTTCCTATAACACTCATTAAATTTTATAATGAATCTTAAAATAACTGTTATAAAGACGATACTTTTTTATAGACATTTTTGAAAGGCATAAAATAATAAAATGCACAGTAAAATTTCGCTGATATTATATATTTTTTAAATTTAAGTTTTGCGTATTTTGTTACACATGAAAATTTACTAGAAAATCTGGTAAAATGTTCTATCTGAAGAAGAAATTTTATTTTATTTTCGTGAAAATCTGTGTTTTACTCAGTAATAATAAGCGAAGTTTCAGGCTTGTCATCTGGTTACCGTTACTGCACGGTGATTTTTAACATTTAATTCTCTCCGTGTAACACGTCTTTTTCTTCTTCACGGACTAAAGTATAAAAATGCATAATTTTTCCCTTTAATTATATATTTTATGAAAACTTAGTATCTATAGAATAAATCTATACCTCGTATGCATTTATTTTTTGAAATTTATTTTAAAAGAAATCATAAACCGTCATTTGACCCAACTGGATCGCTTCAACCGCTTTGACCATATATGCGTTTCCCCCCTCGCGGCATGCCCCGCAAAACCCCCAGCAACCACCTTAAGAAATATATATATATATCAGGTGTAGTAAAAAGAAATCCATTATTTTTGCAATAGATGGCTTTAATAATCTGTATCTCGCGTTGTATAAGTGCGATCGGATTACGCTAGATGGCGTTAGAAAGATAAGATTTCATACTAAAATAAACATTTCAGACAGTTTTGCGATTGCTTGACTCAATATTTTTTGAGCGCGCGTCAAAGATGGCCACCAGCAAAGTGAAAGTACCCCATATTTTACCGTTTTTCTTCGATAAAGGCGAAAACGCAAGCCAGGCGGCTGAAAATGTGAATAGTGTTTATGGTCCTGATACTATAACAGCCAAACACGCGCAATTTTGGTTTCGTCGATTCTGTTCCGGTAATTTTGATGTCAAAGATGCAGCACGCTCTGGAAGGCCAATTGTCGAAAATGTCGATAAAATAATGAAAATTGTCGAGTCCGACCGTCATGTAAGCACTCCTTCGATTACCCAGGAGCTAAACATTGCACAAAAAAGCGTTTGGAACCACTTGAATAAGGTTGGATACAAAAAGAAGCTCGATGTATGGGTGCCACACGAGTTAACGCAAAAAAACCTCATGGACCGAATTTCCATCTGCGAATCGCTGCTGAATCGCAACAAAATCGACCCATTTCTGAAGCGGATGGTGACTGCTGATGAAAAGTGGGTCAATCATGACAACGTCGAGCGAAAACGGTCGTGGTCGAATCGCGGTGAGCCGGCGCAAACGGTGGCCAAGCCAGGATTGACGGTCAGGAAGATTGTACCGTGTGTTTGGTGGGATTGGCAGGGAATCATCTACTATGAGCTGCTCCCCTACGGCCAAACTCTTAATTCGGACCTGCACTGTCAACAATTGGACCGTCTGAAGGAAGCAATCGCCCAGAAGCGGCCAGCTTTGGCCAATAGGAGAGGAACTGTGTTCCATCAGGACAACGCCAGCCCACACACATCGATAGTGACTCGCCAGAAGCTCCGGGAGCTTGGTTGGGAGGTTCTTATGCATCCACCTTATAGTCCGGATCTGGCACCAAGTGATTACCACCTGTTCCTGTCTATGGCGAATGATTTTGCTGGTGAAAAAGGCGCCTCAAGAGAAGCTTGTGAAAATCGACTGTCCCAGTTTTTTGCCAATATGGACGAGGGTTTCTCTATGAGAAAGGCATAATGAAATTACCTTGAAAGTGGCAACAAGTTATCGATCAGAACGGTGCATATTAGACCTAAATCGGATCATTCTAACTATGCTAAATAAAGCCTTCAATTTCATGCAAAAATAATGGATTTCTTTTTACTACACCTTATATATTAGCAATAATGGATAAAGTAAAAATAAACATCATGTGTGTGCATTTCCACACATATAAAAAATACTCAAACATGTAGACCATATCGATACGGCAATTACGAACTACCTGACGCCATAGTTATCCGCTCATTACATATTTGTACAAGCATAGCGAGTTACAAGGTTTTATGGACCCTAGACGAGATATAATATATAACACGGTTAATTGATTGCTCATTGCCCATGACGGTGTTCTCACGTCCACGCCACGTAAGCGATATATTCATGAATGACTGGAGCTTTGCGCGGCTCTGTGTGTGTGTGTGTGTGTGTGTGTGTGTGTGTGTGTGTGTGTGTGTGTGTGCATACGTACGAGTAATAAATTCTCCGGATTCTTCTCGTTCGTATACAGGGTGTGGCGTAAAGAGTAGTCAACCCGTTACCTGTGGTTGGGGGGCATCATGACTGATCAGAAAATCAAAATTTGTGTTTAGTAAAAGTGTCATGGTTTTCGAGTTTTTGCCCTTTTTTTAAATTTCATAAATAATTACACACTTGCTCATTCTTTTCGATGGCATGATCACAAATGAAGGTATTTTCTCAGTCTGTTTTTTGAGAAGTACTCTTTGATAGATGTGCTATCCAATGTAAACTTTCGTTTTTATACCGCTAGCTTAATTTTTTTATTATTCAAAATTTTTATGCAAAATTTGTTTGACGAAAAAAAAAACCGAAACTTTGAGCGCCCGCGGTGTAAAAAAAATGTATGGTGACCTGTGTGCCCAAGTCACAATAAATTAGTCCATTTCGTTGTGATTCTAAAACAGTATAACACATGGTATTCCCAGCTTTCAATGAAATTAATTTCAATAAAATTAAGCTAGCGGTATAAAAACAAAAGTTTACATTGGATAGCACAGCTATCAAAGAGTACTTCTCAAAAAACAGACTGAGAAAATACCTTTATTTGTGGCCATGCCATCGAAAAGAGTGACCAAGAGTGTAATTATTTATGAAATTTAAAAAATTGGCAAAAACTCGAAAACCATGACACTTTTACTAAACACAAATTTTGATTTTCTGATCAGTCATGATGCCCCCCAACCACAGGTAAAACGGGTTGACTACTCTTCACGCCACACCCTGTATATGTTCATCAGGTTGGCAATTAACAAGGCCATTTGCTCAGATCAAAGTTGCCAGGAATACCGGGCATTCTGAAGGCACGTGGGGCACGCAACAGTGGGAACGATTTGTTTGGGCTTGTTGGCATGAAGATTAATTATTGAATATTTTATAAAAGTCTTTTAATTCACTTTATTATCACTCAAAAGTATAAATACACCAGGCGATCTTTCTTGCCACACTAAAAGCTAGATAGCTCCGTCAAAAAAAAAAAAAGATATGCAAATTTAATGAACGGCGTTTTGAAAGAAACAAATTCAGCTTTGTTGTGCTTTTTTGAAATATTTTTTATGATTTTTTTTCGACCAGGTACACACTTTTGTACGTGATCGTTTTTCCGCTATTTTACGACCATCGAGAAATGGACGCATAACTTATAGAAATTTTTTTTTTTTGTTATTTTTATCCATGATAAACTTGAAAGGGGTAGTGGAAACTCCATTTTCGTTCTTTAGAAAATTTCGTACGATTTTTTTTCGCAAAGCTATTTCTTTTTTGACTAAAGATGACAAATTTTGGAAAATGCAACATAACTCAAGAACTACAGGGTTTGAAGGGAAATGTCAAAGATGTAAAAAAGTTGCGTAAGTTTATACTGGATCGTCTGGAATTTTTTCAGAATTTTCCTTTGAATTTTTTTTTTACAATTTTCGCTCGAAACGCTGATGAGTAGGATGGCTTGACTCGAAAAGTATGGCGTTTAGGACAAAATGCCAGGAGAAGAAGCTTTTTTAATGTCCGATTTTAAATTCGCTTGAATTTTTTCAGAATTTTTTTTCGAAATTTTTTTGTCCTTAACTCGGAGAATCAATTGTGTGGACGATTCCCCGAGTATAAGCCAAAAAAAAATTGAAAAAAAATTCTGAAAAAATTCAAGCGAATTTAAAATCGAAAATCAAAAAAGTTTCTTTTCCTGATATTTTGTCCTAAACGCCATAGTTTTCGAATTCAGCCATCCTACTCATCAGAGTTTCGAGCGAAAATAATTTTTAAAAACCTCAAAGGAAAATGCTGAAAAAATTCCAGGCGATCCAGTATAAACTGACGCAAGTTTTTCCATCTTTGACATTTCCTCTTAAGCCCTATAGTTCTTGAGTTACGTTGCATCTTTCAAAATTTGTCTTTTTCTCAGCCAAAAAAGAAATAACTTTGCGAAAAAAAATTATACGAAACTTTCTAAAAAACAAAAATGGAGCTTCTATTGCCCCTTTCAAGTTTATCATGGATACAAATATTTTTAAAAAATTCCTTAAGTTATACGCCCAATTCTCGATGGTCGAAAAATAGCCGAAAAAACGGTCACGTACAAAAGTGTGTACCGGATCGAAAAAAAAATCATAAAAAATATTTCAAATGAGGAAAACAAAGTTGAATTTGTCCCCTTTAAAACGCCATCCGTTAAATTTGGATATCTTTTTTTTTTAACAGACCTATCTAACTTTTAGTGCGGTGAGAAATATCGACTGGTGTATCGAAACTTTTGAGCGGTAGTGTACAGTTTTTCTGTCCAGTCTGGAGATGTGCAAGCTATCCGTCACGTCGAAGCTCACCCTCTGTGCTTCTTTTTTTCACGCGCATATAACAAGCTACGTAACAACAGCAGAAGCTCTCAATTCTCATGATCGATCCGTCCGATAGTCGGGCTAAAAGCGTTAACGAGAACGAGTTCGCTCGCTCTCTTTATTCTCCAAAGTGTGTCAAAGAATCGCTTGTATCTTGCACACGAATCCAAGCTCCAACGACATATAAGAAGATTTCTATCCTTCTTATATAAGGAATTCCAATTTTTTTTTTATTATTTACATTTTTCATTATTTTTTTAGACCCTCTCCTATACTCGCACCCATAATTTTATTCCTCAGAGTATTTTACGAATTATCGTTACTCATCAACGTTTTTTGTAATTTTTTTAAACCTTTTTTCGCTTTCGTACGGTTTCCTAAAAAAATATGGAGTCACCCCCCCCCCCCTGCCGCTCCTCCCCTAATGGATGTTGAGGTAAAAAAATATTACATCGCTTGGAGACGGTCGGGGTGAGTTGCGTGTAATTCGATTGAGAAATGACGTCACTATGAGGTTGTTTCTCTCTCTCTCTCTCTCTCTCTCTCTGTCTCTCTCTACACGTAGCCGAGTGGAAATTTCAGGACCGCGCTGTTTGTCACCCCGACTGAGGGAGGAATTCACCGGGTGAATGACGAAGAGCGTTCGGACGTGCCTACGTCTAATTTGATTGCGAATATTTGCATATACCGTCTGTCGGTCTTATGTGAGGGTGGTCACAAGGATGTACATATATATATATATATATATATATATATATAATGTGGGGATTCAGAACTATAAGTGTTCCCTTGGTGAGCATACAGGGTGTGTAATTGCGAGCAAAACGCTTTTTTTCTAAATGTCGTGCGACAAAAATTGGCCGAGATATTCCCGTGCTGAGTTCAATGCTGAGTCAACAATGGAACAGTAGTTACTCACGAACGTTTTTTTTTCTTTGCATTTTAAGCAAACGAGTCTACGTATTCAGAATTTTTCAGCGCGAAAAACAATGTTAAGAAATAAATTCACTTGTCTTCGGCTTGGACCGTTCCGCGCGTGAGCAACTACTGTGTCATTCTTTACTCAGCGTCGGACTCATCACGCAATATCTCAGCCAATTTTTGTCGCACGACATTAAAAAAAAAAAGAGAACCTCACGAAGGGAATCCTGATGGTTATGAATCACTCTGTATATATAAATGCATACATGCATATTTGCAAAGGCAGATGTATTTTGGCCTCTACCCTTGTCTGATACGACCGACACTAACCCGATATTGCTCGAGCCAGCTACTAATTTGTGGTCTTTGTTAACGAAAGTGAAGGAGAGCGAGAGATTGTTTGGGCCTCGAGCACCACTGCGCCAAGTGGTCAGAGAACATTGTTGAACCATTTTCTCCGTCGTATGTTTGTGCGAAGCTCCTGTGAAACGTTGCTTGCTTTTACCTTTCTCATTACGTCACGTCCCGGGTTCAGCTTTCCGGGCGCCTCACTCGTAGTGAGATCCTCGCATTATACGAAACTAAGTCAAGTGCGTACTTGCCGAAGACCCAGTCGGCATTCTCGCCCGACCTATACCTACCACCGTTTGGGTGTACAGGGTGATGAAAAAATAATGTATACGGAGACACGCTTTGCAAATCGATAATTATTTTTCAATAATTTTCGTTTGTTATTTATTACTCGAAGGAAAAAGAATTCACGCGTGTGCAACTATTGTGTCGTTAGCGACTCAGCGTCGGGCTCAGCACGAGAATATCTCGGCCAATTTTTGTCGCACGACATTAAAAAAAAAAAGCATTTTGCCCGCAATAACACACCCTAGAGACTCACACAGTGTATAAAGTTGAATATACATATATAAAAATTATAATTCATCTCCACAATCTGTACTACGTATTTTTTATTCTAAAATTTTTTTCTCCGTTAAAAAAATAATGAAAACGGAGGCTCGCCTTAGAAATCGATAATACACTTCATTAATTTTCGTTTATTATTTAATACGTGGCGAAAAAAAAATTCGTGCGTGAGCAACTACGGTGCCATTGTTTACTCAGCGTCGGGCTCAGCACGAGAATATCTCGGCCAATTTTTGTCGCACGACGTTTAAAAAAAAGCATTTTGCCCGCAATAACACACCCTAGAGACTCACACAGTGTATAAAGTTGAATATACATATATAAAATTTTTAATTTATATCCACAATCTGTACTACGTACTTTTTATTCTAAATTTTTTTTTCTCCGTTAAAAAAAGAATGAACACGGAGACTCGCCTTGCAAATCGATAATACAATTCATTAATTTTCGTTTATTATTTAATACGTGGCGAAAAAAAAATCGTGCGTGAACAACTACTGTGCCATTGTTTACTCAGCGTCGAGCTCAGCACGGGAATATCTCGGCCAATTTTTGTCGCACGACGTTTAAAAAAAAGCATTTTGCCCGCAATAACACACCCTAGAACTCACACAGTGTATAAAGTTGAATATACATATATAAAAATTATAATTTATCTCCACAATCTGTACTACATATTTTTTATTCTAAAATTTTTTTCTCCGTTAAAAAAATTACG
This sequence comes from Ophion ventricosus, assembly GCA_963932345.1. NCBI lineage: Eukaryota > Metazoa > Arthropoda > Insecta > Hymenoptera > Ichneumonidae > Ophion > Ophion ventricosus. The sequence goes on along the minus strand of OZ010715.1, from coordinate 32,942,092 downwards.
AACACGGAGGCTCGCCTTGCAAATCGATAATACAATTCATTAATTTTCGTTTATTATTTAATACGTGACGATAAAAAAATTCGCGCGTGAGCAACTACTGTACCATTGTTTACTCAGCGCCGGGCTCAGCACGGGAATATCTCAGCCAATTTTTGTCGCACGACGTTTAAAAAAAAAGCATTTTGCTCGCAATGTCACTGCCTGTATGCTCCCCAAAGGAATTTTAGTAGTTGTGAATCACGCTGTACATGTATTTGAATCCCTATGAAAGCCCTAATTAACGTAGTTAATTTCATGCTCCGGTCGCATCCCCGATTTCCCTTGGTTCGCAGCGCTCATGCTCGTTTCCCTCTCGTCGCGTAATCGCGGTGTAATTTATGATACACGTCGTGATGAATTAATAAGGATAATTTCAGTGGTGGCCATCCAGGCATGGCCTATGAGAGAAGCCAGCCGAGAAATATAGATTTATAGATATGTTAATAAATTCCTATTATAGCATATATATATATATATATATTTTCGAACATCGATCGATGTTTCCAAAAAGCATCTTTCGATTGTTTTCTTTTTTTTTTTTCATATCTATAAAATTATAGTAACTAGTGACTTAATTTTCAGTTAATAATAATTTAATATAAAAATGAATTCTAATTAAAAAAAATTAATTATGATAACAAAAAAAAGCTTTTTTTTTAGTTTTTAGCCATTCTGAAAGTGAAGTGACAATTATTTTTGAAAATAATCAAACCTTGTTTATTTCATTCGATGAGTGAAATGTTTAAGTATCCTCTTATAGTTTTTCATAAAATTGATTGACTATTCATTCTTTTTTCATTAAATTATAGCAACTTCTGAATTAATTAGCAATTTCGAATAATTTTAATAATTTTAATTTTAAATATTTTCTAATTAATTAAAATTTCTAATAATTAATTGATTTACCATCTATTATCGTTTATTGCCTTATTGCTTTTCACGTAATTTTATTACGTTGCTCATCATTCATTATTAATTTCTCTCCTAAGCGAGAACGTTCAAAATTCGTCAGCGTCCAAAATTCAGCATGCGTCATACGAGGTCACTAGAATCGATAGCCTAAATGTTGCGGGTTTTCCACGAGCCCGGACCAAAGCTCCATAGGTAGAGCTCTGGACCATCGATATATGTACTAGCGCACATATACATCTACCTGTTGCGCGTTCGATACCTCGGGAAAAAAAAAATCTCGAACGCGGAGCGCAGCGATCGAGCACTTTTCGTCAGCAATGCAAAAATAAAAAGAATAAAAATTTGATTAACCCTTATTCGGCACACTTCAGTGGCGACACGTACTCGGCGCACTAGGGTTGTTTGCACCCCAGCGACAAAAAGCGTTATTATAAATAAACTATTTAATATTTTAACTTGAATTTTTTTTTGGAACTTCTTGAAAGCTTCTTTTTCAAAGTATAGTGGGTTATATAACCGAAAATTTGATTTGAGTATGTTAAAAAAAATGAAAATCTTAAATCTATGAAATATGGCGTGGGGTGCAAACCACCCTAGTGTGCCGAATAAGGGATAAAAAAGAAAGAAAAGAAAACTCGATGGTCGATGAATAAAAATGTGTCAAAAATTAAAATGAATAAAAACTAGCTTCTACCCGCGACTTCGTCTGCGTGGATCTCGCAATTTGTATTAAGGCCTTATGTACGCGATTTCGCCGATTTTCGAAGGTACTTTTCTAGACGCGGTTAAAAAAAAATGACGCATATATTGACAACATTTTTTTTTACAGATCATTTATGCACATGGTTAAGTATATGTAAAAAAAAAAAATCAGAAATATTAACAAATGGCGGAGACATAACATAATAAAGCAATGTATTTTTTTTTGCGCGCGCGTTGATGGTGAACGTTCTCGGTATCGATGTGGGTGTCTGAAAAAAAAAATGAACATATTTATAATTGCATAATGAATGTATCTTCAGTGTGAACCAACAATATTATTTTAAAAAAATTATTATAATAAAAATTCGATACTTAACATTTTTTTACTCAATTTTCTGTCGGTATTTTATTTTTTATATTTTTTTGTGTCATTGAAATTTTTGTTTCTGTGGTTCACACGATAGGTGATGATACTAAGAGTATGTTGTAAAAATGTCAAAGCGATCTAAACCTTCGTTCAAGAGTTAGAACTTTCACAAGGTTGAAAAAAGTGAATCGTGGAAAAACGGCTTTGAAGTTGGCGGTCGGGTGGCGCCGCGCGGTATCTATTATAAATGCAATCTTACCTTATTTAATAGCATCCTGCGAACTTTTCAATTCTGTAAAGTTTCAAATATTCCTAACCGTTCAGGCTAATGGAATGAAAAATAATTTAAAAAATGAAACATTTTGAAATTTTTCGCGTATATAAGGCCTTACAATACCCCTTGATGGATTATTTTTTCAAAGGCTCTCATACGTCATTCAGAATTTAGTAAAATATGTGATATTAGATTCTATTCGATTTTGATTATATTTTCGTCCTTCGTATTCTATGAGAATTAAAACTTCGTCGTTAGATTTTTAAAAATATTATAATTAGAAAAATATTAAACGTTAGATTTTTATCAAATTGAAATTACATTTGATTCGTTGTATTCTGTAAGAATTTGAATTTAATAATTACATTAGATTTAACACGAATGTTATAATTAGAAATATATTAGATATATTCTTATTAGATTTGATATTATCGTCTATTTTAATTACATTTGATTTGTTTTGTATCCTATTATTAGAATTATATAAGACTGATAATTTCATAATTGAGTTAGATTCGAGTCGAATATTAGAATTAGAAAAAAAAATTATACGTATTTTTCATAGCCTATGTATTATTCGCAATAACTCTCTACATGTGTGCCAAATTTCATCAAAATAGGGTTCAGCCGTTTAGGCGTGATAGCGGAACAAACATCAGGCATAATAAAGATTAGAAAAATATTAGATATTAGAATTAGAATAAAAATTATCCTATGTGTCATAAGCTATCTACATTTTCAATTTTATTGACTGTATAATAATTGTTATTCCATAATTAGATTAGATTTGAGAATATAATATTATAATTAAAAAAATATTAGATATTAGAACGAAAAGTATCCTGTGTCTTAACCCAGGCGATAAGCTATCGACATGTTATATTTCATTGAAATCGATCAAGCCGTTTTGGCGTGATTGAGTAACAAACAAACAGACAGACGGAAAGTCAGATTTATAATATTAGTTAGGACGTGTCAAAAAAAACGCCAGCTTGCTCAACGCCTCGAACGAAAAATTCTTGTTCGCGGGGCAAGCGGTGGAGAACTTTTCGTCCGCAATACAAAATAAAATGAATAAAAATGTAAAAAAAACTAGATGGTCGATGAATGACAATGTGATTAAAAAAAAAAGGCAAAACGATGGTTGAATAAAAATGTGATTACATTTTAAAAAAACTTGACTTTGCTAATAATTCGCTCTCTTTGACTTTTTCAGGGAAGTTCGTACGGTTATTTTGAACAAGGGTAGCTCGGGCCTGGGCTTCAACATCGTGGGCGGTGAAGACGGCGAAGGTATCTTCATATCGTTCATACTGGCCGGTGGCCCAGCCGACCTCAGCGGCGAATTGCGTCGGGGCGATCAGATACTCAGCGTCAATGGAATTAATCTCAGGACCGCCACTCACGAGGAGGCTGCGGCCGCCCTCAAGGTATGCCACAAATTACCCACGTTATTTCCGAAACTACGAAAAATTTCCAACTCGAGCAGACGCGCTGCCACACGGAGAGAATTAAATGTTAAAAATTACCGTGCAGTAACGGGAAACCAGATGACAATCCTGAAACTTCGCTTATTATTACTGAGTAAAACACAGATTTTCACGAAAATAAAATAAAATTTCTTCTTCAGATAGAAAATTTTACCAGATTTTCTAGTAAATTTTCATGTGTAAGAAAATACGCAAAACTTAAATTTAAAAAATATATCATATCAGCGAAATTTTACTGTGCATTTTATTATTTTATGCCGTTCAAAAATGTCTATAAAAATGTATCGTCTTTATAACAGTTATTTTAAGATTTATTATAAAATTTAATGAGTGTTATAGGAAAATGTATTGTGCTCTCGGTAAAAATTATCGTGCGCGCTACCCTTCTTGTATAGTAAAATTTTAGCTACGTATTTGAAATTTTCTGTAACGTGAGTTCAAAAAAACTTGTCGCATACGAATTATTATGCTTTTCTCACTTGTCACCACATTGAAATATATCACGGTCATTTTTACCGTGAAATTCACGACAAAAATTACTTTTTAATTCTCTCCGTGCATAAAAGTGCCAATACTGCAAAAAAAAAAAAAAAATGGAAAAGTGACGGTTCGAAGTTTTCTTTAGGTTCGTTACGATATTTTTTTTTTCGTAGAGGGTCATTTTTAAGAAGAACAACAAGCCCGAACAAACCCAAACAGATAGGTGTCAATAAAAAATAATAAAACAAAAAAAACCCAAACAAACCCAAACAGACGCGTTTTCATAAAAATGCCATTACTCCAAAAAATAAATATTCCCACTCATGTGATTTTTTTTTTCCAACACTGGTCATATTCTTTCATATATATTACAATTCAAAGGTAATATAATGAAAAAATACGTGTATTTGCATCAATCTTTATCGAATTTCCAATGTTATTTGGCTGTTTACTAATTTTTATTATTACAACAGCTATTATATTTACAATTATCGACAAGTAAACACTGTTCATTATATTACCTTTGAATTGTAATATATATGAAAGAATATGACCAGTGTTGGAAAAAAAAAAAAATCACATGAGCGGGACTCGATCCAGCGATCGAGCGATTACGGACATTGAACGTTAACCACTTGAACGCCGCCATCTCGTGCTCAGTGTCGCTACGCACCGGTAGATATTGGTTGCGTAAGACTCCTTATGCGATTTTCTCGAAAACACCCAAGTAGTACGCCTTGCTACTTGCACATTATGTTGTCCTAATGGACTACTAAAAGTATACAAGGTTTGAAGAAAATCCCTGATCCGAACGTCGTGGCCTACCCTTGTGAGTAGCAAAAGCAAAGCAAGAATGTTTTCAGAAAGGTTGCTAGTGTCTCGTCTTTCACTCACCGGGTATCTCTCTCCTTTTCTTCCCCCCCCCCCCCTCCACGGTTGCGTTAGAAAGTAACGCAAACGTTAAACGCGAGAACCTCGTATAAGAAGTTTCACCTCAAAAAAAAAAACTATATATGTGACGTTTCAGAGTTTTATATAAATTCTTTACGATCGCTTCCTCGTTCATGATCATTTTTTAGAAGAAGAACAAAGCAAAGAAAATTTTTTAAAAAATACTGAAAACGTGACGTGTCGACGTTTTCATCAAATTTTGGACGATCGTTTGTCCGTTCAGGGTACCGGTCAGACAGTAACCATAGTGGTCCAGTACAAGCCCGAGGACTACAACCGGTTCGAAGCCAAGATCCATGATCTCAAACAACAGATATCTCAGCAGAATATGACGACAGGCACCCTCATGAGGACTTCGCAGAAAAAATCTCTCTACGTGAGGTAACGAATCGTCTTATTCCATTTCCACAATCAAAGTCTTCAGGATTTTTTATTAAAACAACAAAAAAAACCCGCCTTTCCTTTTTTTTTCTAACCAGGGCCCTGTTCGACTACGATCCCAACAAGGATGACGGTCTGCCGAGTCGTGGACTGGCATTTCGATACGGCGAGATACTGCACGTGACGAACGCGAGCGACGACGAGTGGTGGCAAGCGAGAAGGGTCACTCCCCAGGGCGAGGAGGAAGGTCTCGGGATAATACCCTCCCGCAGACGATGGGAACGAAAGCAGAGGGCGCGCGATCGCTCCGTCAAATTTCAAGGACACATGCCAGTCATATTGGACAAGGTAGGAGGATCGGTAAGAATTCCAAGCGAAAAAGTAATACCACTTTATGTCAAACTATTGCGCGAGCAAAGAGAAAGAAAAAACCAAGCGATTGCTATTCAATTTACGAATAATCATACCGCATAATTTATTAGGTGATTGCATCTGACACTGCCCGCTGGCAATAGATGGCGTTGAGGCCTTAGGCCACTCTAGAGGCCAAAAAAAGGGCAAATTTTGTGATTTTTTTCTGCCAGCGAAACCATAAAATCAATCGGAATTACAAAATAGGGGTTTTATCATATACGTAATTGACTATAGAAAATTATCTTTTCACAGCGATACATGTAAAAATGGCGACTGTGCTGCATTTTTTCCGCTGACGCTTTTATTTCTGGAAGGTTAAGGGGCCAGTCCACTTTGGAGCCACGAAAAAAAGGCTATTTTCGCGATTTTTTTTTGAGGATTTTATAAAAGATATGAATATAAAAGTTGTTGGGCTTGATAAATAAAGTCTTGAAAGACATAAAAAAAAAACTTTCAATTCATTTTTATTCATTTTTAAGTACAAAAACTATAGTTTAACGTAACGCCCCAAAAATAGTTGGGCTAGGTAGCTCCATCACAACTCGGCAACGGCTTGTCTGAAACAAAAAAATCAAAGTCCATTAGATTCAGTATGACATCAGCTACAAAATGACCCTCGGATATAAAGTTTTATAAAAAAAATACAAAAATGGCAGATGAAAAACGAAAAAAGTAAAAAAAACGCGTTTTTTCGCAGTTTTTCGCAAAAAAAAAGAGTAAAAATCAAAATTTTAAAACCATCGAGGGTCATCTTGTTGCGAATCATGTTTACAATATGTGGTTCAAATTTCAAGAGAATCGGTTTATAAGTTTTAGAGATACGATGGAGCTAGATTTTGAAAACGTTGTTTCGAGAAAAATGCGTTTGAAGTTTATACTATGAAAAACTCTTACCTAAAGTCAATCGGCAATATTGACACAATATTGACACAATATTTCTGAATGTATGTACTTTCGAAAACAGTAAAAAAAAATCGATTTTTTTGAAATTTTCAAAGTGGACTGGCCCCTTAAGGCCATGTGTCACTCGATTCGGCCGGTACAACAGAACACGATTACAGGTACCCAGTGTTCTCGAAAACGGCTCTACAGAATATCACGAAATTTGCACAGTCGATGACAAATTAATAGACGAACAACGGCTATCTCCGCGATTTTCCCGATTTTGAAAAAAATAAAACAGTTTCTCTTACCACGCGAGGCCCCTAGCTAAAGTAAAGAAAAAAAAAAAAATGGCACACGCGATCGACTAACGAAGAGATAGCGGTTGTTCCCGAAGTGAAAACGAACATTTTGACACCTCAACCGTTTCATTCCAGCAAGTAATTACGGAAATCATTGGGTAGCTACACATTATAGGTAATCGTCAAGAATTTTACCCAAAATTCGCGTGACGATTGTCTAGTTCAGTTCTCGCGAATTCCGGCGAGGGCTCAGAGCTAGCGTTCTGTCGCGTCGATATCAAATACCGACGGCTGCTGCTTGAGCTCGATAAAGCAGGGATCACACAGACCTTCTGTAGTGTATCCTCGACGTAAGCACGCATTCGTTGACGATGGAAATTTGGCGACTTGTTTGTGTGAACCCGGTTTCGCGCTCAAGATGTGACAGCCAATATCGCGCTGTCGGAGTATAATTTTAAAAAGTTATAAATAAATTTTTAATGATGGTGTGTAGTGTTGGGATAGTGTGTGGGTTACCAAAGTTCGGCGAAATGCATGTGTTTACGTGTATTCGTGGGCCGGGACCACCGATTCTCCGGAGGAATTTAAGGTTAGGTTAGGTAAGGTTAAGGTCTAGCAATCTCCATTGCTAGAGAATTCGGCCCTCGTAGCACTTTCCGAGGATAAAAACCGTCGGAGAAAAAAATGCCGAATATATTTGCTTAAACAAATAATATTAATTGTACTCTTTCACCACTCTCTTAACGAGTGAGTCTCCAGCGATCCCTGTCGCGCGAGAATTTGGCCGAAGTCGAATTCATCGACAATCAACGGCATCGAGAGCTCAAGTACTGCTCGACGTTTTTCGTTTAAACAATTTCATGTTGCGAAATTCCACCGCTCATATGTAGAGCGAGTCTCTAGCAATCTCCATTGCTAGAGAATTCGATCCTCACAGCACCTCCCGAAGATAAAAAATGCCGAATATATTTGCTTAAACAAATAACATTAGTTGTAATCTTTCACCACTCTCTGAGCGAGTGAGTCTCTAGCGATCTCGTTCGCGCGAGAATTTGGCGGAAGTCGAATTCATCGACAATCAATGGCTTCGAGAGCATAAGTACTGCTCGAGATTATTTGTTTAAATAATTTGAAATGACAACATTTCACCGCTCTTATGTAGAGCGAGTCTCTAGCAGTCTTAGGGAATTCGATCCCTCGTAGAACCTCCCGATGGTAAAAATGTCGGGGAAAAGAATGCCAAATTGTTTATTGTTTAAACAATAAACAGTAATTGTACATTTTCACCACGTTCTTGAAGAGTGAGCGGATCTTACGATTAGCGATAACGCTTTCTAGAAAATTCGACCGAAATCGAATTTTCGATGTTGATGAGGAATACGGTGGAATTGTATTGTTTAAACAACTTATTGTATCCCCGTTTTTCCATAAAGCGGGCCTCTAGCAGCGCCGATTGCTGAACATTTTTATAATCTCTTGAATCTGGACGGAATTGCCAGATGTATTTTCATATATATTGTTTGACATAAACAATTAATTATTTATTAATTGTATCGCATTTTTGCGATAGCTATGATCGGGCAACCGTTATTGCCGGAATCGGAACGCTAGCAGATTCACGCCTCATGCGTAGAAGCGAAACACGGTCGCCTAAGACTAGGTGTGTATCCGTCGATGTATACACACACATACATCATTCAAAGTATTTTCGTTACGACCGAACGCGTGCAAAAAGGTCACCTCTCTCTCTCTGCACGTGGCCGGCGTAGCGAACACACACACGCACAGCAATCGTCGCCTATAGGGTCTCGAGTCTTCGGCGTAACGCCAGGCATGGAGCCCCTATAGAATACGTGCGCGGCGTTCTCTGGCGGGAGCAGGCGGTGACTCGTAGCCAAAGCTGCGAGGTTCTGCCGTACCGCCATGATGGGAGGCGGCGTCGAAATTTTCTGGCGTGTGACACATGGCCTTAAGATGCCGATAAAATTTTTTTACAATTATTTGACAACAGTTAGGAGCCAGAACTCTTTTCGAATACATCAAACAATACTAATACTATAGTATCCTAACCAGAAAGTACCTAGAACTAACGCCTATCCATCAGCAGATCACACTTGCATAGTTAAGATGCCGATAAAATTTTTTTACAATTATTTGACAACAGTTAGGAGCCAGAACTCTTTTCGAATACATCAAACAATACAAATACTATAGTATCCTACCCAGAAAGTACCTAGAACTAACGCCTATCCATCAGCAGATCACACTTGCATAGTTAAGATGCCGATAAAATTGTTTTACAATTATTTGACAACAGTTAGGAGCCAGAACTCTTTTCGAATACATCAAACAATACTAATACTATAGTATCCTACCCAGAAAGTACCTAGAACTAACGCCTATCCATCAGCAGATCACACTTGCATAGTTAAGATGCCGATAAATTTTTTTTACAATTATTTGACAACAGTTAGGAGCCAGAACTCTTTTCGAATACATCAAACAATACAAATACTATAGTATCCTACGCAGAAAGTACCTAGAACTAACGCCTATTCATCAGCAGATCACACTTGCATAGTTAAGATGCCGATAAAATTGTTTTACAATTATTTGACAACAGTTAGGAGCCAGAACTCTTTTCGAATACATCAAACAATACTAATACTATAGTATCCTAACCAGAAAGTACCTAGAACTAACGCCTATCCATCAGCAGATCACACTTGCATAGTTAAGATGCCGATAAAATTTTTTTACAATTATTTGACAACAGTTAGGAGCCAGAACTCTTTTCGAATACATCAAACAATACTAATACTATAGTATCCTACCCAGAAAGTACCTAGAACTAACGCCTATCCATCAGCAGATCACACTTGCATAGTTAAGATGCCGATAAATTTTTTTTACAATTATTTGACAACAGTTAGGAGCCAGAACTCTTTTCGAATACATCAAACAATACAAATACTATAGTATCCTACCCCGAAAGTACCTAGAACTAACGCCTATCCATCAGCAGATCACACTTGCATAGTTAAGATGCCGATAAAATTTTTTTATAATTATTTGACAACAGTTAGGAGCCAGAACTCTTTTCGAATACATCAAACAATACAAATACTATAGTATCCTACGCAGAAAGTACCTAGAACTAACGCCTATCCATCAGCAGATCACACTTGCGTAGTTAAGATGCCGATATAATTTTTTTACAATTATTTGACAACAGTTAGGAGCCAGAACTCTTTTCGAATACATCAAACAATACAAATACTATAGTATCCTACCCACAAAGTACCTAGAACTAACGCCTATCCATCAGCAGATCACACTTGCATAGTTAAGATGCCGATAAATTTTTTTACAATTATTTGACAACAGTTAGGAGCCAGAACTCTTTTCGAATACATCAAACAATACAAATACTATAGTATCCTACCTCGAAAGTACCTAGAACTAACGCCTATCCATCAGCAGATCACACTTGCATAGTTAAGATGCCGATAACATTTTTTTACAATTATTTGACAACAGTTAGGAGCCAGAACTCTTTTCGAATACATCAAACAATACAAATACTATAGTATCCTACCCCGAAAGTACCTAGAACTAACGCCTATCCATCAGCAGATCACACTTGCATAGTTAAGATGCCGATAAAATTTATTTACAATTATTTGACAACAGTTAGGAGCCAGAACTCTTTTCGAATACATCAAACAATACAAATACTATAGTATCCTACCCAGAAAGTACCTAGAACTAACACCTATCCATCAGCAGATCACACTTGCATAGTTAAGATGCCGATATAATTTTTTTACAATTATTTGACAACAGTTAGGAGCCAGAACTCTTTTCGAATACATCAAACAATACAAATACTATAGTATCCTACCCACAAAGTACCTAGAACTAACGCCTATCCATCAGCAGATCACACTTGCATAGTTAAGATGCCGATAAATTTTTTTACAATTATTTGACAACAGTTAGGAGCCAGAACTCTTTTCGAACACATCAGACAATACAAATACTATAGTATCCTACCCAGAAAGTACCTAGAACTAACGCCTATCCATCAGCAGATCACACTTGCATAGTTAAGATGCCGATAAAATTTTTTTACAATTATTTGACAACAGTTCGGAGCCAGAAATCTTTTCGAATACATCAAACAATACAAATACTATAGTATCCTACCCCGAAAGTACCTAGAACTAACGCCCATCCATCAGCAGATCAGACTTGCATAGTTAAGATGCCGATAAAATTTTTTTATAATTATTTGACAACAGTTAGGAGCCAGAACTCTTTTCGAATACATCAAACAATACAAATACTATAGTATCCTACCCAGAAAGTACCTAGAACTAACGCCTATCCATCAGCAGATCACACTTGCATAGTTAAGATGCCGATAAATTTTTTTTACAATTATTCGACAACAGTTAGGAGCCAGAACTCTTTTCGAATACATCAAACAATACAAATACTATAGTATCCTACCTCGAAAGTACCTAGAACTAACGCCTATCCATCAGCAGATCACACTTGCATAGTTAAGATGCCGATAAAATTTATTTACAATTATTTGACAACAGTTAGGAGCCAGAACTCTTTTCGAATACATCAAACAATACAAATACTATAGTATCCTACCCAGAAAGTACCTAGAACTAACGCCTATCCATCAGCAGATCACACTTGCATAGTTAAGATGCCGATAAATTTTTTTTACAATTATTTGACAACAGTTAGGAGCCAGAACTCTTTTCGAATACATCAAACAATACAAATACTATAGTATCCTACCTCGAAAGTACCTAGAACTAACGCCTATCCATCAGCAGATCACACTTGCATAGTTAAGATGCCGATAAAATTTATTTACAATTATTTGACAACAGTTAGGAGCCAGAACTCTTTTCGAATACATCAAACAATACTAATACTATAGTATCCTACCCAGAAAGTACCTAGAACTAACGCCTATCCATCAGCAGATCAAACTTGCATAGTTAAGATGCCGACAAAATTTTTTTACAATTATTTGACAACAGTTAGGAGCCAGAACTCTTTTCGAATACATCAAACAATACAAATACTATAGTATCCTACCCAGAAAGTACCTAGAACTAACGCCTATCCATCAGCAGATCACACTTGCATAGTTAAGATGCCGATATAATTTTTTTACAATTATTTGACAACAGTTAGGAGCCAGAACTCTTTTCGAATACATCAAACAATACAAATACTATAGTATCCTACCCACAAAGTACCTAGAACTAACGCCTATCCATCAGCAGATCACACTTGCATAGTTAAGATGCCGATAAATTTTTTTACAATTATTTGACAACAGTTAGGAGCCAGAACTCTTTTCGAACACATCAGACAATACAAATACTATAGTATCCTACCCAGAAAGTACCTAGAACTAACGCCTATCCATCAGCAGATCACACTTGCATAGTTAAGATGCCGATAAAATTTTTTTACAATTATTTGACAACAGTTCGGAGCCAGAAATCTTTTCGAATACATCAAACAATACAAATACTATAGTATCCTACCCCGAAAGTACCTAGAACTAACGCCCATCCATCAGCAGATCAGACTTGCATAGTTAAGATGCCGATAAAATTTTTTTATAATTATTTGACAACAGTTAGGAGCCAGAACTCTTTTCGAATACATCAAACAATACAAATACTATAGTATCCTACCCAGAAAGTACCTAGAACTAACGCCTATCCATCAGCAGATCACACTTGCATAGTTAAGATGCCGATAAAATTTTTTTACAATTATTCGACAACAGTTAGGAGCCAGAACTCTTTTCGAATACATCAAACAATACAAATACTATAGTATCCTACCTCGAAAGTACCTAGAACTAACGCCTATCCATCAGCAGATCACACTTGCATAGTTAAGATGCCGATAAAATTTATTTACAATTATTTGACAACAGTTAGGAGCCAGAACTCTTTTCGAATACATCAAACAATACAAATACTATAGTATCCTACCCAGAAAGTACCTAGAACTAACGCCTATCCATCAGCAGATCACACTTGCATAGTTAAGATGCCGATATAATTTTTTTACAATTATTTGACAACAGTTAGGAGCCAGAACTCTTTTCGAATACATCAAACAATACAAATACTATAGTATCCTACCCACAAAGTACCTAGAACTAACGCCTATCCATCAGCAGATCACACTTGCATAGTTAAGATGCCGATAAATTTTTTTACAATTATTTGACAACAGTTAGGAGCCAGAACTCTTTTCGAACACATCAGACAATACAAATACTATAGTATCCTACCCAGAAAGTACCTAGAACTAACGCCTATCCATCAGCAGATCACACTTGCATAGTTAAGATGCCGATAAAATTTTTTTACAATTATTTGACAACAGTTCGGAGCCAGAAATCTTTTCGAATACATCAAACAATACAAATACTATAGTATCCTACCCCGAAAGTACCTAGAACTAACGCCCATCCATCAGCAGATCAGACTTGCATAGTTAAGATGCCGATAAAATTTTTTTATAATTATTTGACAACAGTTAGGAGCCAGAACTCTTTTCGAATACATCAAACAATACAAATACTATAGTATCCTACCCAGAAAGTACCTAGAACTAACGCCTATCCATCAGCAGATCACACTTGCATAGTTAAGATGCCGATAAAATTTTTTTACAATTATTCGACAACAGTTAGGAGCCAGAACTCTTTTCGAATACATCAAACAATACAAATACTATAGTATCGTACCTCGAAAGTACCTAGAACTAACGCCTATCCATCAGCAGATCACACTTGCATAGTTAAGATGCCGATAAAATTTATTTACAATTATTTGACAACAGTTAGGAGCCAGAACTCTTTTCGAATACATCAAACAATACAAATACTATAGTATCCTACCCAGAAAGTACCTAGAACTAACGCCTATCCATCAGCAGATCACACTTGCATAGTTAAGATGCCGATAAATTTTTTTTACAATTATTTGACAACAGTTAGGAGCCAGAACTCTTTTCGAATACATCAAACAATACAAATACTATAGTATCCTACCTCGAAAGTACCTAGAACTAACGCCTATCCATCAGCAGATCACACTTGCATAGTTAAGATGCCGATAACATTTTTTTACAATTATTTGACAACAGTTAGGAGCCAGAACTCTTTTCGAATACATCAAACAATACAAATACTATAGTATCCTACCCCGAAAGTACCTAGAACTAACGCCTATCCATCAGCAGATCACACTTGCATAGTTAAGATGCCGATAAAATTTATTTACAATTATTTGACAACAGTTAGGAGCCAGAACTCTTTTCGAATACATCAAACAATACAAATACTATAGTATCCTACCCAGAAAGTACCTAGAACTAACGCCTATCCATCAGCAGATCACACTTGCATAGTTAAGATGCCGATAAAATTTTTTTACAATTATTCGACAACAGTTAGGAGCCAGAACTCTTTTCGAATACATCAAACAATACAAATACTATAGTATCGTACCTCGAAAGTACCTAGAACTAACGCCTATCCATCAGCAGATCACACTTGCATAGTTAAGATGCCGATAAAATTTATTTACAATTATTTGACAACAGTTAGGAGCCAGAACTCTTTTCGAATACATCAAACAATACAAATACTATAGTATCCTACCCAGAAAGTACCTAGAACTAACGCCTATCCATCAGCAGATCACACTTGCATAGTTAAGATGCCGATAAATTTTTTTTACAATTATTTGACAACAGTTAGGAGCCAGAACTCTTTTCGAATACATCAAACAATACAAATACTATAGTATCCTACCTCGAAAGTACCTAGAACTAACGCCTATCCATCAGCAGATCACACTTGCATAGTTAAGATGCCGATAACATTTTTTTACAATTATTTGACAACAGTTAGGAGCCAGAACTCTTTTCGAATACATCAAACAATACAAATACTATAGTATCCTACCCCGAAAGTACCTAGAACTAACGCCTATCCATCAGCAGATCACACTTGCATAGTTAAGATGCCGATAAAATTTATTTACAATTATTTGACAACAGTTAGGAGCCAGAACTCTTTTCGAATACATCAAACAATACAAATACTATAGTATCCTACCCAGAAAGTACCTAGAACTAACGCCTATCCATCAGCAGATCACACTTGCATAGTTAAGATGCCGATAAAATTTTTTTACAATTATTCGACAACAGTTAGGAGCCAGAACTCTTTTCGAATACATCAAACAATACAAATACTATAGTATCGTACCTCGAAAGTACCTAGAACTAACGCCTATCCATCAGCAGATCACACTTGCATAGTTAAGATGCCGATAAAATTTATTTACAATTATTTGACAACAGTTAGGAGCCAGAACTCTTTTCGAATACATCAAACAATACAAATACTATAGTATCCTACCCAGAAAGTACCTAGAACTAACGCCTATCCATCAGCAGATCACACTTGCATAGTTAAGATGCCGATAAATTTTTTTTACAATTATTTGACAACAGTTAGGAGCCAGAACTCTTTTCGAATACATCAAACAATACAAATACTATAGTATCCTACCTCGAAAGTACCTAGAACTAACGCCTATCCATCAGCAGATCACACTTGCATAGTTAAGATGCCGATAACATTTTTTTACAATTATTTGACAACAGTTAGGAGCCAGAACTCTTTTCGAATACATCAAACAATACAAATACTATAGTATCCTACCCCGAAAGTACCTAGAACTAACGCCTATCCATCAGCAGATCACACTTGCATAGTTAAGATGCCGATAAAATTTATTTACAATTATTTGACAACAGTTAGGAGCCAGAACTCTTTTCGAATACATCAAACAATACAAATACTATAGTATCCTACCCAGAAAGTACCTAGAACTAACGCCTATCCATCAGCAGATCACACTTGCATAGTTAAGATGCCGATAACATTTTTTTACAATTATTTGACAACAGTTAGGAGCCAGAACTCCTTTCGAATACATCAAACAATACAAATACTATAGTATCCTACCCCGAAAGTACCTAGAACTAACGCCTATCCATCAGCAGATCACACTTGCATAGTTAAGATGCCGATAAAATTTATTTACAATTATTTGACAACAGTTAGGAGCCAGAACTCTTTTCGAATACATCAAACAATACTAATACTATAGTATCCTACCCAGAAAGTACCTAGAACTAACGCCTATCCATCAGCAGATCACACTTGCATAGCTAAGATGCCGATAAATTTTTTTTACAATTATTTGACAACAGTTAGGAGCCAGAACTCTTTTCGAATACATCAAACAATACAAATACTATAGTATCCTACCCCGAAAGTACATAGAACTAACGCCTATCCATCAGCAGATCACACTTGCATAGTTAAGATGCCGATAAAATTTATTTACAATTATTTGACAATAGTTAGGAGCCAGAACTCTTTTCGAATACATCAAACAATACAAATACTATAGTATCCTACCCACAAAGTACCTAGAATTAACGCCTATCCATCAGCAGATCACACTTGCATAGTTAAGATGCCGATAAAATTTATTTACAATTATTTGACAACAGTTAGGAGCCAGAACTCTTTTCGAATACATCAAACAATACTAATACTATAGTATCCTACCCAGAAAGTACCTAGAATTGCTGAACTTTTTTAGTACCTAGAACCTCGATTGCTGAACATTTTTATAATCTCTTGAATCTGAACGGAATTGCCAGATGTATTTTCATATATATTGTTTGACATAAACAATTAATTATTTATTAATTGTATCGCATTTTTGCGATAGCTATGATCGGGCAACCGTTATTGCCGGAGTCGGAACGCTAGCAGATTCACGCCTCATGCGTAGAAGCGAAACACGGTCGCCTAAGACTAGGTGTGTATCCATCGATGTATACACACACATACATCATTCAAAGTATTATCGTTACGACCGAACGCGTGCAAAAAGGTCACCTCTCTCTCTCTGCACGTGGCCGGCGTAGCGAACACACACACGCACAGCAATCGTCGCCTATAGGGTCTCGAGTCTTCGGCGTAACGCCAGGCATGGAGCCCCTATAGAATACGTGCGCGGCGTTCTCTGGCGGGAGCAGGCGGTGACTCGTAGCCAAAGCTGCGAGGTTCTGCCGTACCGCCATGATGGGAGGCCGCGTCGAAATTTTCTGGCGTGTGACACATGGCCTTAACGGCCGGACCAACAGCTCCTATAATTTTTCAATTATGATGAGACACTAAAGTTCTTTCGATTATATATAAGAATAGCGATAGAAGTACGTAGGATTTTTTTGATATGTTGTTTTTTGGCAAAATGGCGCATTTCTAAAACAATAAGTATAAAATGCCATGAGAAAATCGTCAAAAAAATTGTTTATAAAAAACAGAACTTTGCAATATAATTTTTAAAAATCCTACGTAGTGCCACAAAAAATGTAATTCTAAATACACAGTTGAAATTTCAAGTGAATCGGTTGAAATTTGTTTGAGTTATGAGTACGGCCGATTTGAAAAATGTAGTTTTGAGATAAATGCGTTCAAAGTTAGTAAAAAGTCACGACATGAATGAAGAGGGGTTGCGCTAGAATTCGAAAATCGAGTACTTAGAGATTTTTCACACCCATAATCTTTTGGAATATAATTTTGTAGGTACTAAGGTACATTTTCAACAAGAAAAAAAATCAATTTTTGGAAAATCCTAGGTCTGAGACCTTAAAGTAATGAGGAGTATCGCCTTTTTTTAACGATGAATTAATAGCAATGATTGGAAAACTCAAGATATATTGAGTTTTTGGGTAATTATTGATAATAATAAGAAAATTGATAAAAATTGAAATTTTTTTATCAATTTTCTCAAAAATTAAGAAATTTTTATCAATTTTCTCAAAAATTAAGAAATTTTTATCAATTTTCTCAAAAATTAAGAAATTTTTATCAATTTTCTCAAAAATTGAGAAATTTTTCTCAAAGAATTGATAAATTGTTCTAAAAAAATTGAGAAATTTTAGAAAGTCAAGAGGGGTTGCGCTAGAATTCGAAAATCAAGTATTTAGAGATTTTTCACACCCATAATCTTTTGGAGTATAATTTTATAGGTATTAAGGTACATTTTTAACAAGAAAAAAAATCGATTTTTGGCAAATCCTAGAGTGGCCTAAGCTTGTCTCTTCCGATCGGCGATTCTTTGAATAAACCAATTGATCGATTAGCTATCGAACCCACTATCCCTTCTCTCGCCCAACATCAGCGTTTTCATATGCAACCATCTACTATATACTTCTCATATTTACCTACACTCTATATCTTTCTCTCGCTCTTTCATTTCAGCAATCAACGCTCGATAGAAAAAAGAAAAACTTCTCCTTTAGCAGAAAATTCCCCTTCATGAAGAGCAAAGACGACAAGTCCGAAGATGGCTCTGATCAAGAACGTGAGTATTGCGCGATTGCCTGCGGTCGATATACATACATACAAATATATCTTCGATCGTGAGAGAAAAGCACGTTCGAATCCTGCACGTTCGGTAATTTATCAATGTGTGTGCGTGTGTATGTTTTTTTTTTTTATCTTTTTTTCGATAATTGTACGCAACATATATTTACTTACTTCACACTTGGTTAAGATATCCTTTTGTGACGCCCTCGACACGTCTGATCGTCATCCCCCTGGATACTGTAATCTCGTAGTATTAAAAAAAATATTTATGCAAGATAATATCATTTTCGATACAAAATTTTGTCCTCCCTGGCACAGAACCTGCAAGTTCGATCCGAAAATGTTAGTGTGTCATAGACCGTTTTTTCTCTCCCCCCCCCCCCCCCCTCTTTCCGTCTCTATCTATCTAGATATCTAGATAGCTTTCTAGATAGATATCTAGATAACTATCCAAGATAGGTATCTAGATAACTATCCAAATAGATATCTATCGACATATCAATCTAAATAACTATCTAGATAGATTTCTACATAACTATCTATATAGATATCTATCTACATATCAATCTAGATAATTATCAAGATGTCTATTCGTCTTGATATCGACCCACCCAGATATCTACCTATCTAGGTACATATCTATTCGTCTCGATATTTATATACATCTAGATATCAATTTTTCTAGATATCTATCCATCGAGATATCTGATTATCTAGTTACCTGTCTATCTAGATGTCTATCCATCTGGATATTTATCTATTTAGATATATATCTATCTAGATATCGATCTAACTAGATACCTACCTATCTCGATATCTATCTGTTTAGATATCTTTCCGTCAAGATACTATCTATCTAGATATCCATCCGTCAAGATATCTATCAATCCAGATATCTACCTATCTCGATATCTATCTATCTAGATATCCACCTATCTCGATATCTATCTATCTAGATATCTACCTGTCTCGATATCTATCTATCTCGATATCTACCTATCTCGATATCTATCTATCTAGATATCTACCTATCTCGATATTTATCTATTTAGATATCTATCTATCTAGATGCCCACATATCTCGATATCTATCTATCTAGATATTTATCCGTCAAGATATCTATCTATCTAGATATCTATCCGTCAAGATATTATATCTGTCCATCTCTCTCTCTCTCTCTCTATATCACTTTCTTTTTG
Organism: Ophion ventricosus; assembly: GCA_963932345.1. Taxonomy (NCBI): domain Eukaryota; kingdom Metazoa; phylum Arthropoda; class Insecta; order Hymenoptera; family Ichneumonidae; genus Ophion; species Ophion ventricosus. The sequence continues at coordinate 32,922,171 of OZ010715.1, read as the reverse complement.
AATGACCCAAAGTGAACGTCATTGCAACCGACTTACAACAATGGAGGAAAGACTAGAGACGGTGTGACCATCATCTCCGAGCCATTTTAGCCAATTCAGTGAACGATTCGTTCTCGAACCTTCTCAGACTCCCCACACACACACACCCACGAATCAGAGTCCCCGAATGAGCTTTCGTAATTTTTGTTTTTTTTTTCTCCTACCATGTGAATACGTGACATGTGTTTTGTTTTGCCTGCTTGTGTAGGGTCGCCCACTACACCCGAGAATGAAAACGATCCTACGCGTAAGTATTTTACCTAAAAAAAAAAAAAAAACAAACACGTTCGCCCTGTATTGCACACACGTTCTGCCTTATTTCGCTTGCTTGTACCCATAAATCCATTCTTTATACGTGTACTGCACTTTGTCAACGTGTAAAAATTATCGTAATTCGTTCCCTTCGCCTCGCGACTCTCGATGTACCATCATGTATGAAGCCTTGGCGACCTTTATTGTCCTAAATTGATCCTTGACTCTGTTTCCTATACATATGAATACACTTACCATGTACGTTTAAAGCTGTTGACTTAGATAATTACCAAGCTGTAATAGGAAAAAAAAGATGGCCAACAGGTTCGTGTATTTTAAGGAACAAAAAAGTGGAGGTAGAAAAAAAACGACGTAACATAGGTGAGCATAAAGAAAAAAGCGAAGATAATAATTATTTTTGCATCAAATCAACAATTTCTTTTTAAATATTTATATTTTCAATTCGGAAATATTTATTTTTTTATTAACATCTTTTATATTTTATATGTATATCTTTTAATACATATAAATGTATATAAAAAAGCAAGTTGATGAAAAGAAATCACCTCAGGATTGAAAATGTGAATATATAAGTATATAAAATATAAGATATTAGTGGAAATAATTTTTTCTCCAAATTAACAAATAATTTTGAAAATATTCATATTTCTAATAAATATAAAAGATGTCGGTGAAAAATAAATGTGACGAGAGTGAAAATATGAATATTTAAAAATAATTTATTAATTTGGAACATAAATGAATACCCTCACCTTTTTTATGCTCATCGTATTCTATGATTCGATATTTATTTTTTACCGGTATCCATCCGGATATCCAGACTTTATTAAAAAGGATAATAGAGAAATTCGGTAAAAAATATCGAAATGAATACGGCTTGGAAATTTACATTTAAAAATATGAATAAATGTTTTCAAACAACAATAATTATTATTTTCTCTCTTTTAATGGTCATCGTACTTATATTTCGTCGTTTTTTTTTCGACATCCACTTTTTTGGTCTTTGACATATCTGAATCTGATAGACATATTTTCTTATAAATAAATATATATATATATATATTGGGAGTACAGATTAATTCGGTCCGTTTTTTTGTGGTAAAAAATCCATTTATTTCAAAATAAAAGGTATGAATAGATAAATCAAAGTATTGTCCATCGCTGGCTACTACTTTTTCCCACCTCTCAGGCAATTTTCGAATTCCATCTCGAAAAAAAGTCTCGTCTTTTGAGGCGATCCAAGTTTTGAGCCAATTGTCGATTTCTGCGAAAGAAGTGAACCGGTGACCTGCTAAATCCTGCTGCATCCGTCGGAACAACCAGTAATCAGAAGGAGCAATGTTCGGAGAATACGGCGGGTGCGGTAAAATATCCCATTTGAGCGTTTCTAAATATTTTTTTACGACTTTTGCGACAAGAGGCCGAGCGTTGTCATGCAGAAGAATAACTTTGTCATGTCTTTGCTCGTATTCCGGCCGTTTTTCTCGTAATGCACGGCTCAAACGAATCAATTGTAGTCTATACCGATCGCCCGTAATGGAATCGCCAGGTTGTAGCAGCTCATCGTACACAACACCCTTTTGGTCCCACCAGATACACAGTATGACCTTCGAACCATGGATATTCGGCTTTGGCGTTGATGTTGAGGTGGATGGCAACGATTTACCGGGCAAAGCGTAGTATTTTTTCTTCTTGGGGTTATCGTAGAATATCCATTTCTCATCCCCAGTCACAATCCGATGTAAAAAAACCTTTTCTTTTTTGCCTTTGAATCAGCTGCTCACAAGAGAAAAATCGCCTTTCAACGTCTCGCAATATCAGTTCACGAGGCACCCAATTTCCTTGCTTTTGAAACAATCCCATGGATTTTAGTCGTACGGAAACTGCTTGTTGAGTCACTCCCAATGAATCTGCAAGCTCTTCTCGCGTTTGACTCGGATCTTCATCGAGTAATGCCTCCAATTCATTGTCTTCGAATTTTTTTGGCTGTCCAGGGCGAGGCTTGTCTTCAACGCTGAAATCACCGTTCTTAAAGCGTCGAAACCATTCCCTACATGATTTATCAGTTGGACCATCATCACCATAAACTTCAACAAGCATTCGATGCGCTTCAGCTGCACCTTTCTTCCAATTAAAGCAGAAAAGTAAAACTTGCCGCAAATGCTGCTTAGTTAACACAAAATTTGACATATTCAACACAGTAAAAAACAAGGTTTTTAATGGAACTCAAAGCGATATAAACTGAATGTTATTGACAGATGTCTAACCTCTCTGAAACCACCGAAATCAGCTGTCACTATGAAACATCCATAAGAGCCAGAGCCATCTCTTGAAAACGGACCGAATTAATTTGTACTCCCAATATATATGTATATATACGTCGTTGTCATTCACCACCACACAAATATCATATCTTCGCACCCTCACAAATTACACGAATACCCATCGATGCTCTCAATAAATCATCGTGGCTTCTGAATAAGCATTTGTGGGAAAAAAAACCCTAGATTTTATTATTATTATTTTTTAGGTATAAAATCGTTTTTACTAGCGCCGCGTACATGGAAAAAGAAAACGATGCAGCGTAAATTATCGTTGCACCGGCATCGGAGAGACTGGGGATGATTTAAAAAATTATTTATTGATAAGTTTCGATATTTTTTTTTAGAGAAACTCTATCTGCATTGCGTTTGAATTCAACCAAATCAACTCGAATGCCGGGATTTTCGTTCGGATTTACAATATAATTAACCGAATCTCAGTACCCCAGTCTCCCCTAGACGCATCATTAGGAGTGAGACTGAAGTTTGTATCGTTGAAGTGCAATTAAAATTCTTTTCTGAAGATACGCAGACAATTTGGGTGCAAGAAAAATAAGGACATAAAATAACAAAGAATTTTTTAATCGAAGCAGGATGCAAGGGAATCGGAAATTCCTCTTCCATGAGAATGGAAGAGGAAAGAGGAACGCTTGCCAAAGAAATTGCTTGAGGGAAGAGACGAGAGGAATGCAGAACGAGAATACGACCAAACGGGTAAAAGAAGTCGAAGAAGCTATGAACCAGGCGGGGGAAGGACAGATCGGAGACACAATAAGGAGGTGTAACAAAGAAGAATGGGCGAGCAAGACAGGAAGGGCAGTGCAAAATATGACAGATCAGGAAATACAGAGGAACCAGAAGAAAATAGAGAGATTCGGATACTGCATAGAATCCAAAGACAGGAAGACATAGGTGACGATGGTGGAGTACTGAAGGAACAATGCGGGGAAAAATCAGAGAAACATCAGGCAAGAATGAGGTGTTGTAGCGTGGGAAAGGAAAAGGTGAAGGGCTTCAGGAATACGGGATGTTGAGTGTTGCAGTAGAGCAGAGGCTCTGGCACCCACATATGGGATTGTGAGGAGGCAAAGTTATAGATAAAGAACGAAGGGATAAATATCAACGATGGGCGGAAGAACAGCAGGGCAGGATGGCGATGGGATGGAGCTGGGCTCTAAAAGGGAAGGAGGTAGTCGAAGAAATGTGTGAGGTAGTGAGACAGTTTGAGAAGCTAGCAAGAAAGAGTGTAGAGGACACAGGGTGAAAAGATTACCAAGAAGAATAGGGATAAGTAGAACTAGGGGAAAGAAGGAGATCTAAATAGTAGAATTGGATATTGTAAATAGGAGCGCAGTAAAAAAATAACGTTTAAAAATCGATATCTCGAAAACTATTACGCGTTGCCAAAGATCCTCTTCAGGCAAGTCTTATAGCATTAAATGAAGGTGTATGCCAAATTTCAGATCGAAATTCGATTTCCGCTTTTTCGGAATTTTCCGAAACACCCGAATTTTCATTTGAATTCCAACGATGCAAACTTCGACGACGTCATTAGGAATCGTGCTTCGCGAATATCCCAATTTTATCAGTATCGAATGAAAGGATCCTTTTGAAGAGTTCGATTTTAAACGCGACGTTGTTGTGTTTCAGCGTTCATGCTGTGCTACACCCAGGACGACACGAATACCGAAGGTAATGATCTCTCATATTTCGAGCAAAAAAAAAAAGTAGAAAAAAATACGACTCAGTGACCACGTCAGATGATTCTTCACTTTCTGTCTTTTCAATTAATTTTACAAAATTCCAGAAGTCAGTTCTCAGATAGAAAAGAAATGGAATGTCCATTGAAGGAAAAAAAATAAAATAAAAAAGAATACAACCCAATCTATGCGTGAAATACTACAAATTGCATTAACCTTTGTTTTCTTTCTTTTTATTTTCGACTTTTCTCATTCATTCAAGATTTGTCTTGCGCAACAGGGAGTAAAGAAATATTGTATCGCGTTGAACTGCCCTATATGGAGGAACTGACATTAGTTTATCTGGAAAAGGAGGGCGTTGAGAATAATGAAGAACTTAGTAAGTCCATCGTGTGAGATAAACGAGTGAAACGAGTTTTTTTTCTCTCTCTCTTTCTCTCTTTTTCTTTAGTCTAACGTGTTTTTACCGCAAAAATTCGTCTTCGAGACAAAAAAACGATAATAAAATACAAATAAAAAAGGAAATTGGCTTGAGGAGACGTCGCGCATTTGACGGTCGCGATGTGCCTCGTCCTTTCGTTGAAACCTCTCGTCGTGTCTGCCATCTGTTGATCGCCAACTCTTAATTAATCGTTGCATCGCTATATACCCATTCGTGATTTACCGAAATAATATCGTTTCTCACTTCAGTCGCGACTGGAGCAGTTTTCGTTGATTGCATTTTCTTGCTGTGTGTTATATAAAACCGAAACAAAAGATTTTTATTCATTTGTTGATCTTTACTAATCCTCGATCAATGGCGAGGTCTATTGTTAACGGAGTTGTCTTTTTTTTTTCATGATCGCCGCAGGCAGCGAAGAAAACGTACTTTCCTACGAGGCGGTTCAACAACTCACCATTCAGTACACGCGTCCGGTCATCATTCTCGGACCTCTCAAGGATCGCATCAATGACGACCTTATATCCGAATTTCCCGACAAATTTGGCAGCTGCGTACCGCGTAAGAAAATTTACCATGCGAAACTTTTCTCTCACGTCCATTTCGGCACCTGACGACCATACCGAGGTTTAACGAGGTTGCTCAGCTATCGCGTAACATTAAGGCCTTATATACGCGATTTCGCCGATTTTCGAAGGTACTTTTCTAGACGCGGTTAAAAAAAAATGACGCATATATTGACATTTTTTTTACAGATCATTCATGCACATGGTTAAGTATATGTAAAAGAAAATCAGAAATATTAACAAATGGCGGAGATATAACATAATAAAGCAATGTATTTTTTTTGCGCACGCGTTGATGGTGAAAGTTCTCGGCATCGATGGGGGTGTCTGAAAAAAAAAATGAACATATTTATAATTGCATAATGAATGTATCTTCAGTGTGAACCAACAATATTATTTAAAAAAAATTATTATAATAAAAATCCGAAACAAAATTTTTTTACTCAAGTTTCTGTCGGTATTTTATTTTTTATATTTTTTTTGTGTCATTGAAATTTTTGTTTCTGTGGTTCACACGATAGGTGATGATACTAAGAATATGTTGTAAAAATTTCCAAAGCGATCTGAACCTTCGTTCAAGAGTTAGAACTTTCACAAGGTTCAAAAAAGTGAATCGCGGAAAAACGGCTTTGAAGTTGACGGTCGGGCGCGCCGCGCGTAAAAATTTTTGCGCTCTAAATGCTGTAACTAACAATTTTTGGAATTTTTCAATTCTGTAAAGCTTAAAATATTCCTAACCGTTCAGGCTAATGGAATCAAAAATAATATTTAAAAAATGAGAAATTTTGAAATTTTTCGCGTATATAAGACCTTGAAATATCGCTGCGCCACCTCTAGGACGTGGAAATCGAGAATATCGTCGAGTCGTTACTGACGATTTTTTACGATCCACACAGATACGACGAGAAGTAAAAGGGAGTACGAAGTGGACGGTCGGGATTATCACTTTGTCGCCTCGAGGGAGCAAATGGAGCGTGACATACAGAATCATCTGTTCATCGAGGCAGGCCAGTACAACGACAATTTGTACGGGACGTCCGTCGCGTCGGTTCGCGAAGTCGCTGAGAAGGTACGTTGCGAAAATTCCTCGTCGCGAACGAACCTGCTGATATTTTTCATTCGTATTATTTTCTATTATTTTTCTTTTTTTTTCAAATAATTTCTATTATTTTTTTATAATCTTTACAATTTTTTATAATTTGTATGTTTTATATATTTTTTTAATAATTATTTTTCAATTGTAAGCTCCAAGGAAATTGTCTAGACGATCGATTAAAAATTTGAAGAGTAAATTGAGCATACGACGACTACTGTGTGAATTTGAATAGATCGGTAGCATTTCGTCACTTGTCTCGAAACTCCTTAAATACTGATCTTATCTGAAACTTGGCAGGCACACGACAACGCTAATGTTTTTTAATTTGTCAACAGGGCAAGCACTGTATTCTTGACGTGAGCGGAAACGCAATCAAGAGGTTACAAGTTGCGCAATTGTATCCTGTAGCGATTTTCATCAAGCCGAAATCCATTGAATCCGTCATGTGAGTATAAGCGAGTCGCCTCACTTCTTAAGGGGCTATACCAGTGTGAACGCTGAAAATTTGGGTGATTTTCACGAATTTTTTGGAAGAAAAGTACTCAATTAAATGTTTCGGAAAATTAAGAATATATTTGGCTATATTTGACCTATATTACATAATTTTTTCATAGAAAAATATTGAGATCCAAGCGACTTATGCGCGGCCTTCGGAGGCGCCAAAAAAAAACACTTCCTCCACTGCTGACATGATTTCGGCCGATTGAGTAGTTGAAACCGAAAAAGGAAAAAATGTCGTTAAACTGGAAGGTATTTCCTTGTACAATGACGTAGGATTTTCGAAAAATATCAAAATCTAACAAAATGGCGTAGTTATGAAAGAAAAAGTCTGTTTTCTTGCCTATAAAATGGTCGTTTTTTTTCAATGCCAAATCGTCAATTTTCATCCAATCAATAGTATCCTACGTCATTGTAGAGTAAATATATTCAAGAGTACTCAGTTCAAATTTCAAGTCAATCGGATAATTGCTCTTTGAGTTACAATGTCAGCAAATTTGAAAAATCTCATTTCGAGAAAAATGCGCCTGAAGATTTAACTATCGATTTTTGCAAGATAAAATGATATTTGCAAGATAAAATGATTTTTACAAGATATTCTTGAAAGTATAAACTGTCGAAAAAGGCCAAAAAGTCGATTTTTTAACGTGTCACACTGGTATAGCCCCTTAATTTTATCGATATATAAATATATATGAAGCATTCCACGCCATTTCCCTTAATCCCTGACCCCGACCATTTTCTATTTTCCTGATTTTTTTTTGTAAAATTGTACCCTGTGAAAGGAATATCCGCACCAATTTTTAGATATTTATCTCTTCTCTTTTAGGAGTTATAATTTTCCAAAAAATGTCGATTTCGGAAGTTTCGGAAACGTTTAAACGCTACCTTCTGAACTAATTGAGATATTAACAAATGTCAATATATTTTTTTTATTTTGAAGCATACTTTCATGAAAAAATATTTAAAAAAATGATCAATCATACTGGACCACGTGTTTTTTGCTTCGAAAGTGGAAACTATTTTTTTAAAGCTGATTGCCAGTTTTTATTTTCTTCAACAAATTCTCCAAAATAGAGTGACCCATTCTATGATTTTTAAGACCAGTCTCACCGTGGGCTCATTTTGCCTTTTATTTTTTTGCGAATCAATCATATTTCATAAAAAGATTTTTATCATTTTAATCTCCAATAATGCTATATATCTCCATTTTAATCTCCAATAATGCTGATAATGAAACGGTTTATTTTTTATTTGTTCTGAAATTAACGAAAAAGATTTTTTTGTGGAAATAAGTCATAACTGTTCTAGTTTCTATCCTTTTCGTAAATAAAATGAAGTAAATTAAGAATTAGATGAGAATACTTTAATTTAAAAAAGACCGAAATTTGCTAATTCACGTATTCTCATGTAATTCTTAATTTACTTCATTTTATTTAAGAAAAGGATAGAAACTAGAATAGTTATGACTATTAGATCCGATTGAAAATTGTCTTGCTAGTATTGATCAATATTATTAGTGAAAAAAATTAATTTTGCACAAAAAATCTTCCTTTTCGTTAATTTCAGCACAAATGAAAACTAAACCGTTTTATTATATTATAAATATATTAGCATTATTCAAAATTAAAATGGAAATATATAGCATTATTGGAGATTAAAATGATAAAAATCTTCTATGAAAAATATGATTAATTTGCCAAAAAAAATAGAAGGAGAAATGAGCTCACGATGAGACTAGTCTTAGAAATCATAGAATGGGTCACTCGATTTTAGAGAATTTTTTGAAAAAAATAAAAAATGGCAGTCATTAAAAAAAAATACTTTCCACTTTCGAAGCAAAAATTACGTGTTCCAGTATTCTTGATCATTTTTTTCATATTTTTTTCATCAAAGTATGCTTCAAAATGAAAAATATATATATTCACATTTATCGATATCTCAATTCAGGAGTTATCAGCGTTTAAACGTTTCCAAAACTTCCGAAATCGACATTTTTTGCAAAATTATAATTCCTAAGAGAGAAGAGATCAAAATCTAAAAATTGGTGTGGATATTCGTTTCATGAGGTACAATTTTACAAAAAAAAAATCAGGAAAATTAAAATGGTCGTTGTCACGGGCTAGGTGAAATGCAAGTGGTAGTTTTTTTTATCACATACGTAGACCAATTAACGCACGATCGTCAACATTTAATTTCTAATCGCTTAATCAGGGAAATGAACAAACGAATGACCGAGGAGCAAGCGAAGAAGACTTACGAACGTGCGCTCAAGATGGAACAGGAGTTCGGCGAATATTTTACTGGTAATATATTTTTTTTTTTTCACTACAATCCCGTAACATTTTGCAAAGTATCGAAGAACCAAAAATACGTGAAATATACAAAAGTATCGAAAAATATGTAAAAATCGTTTCCGTTTTTTTTTTTTTTCAGCGGTTGTTCAGGGCGACACCCCGGAGGACATTTACGTGAAGGTGAAGGAGGTAATTGGCGAGCAATCGGGACCGAACATTTGGGTGCCCTGCCGCGACCAGCAACTGTGACGTCCTGCCCCCCACGTCCAATCCAGTCCCAACGCTTGGACCCTGCCTCCCAGACGCAACGAGTAAGCCGATTCGTCAACATTTGCGCAACGAGATTCTCGAGCAGAAAAGAGATTTAAAAAAAAACTATAAACCGACAAAAAAAACATCAACAATACCGAAAAAAAAAAAAAACGAATGACGAACAAGGAGACATTCGGGTGGAGCCGTCTTCACTCCAACGTGATCGCGCACAACGCGGTTCAGCCAAGAGAAAAACCGAACGAGAAAAAAAAAAACAAAAGAAAGCAAACTCACGTCAGCTTCACTTTGGCCCAGCTTTTTCGACGACGTATCGCCACGGGAATTTCAGCCGAAACGAGCACAGCCGTAAAAAAAAGAATGCACAGAGGGGTGCCATCCCTATTTTAACGAGCCTCGCGAATCATTCTCGCTCTACTCGTTCTTCTACCCACCAATATATGCGTTATCGAAGAGGGTTGAAAGGAATGAGGCTAGGTCTCGCTTGATTTTTAAAATCCATGACGATCAATCTCACCGACCGGAAGTGTCGTCGAATAATGCCGATCGTGACAAAACACGAAGCGAACTTTACCATACATTACGCGTTTTTGTTTTTTATTTCGTGCGTAAACGTGCCGTAGATCATTCGGTCTACCTTACGTTCAATTCTAATGGCGGCTTTTGCTTTTTAACTCTTGACTCTGTGCGCACTGACTCGTTGCGATCACCGCGTTGAAAAAGGCAAACAAAATAATGATATATATATACATATATGTTTGTATGTGTATGCGTGTGTGTGTGTATAAATGTTACGGTTAAAACTCGTTTTCAGTTTAAACGCGTTCTCCTTAGTAAAAACTAATTCTTATCGAACGCCTCCGGTACAAGTCGTTTTTTTTCTAGTGGAAACTATAATTTAGTGATAGACAAATTTGAATGTTAGTTGGAAAACGTCTTAACTAGAAAAAACTCGTTCTAACGAAATGAATCAGTTGAAATTGTTTACGAATGAGATCGAAGTTTGGGTTTGCTTGGGTTTTTTTTTTAGGTTTTTCAGTTGTATGATTCAAAACAAACCCGAACAAACTCGTCCTAACTAGGCAAAACTAGTTCTAAGGAAATAAATCAGTTGAAACTGTTTTCGAATGAGGTCGAATTGTGGGTTCGTTTGCATTTTTCCTACTTAAAACGAGTTTTTTTTTAGGTTTATTTTGGTTTTTCAGTTATATCATTCGAAACAAACCCAAACGGACTCTTCTCAACTAGGAAAAGCTAATTCTAACTAAATGAAAAAGTTAAAACTATTTGCGAACGATGTCAAAGTTTCGGTTTGCGTTTTTTCCTAGTTCAGACGAATTTATTTGGGTTTGTTTGGATTTTTCAATGATATTATTATTAAAAAAAACTCGTCTTGACTTGGAAAAACTAGTTCTAACAAAATAAATTAGTTAAAGCTGTTTTCGAATGAGGTTGAAGTTTGGGTTCGTTTGCATTCTTCCTACTTAAGTCGAGTTTGTTTGTGTTTATTTTGGTTTTTCAGTTATATCATTTGAAACAAACCCAAACGGACTCTTCTCAACTAGGAAAAGCTAATTCTAACTAAATGAATCAATTAAAACTATTTCCGAACGATGTCAAAATTTGGGTTTGCGTTTTTCCTAGTTCAGGCGAGTGTGTTTGGGTTTGTTTGGATTTTTCAATGATATAATTCAAAACAAACTCGTCTCAACTAGGAAAAATTACTTTTACCAAAATGAATCAGTTAAAACTGTTTCCGAACGATGTCAAAGTTTGGGTTTGTGTTTTTCCTAGTTCAGACGAGTATGTTTGGGTTTGTTTGGATTTTTCAATGATATAATTCAAAACAAACTCGTCTCAACTAGGAGAAATTACTTCTACCTAAATGAATCAGTTAAAACTGTGTCCGAAAGATGTCAAAGTTTGGGTTTGCGTTTTTCCTAGTTCAGACGAGTGTGTTTGGGTTTGTTTGGATTTTTCAATGATATAATTCAAAACAAACTCGTCTCGACTAGGAAAAATTAATTCTATCTAAATGAATCAGTTAAAACTGTTTCCGAACGATGTCAACATTTGGATTTGCGTTTTTCCTAGTTCAGACGAGTGTGTTTGGGTTTGTTTGGATTTTTCAATGATATAATTCAAAACAAACTCGTCTCAACTAGGAAAAATTACTTCTACCTAAATGAATCAGTTAAAACTGTTTTCGAACGATGTCAAAGTTTGGGTTTGCGTTTTTCCTAGTTCAGACGAGTAGCTTTGGGTTTGTTTGGATTTTTCAATAATATAATTCAAAACAAACTCGTCTCAACTAGGAGAAATTACTTCTACCTAAATGAATCAGTTCAAACTGTTTCCGAACGATGTCATAGTTTGAGTTTGCGTTTTTCCTAGTTCAGACGAGTGTGTTTGGGTTTGTTTGCATTTGATATAATTCAAAACAAACTCGTCTCAACTAGGAAAAATTACTTCTACTTTAATGAATCAGTTAAAACTGTTTCCGAACGATGTCAAAGTTTGGATTTGAGTTTTTCCTAGTTCAGACGAGTGTGTTTGGGTTTGTTTGGATTTTTCAATGATATTATTCAAAACAAACTCGTCTCAACTAGGAACAATTACTTTTACCAAAATGAATCAGTTAAAACTGTTTCCGAACGATGTCAAAGTTTGGGTTTGCGTTTTTCTTAGTTCAGACGAGTAGCTTTGGGTTTGTTTGGATTTTTTAATGATATAATTCACACAAACTCGTCTCAACTAGGAAAAATTACTTCTACTTAAATGAATCAGTTAAAACTGTTTCCGAACGATGTCAAAGTTTGGATTTGAGTTTTTCCTAGTTCAGACGAGTGTGTTTGGGTTTGTTTGGATTTTTCAATTATATTATTCAAAACAAACTCGTCTCAACTAGGAAAAATTACTTCTACCTAAATGAATCAGTTAACTGTTTTCGAATGAGGTGATTGTTTTGGTTTGTTAAGGCTTCTACATATAAATTTCAGTTTTCACTATGAAAAACTAGTCGTAACGAAGGCGTTCAGTCAGAACTAGTTTTAACTAGGTAAAACGCGTGTAAACTGAAAATGGGTTTTAACTATACACACATATGCAAATATACACACGCACACTCACACACACATCTATATATATATATATATGCAGATACACGTGTATATGAATAAAGTGACCTCGAAAAGAGTATTATTAAGCCGCAGAAGCCGATAACTCCCGGATAATAGACGGAAAATCCCCGCGGGGGCGTGAGGGACTATAGAAGCGCAACTAAAAAATGTCTTCGGCGCTCGTTCGAAAAAAAAAAAAAAAAAAACGAAAAGGTAGTCGCTCGTACGCGTTCGAGCGAAGCACAGTGCGTTATTTTTTATCAATGTACTTAACATCGCTGGCAGCAAATTCGCCCGGGCCGTTCGGGGTAATAAGAGCGAATGTGAGACGAGGAAAGAAAAAAAAAAAAGAAACAAGAAAAGAAAAAGATACGACGACAAAGTCGAGAACGTACTTTCGGGGTGAGTGTTAGGAAATCTCGAAAAAGGGATAAATTTGTTTTTAAGCGCACGACTATAATAGAAAATATTGTGAACGACGCCTCGAAAGAAAGAAAGAAGAAAGAAAAAGAAAAAAGGATGAAAAATCTCGCTGCATCACGGGAGCTATAATTCGACTCTGTCGAAGAGGCCAGTGGACGAGAGACCTCACGACGTTCCGGCTGACCTCGATGAAGGAAGGAATCCTCTCGCGGGGCTACGAAATAGCGAATATATAATGTTTTGTACAGCTAGATGACTAAGCCAGTAATGGGGTTACGTGCAACATTATATAGAATTAACGAAAGGTTAACCGGAAGAGAAACGGACCGGGGTAAACGGAAGGACAGCAGAGCGACGGGGGGGGGGGGGGGGGCGACGAGGAGAAAGAATAAACAAAACAAAAATACTATTGTAATTTAAATAACACTACTAAATTATTATCGACAGTAGGTAACGTATTATTGTAAATACCTATGCCTGTATCGCGTAGAAGGCGCATGAAAACAAAAACAAACAAAAAAAAAAGCGTATAAGGTTTGAATGTTGTGTATGTAGGCCTGCAGGTAGTATTTTTTTCCGAAAAGTCCAAGAAGCGGCGCATACTCGCGCCACTATTGGTCGCCACAGTCGCGAACCTCGCGGCTCCGATGGGAACTATTCACGCTCGAGGGACGAGCTCGGAGAGAGAGAGAGAGAGAGAGAGAGAGAGAGAGAGAGAGAGAGAGAGAGAGACGAGATGTAATTCCGATCGTTCGTCGTGTTATCCCCGATCGAAAAAAAAAAACAAATACAAGCAAAAAAGTAAAAAAAAAGTAATCCCATCGTAACTCCGCCACAAGAGAGCAACGGAGAGCCTCTCCAACTATTGCCTTTTAAGGGTCGCTTTTTGTTTTTGTTTTTTTTTTTTTTTTGTCTTTCAATCTCTCGCTCGGTAAACGGAAGCGAAAGAAAAAACGAGGGGAATTATACAGGAAATCGTATTCGCGCGAGCACTCTTGTTTTTTTTTTTTTTCCAATATGTTTATCAACGAGGTTGAATGGTAGCCCGATGATAAAAACATGGGAGGAGAGAAAGGTGAACAAAAAAGAGAATGGAGAAGTATGAGGCGAGATAGATTTTTAGTGGACGAGGAAGAGCTAATAGTGATGATATTATTATGACGATTGTTTGTCAATTTAATTGTAATATAAACTATATTATTGTAGACGTATAGAATTATTATTATTATTATTATTATTATTTTTATTGACTATCTGCGCAGTTAATTCGCCCGTTGAGAAACGAGAAGGGTCGCGAAAAGTACGACCGATGGGTGGAGGGCGAGGGGTAGGGAACTCGTTAACGGGGTACATCCGAAATAGACGAGGGGAAAAAATAGATGAATTTTCGGAATTATTGTTGCGATAATTATTCGTCCGATTTAATCCAAATTTCATTTCTATTCGAAAGTATAAATATTGAGGTGTATTGATCATTTTTTTTTTTTTGCTAATTTACAGTGGGTGAAAAAAGTATTTGCACACCGCGTGTTTTTTAAATTATCCTGCGAAAAAAAGAAAATACTTTGGCATTTTTTTTTTCGAAGAAAAATAAGATGTTCTACAAAAATTCAGGACAATTTGAAAAATACACGGTGTACTGATACTTTTTTTTTACCCATTGTATATTGACTGGAAGTTATTGTGGTCGGCGTAAAACTTTTTCCTCGCTGGCACGGTCTGCCGTCCCCAAGATTGCACGCAAGCCCTTGATACGAAACAAAAATATTTCGAAAATATTCTCAAAATTTAATCTACAAAGCCCCTTCGTATCGCAGGATTTTTCGAAGAAAAAAAAAACTTTTTTTTCACGAAACGGCGCCTGATTGAAATTTACATTCATTTTTCAAGCTAAAAAAAAAAACAAATCTTACGATGCGAAGAGTACATTAGATTTTGAGAAACTGCGATATTTTTCGTTTCGGATCAATCGACTGCGTGCAATCATGGGGACCGCCATCGAGGGAAATGTTTTACGCTGGCCACAATAACATTGCTCCCAGTCGGCATATATTTATTTTAAAAAAAATTGTCAATACACCTCCATATATGTACTTTCGAATGAAACAAACTTGGATGCAATTGGACAAATAGTTTTTGAAATAATAATTTCCCAAAAACATCATTTACTTTTTGCCGACGTCTGCTCGCGTGTGCCGCGAGGAAAAAAAAAAAAAGAAAATAGAAAAGAATCCGAAGATCCTAATTGTCATGTTATTATACACAGTTGCCTTTGCCACGAAAAGAGAAGAGCGAGAGGACAAAAAGAAACAAAAGAACAAGAAATTAGTTATTTTTCTTTTGTATACACTTCGTTGAAGGAATACTTCGTGTGGATACTTTTGCAATGGATCCTATTAAAAATTCAACAGCTGTCGCAGAGCTGTCGAGTATAAATGTCAAACGATGAAACACGACAAAAAACAAAAACAAAAAGAAAAAAAAAAAAGAAGGGAAAAAGAACGCGATCAGAGAGGAAACAAGGACCGCGAGTAGAGGATTCTACGGGGATGCCCTGGACACAACTGGAACGGGAAGAAGAGAGCCAGGGCTCGGCCGAGCGATGACACCGTCACGATGTTGAAGAAGCGTTCGAGAAAAAAATAAAAAAAACAATTAATTATTACCGACACCTATTATACATCTCTATAGTCTATTTAATAATATTACTTATTGAATTATCAATCTCATGTTCACCTTGTTTCATCGTTTTTAAATAGTTAATAAACGTTTTACCAATTTTACGAAAGTTCTTTGTACGTGGGCCGTCGTCGAATTTTCCCGCCTATCAACGACGCGCAGACTGTCATCGAAAACGGCGGCGTATTTGACGTTCCGGAACATTTTTTTTTTTCTTTTTCGGAAGGCAATATTTATTACGGAGTAATTCAAGAAAGCTTGCATTTGAACTAAAATTTAAGAAAAGAAAATTGGAGCGGTGCAGTCAGTGCCGGCTCGAAACTAGTTTTAGGATGAAGCGAGAGCTAAATATGATGCCCCCTCGCCTTTGCTTGCCCTTAAGGTCGAGTGTCACACCGACCGAGCGGCCATGAGTGCGAGAGAGATAGCTGATTTGCAGATTCCCAATGATTTCTGAAACGGTTAATTTTTGGGAAAAAAATCAAAAAAACACGTTCCGCTCCGTTGAACGACGAACAACCGCTTTCTATTCTTTTGCCCGAAATATGATCCGTCTAGGAGAACACTTGGCAGTAGGATTTTTACCGACTGAACGTGTGACGCATGGCCTTAAGGGGTTACGGGGGTTTGAAAATTTCAAAATATCCATTTTTTAAATTTTATTATCTAATAGTATTGGGAGTACAAATTAATTCGGTCCGTTTTTTTGGGGCAAAAAAAACCATTTATTTCAAAATAAAAGGTATGAATAGATTAATCAAAGTATTGTCCATCGCTGGATACTACTTTTTCCCACCTCTCAGGCAATTTTCGAATTCCATGTCGAAAAAAAGTCTCGTCCTTTGAGGCGATCCAAGTTTTGAGCCAATTTTCGATTTTAGCGAAAGAAGTGAACCGGTGAGCTGCTAAATCCTGCTGCATCCGTCGGAACAACCAGTAATCAGAAGGAGCAATGTCCGGAGAATACGGCGGATGCGGTAAAATATCCCATTTGAGCGTTTCCAAATTTTTTTTTACGACTTTTGCGACACGAGACCGAGCGTTGTCATGCAGAAGAATAATTTTGTCATGTCTTTGCTCGTATTACGGCCATTTTCCTCGTAATGCACGGCTCAAACGAATCAATTGTAGTCTATACCGATCGCCCGTAATAGAATCATCGAGTAATGCCTCCAATTCATTGTCTTCGAATTTTTTTGGCTGTCCAGGGCGAGGCTTGTCTTCAACGCTGAAATCACGGTTCTTAAAGCGTCGAAACCATTCCCTACATGATTTATCAGTTGGAGCATCATCACCACAAACTTCAACAAACATTCGATGTCCTTCAGCTGCACTTTTCTTCCAATTAAGGCCGGATCCTGAATTAGAAGGTCCAAAAAATCGATTTTTTTTTAATTGTTTAAATCTATTCCTGATGTATCTAAGAATGTCTAGACAAAGTTTTATAGCCCAATTCGAAATATTTCCAAAGATACAGCATTGAACGTAGTGGAGTGTCGAGCAGGTATACGGGCGCTCGGGCAGTTAGGGCGCCCGTTTTCTCGAGTTTTCGTTTTTACGATTTTTCTAATTTGGCGTATCTGATTACAAAAAAACTAGAAGTCCAATCGAAACAAACCAAAGCTTGTTCGCTTCAGTATCGTTTTCTTTTCTATTTGAACTAAAAACATTGTCGAAAAAAAAATTCTTAACAATTTTTTTAGCAAGTTGAAATAATTTTTTTTTTCACAAAAAGCACATTTTCTACTTCAAACCCGAAAAAACATTCAAATTTCAAAATTTTTTTCGTTTTTTTTAGTTCATATAGAAGAAAAATATGTCACAATTGAAATGGTTTCTGGTTTTTTTGTTTCAGATGAAAATTACGAGCTCCATTTGTCACGCCGCATGGAAACCGCAGTGGCACGAATGTGCATAAAAATCGGTTGCCTGTTGATATTTTTCTTTAAAAAAAATTGTTTTCTTATGTTCAGACATGTAATAAAATAATCTGAAAATTTCGCTAAACTTGCTTTTTCTTTTTACCCGAAAAAAATTCCTCAAAATATCGATTTTTCGAACCGGCTAATTCAGGATCCCGCCTTAAAGCAGAAAAGTAAAACTTCCCGCAAATGTTGCTTAGTTAACACAAAATTTGACATTTTCAACGCAGTAAAAAACAAGCTTTTTAATGGAACTCAAAGCGATATAAACTGAATGTTATTGACAGATGTCTAACCTCTCTGAAACCACAAAAAGTAGCTGTCACTATGAAACATACATAACCGCCAGAGCCATCTCTTGAAAACGGACCGAATTAATTTGTACTCCCAATACGATCTACAAACCTCTGAGAAACCGCATGTGACACACTGTGCCCCGTGACACATTGTGCCCGGCTCTGCCCTACGTCATCACCTCCCTTCTCATTTCGCGGCGATTATCCAATTTCTTTCCTCGTCAGTTTCTGGCCAGTTCCTGATCAGTTCGCGAGAAAGCGAGTGTCGGATCTGGGTCTTGCCTAAGACCTGTTACATAGCGAGGTCGATCCACGTTGGAAGGCCTGACCATGGGCCTGATATTATCCAGGGAAGGCAGATAAGAGGCAGTACTTTTTCCCAACTCAAATTTCTACACGGGATAGTGTGAAAAACACGCGAGCTTGGATCTCCACCGGTTCGAACACGCAAAGCACACAGAACAATGAAAATTATAATTGTATTTTAATTCCATTTCTTGCTTTTTTTTCTTCGTCGTTTTTTCTTTTCTTTTTTTTTTTACAAATCACAGAGAAACTCTAATTCGTATTTTCGCTTCGATACATTGTCTCAAATTAACCTAAAGAAATGTTATATATATATATATATATATATATATATATATATATTCATTCTTTCATTCATATAACATTTTTTCGTCCTTGCGCAAAGCGGTTAACACATTTAGAAGTTTCTTGAATCTATAAATATGAGGAGAAGATTTATGCTCGAGAAAATGTACATCGATATTACATATATATAGCTATATATAGGTATATATATATATATATATATATATATATATATATATATATATTTATATATATATATACGTATAGTACATTAAAAAAGCGAATATGATGGTAATTATACTTTGTCGTAATATTTACATTTAATGATAAGCGCTCCTAGGATCAAAGATATATATATATATATATTTTTTTTTTCGACTACGTTACACCTTTTTTCCTCCACGTTCTCCTTCACACATACACTAATTACACATACGCAGAATTACAATAAATTGTCCGGTAGAACCGCTGCAATGAAACACGCACTTGCAAAAATCCGCTGTTCAAATTGCTTCTTTTTGTTTTGTTTATGTATATATAAAATAGTCGTTATATATATATATCTATATATGTACAGGTAGAATGATCGTCGGAGAAACATAAGTAGATGCCGACGAGGGCGGCTGTGTGCGTTCAACACGTACTGACGTAGTAGCGGAAGAGGACTGCCCAAGCTGCTGCCTATGCACATTCGCTTTTACGATTAATATATACATACACATTTTTGTTTGTTTTTTTTTTTTTTTTAGGATAGAATCGCGTTTCAATGGGCCTGCGTTTACCACGCGGCTGTTTACGGGCAGGTACAGCGGGCACCCACGTTTTAAATATTTATATATGTATATATGTATATGTTTATATTAACACGTAATTAGTGGAAATTACACGTCGATTTCCCTGAGACTGGTCGCAACAATTGAAAACTGTATACAGCGTAAAAATGAACAGACGATCGTAGTTTTTTTTGTTTTTGTTTTTTTTTTCTTTGTTTACAAGTAATAGTGGTTGACAGTAGAATCGTAATAGTGCCTTAGTCAATAATAGTTGATACAATATCGTTAAATCTTTTTTTTTTTTTTCATTATCAGTATCGTTAATTTCATTATTATTATTTTTATTATTATTAGTATTATTATTTTAGTCGTTACAACAGCAGTGGTAATATGTAAGCTTAAGAGATATTTCCGAAATGTTCAACACGAATTTAAAGCTACTTAGGCTAAAGTCTTATTTTAATTGTTTTTTTTTTTCTTTTTTTTTTTATGAGCGCGACATCGTCGCTTCCTTTGAGGATAAGTACGTAAATCGGTTTTTTTTTTCCGGCTGGACACGAATCAACGAAGAGAAAACAATTTTAATATACACCGACTATTGGTTATTGGTCACGATACTGTGAAAAAGGGGTAGGACATGTTTTTTCGCTACCAAATAACCCTGCTATGCTTTATGCAAAATATAAATATTTTCGAGATATTATTTTTATTACGCTTTTTTGTTTAAGTTAATTACAATAAAATTAATTAAAATTTAAAATTAAATCAATAAAATTAATTTGAAATTACTGTTGTATGGAATCTAACTTTTTTCAAATGATTTCTTGCTCGATGGATCACTTTTGCATTAAGGATTAATGGGTAATTTTATAGCGAACAAACATGTTCCACAATCCTTTCACGGGATCGTCATCAATAAACCAGTAGCCGTGTATGTATATATATATATATATATATATGAGGCATTCCACACCATTTCACCTAGCCCGTGATCCCGACCATTTTTTATTTTCCTGATTTTTTTTTTGTAAAATTGTACCATATGAAAGGAATCTCCACACGAATTTTTAGATTTTTATCTCTTCTCTTTTAGAAGTTATAATTTTCCAAAAAATGTCGATTTCGGAAGTTTTGGAAAAGTTTAAACGCTGATAACTCCTGAACAAATTGAGATATCGACGAATGTCAATATATATATATTTTGTTCATTTTGAAGCATTATTTCATGAAAAAATATGAAAAAATTATCATTTATACTGGGCCACGTACTTTTTGCTTCGAAAGTGAAACCTATTTTTTTTTCAAGATGATTGCCATTTTTTATTTTTTTCAAAAAATTCTCTAAAATAGAGTCACCCATTCTATGATTTTTAAGACTAGTCTCATCGTGCGCCCATTTTTCCTTCTATTTTTTTTTTGCGAATTAATCATATTTTTTTAAGAAGTCTTTTTATCGGTTTAATCTCCAATAATGCTATATATCTCCATTTTTATCTCCAATAATGCTAATAATGAAACGGTTTATTTTTTATTTGTGTTGAAATTAACGAAAAAGATTCTTTGTGCAAAATTAATTTTTTTTACTAATAATACGTCATAACTATTCTAGTTTTTATCCTTTTCGTAAATAAGATGAACTAAATTAAGAATTATATGGGAATACTTGAATTTAAAGAAGACCGAAATTTTTCATTTTATATATAATTTTATAATAATATAAAATTTCACTCTTTTTTAAATTCACGTATTCCTATATAATTTTTAATTTAGTTCATTTTATTTACGAAAAGGATAGAAACTAGAATAGTTATGACTATGAGATCCGAATGGAAATTTTGCTTGTATTGATCAATATTATTATTAGTGAAAAAAAATTAATTTTGCCAAAAAAAATCTCTTTCGTTAATTTCAGCACAAATAAAAAATAAACCGTTTCATTGTTAGCGTTATTGGTGATTAGAATGATAAAAATCTTCTAAAAAAAAATATGATTAATTAAAATAAAAAAATAGTAGGAAAAATGGGCCCACGATGAGACTAGTCTTAAAAATCATAGAATAGGTCACTCTATTTTAGAGAATTTTTTGAAAAAAATAAAAAATGGCAATCATCTTGAAAAAAAAATAGGTTTCACTTTCGAAGCAAAAAATACGTGGCCTAGTATAATTGATAATTTTTTTCATATTTTTTCATGAAAGTATGCTTCAAAATGAAAAATATATATATATATTGACATTTATCAATATCTCAATTAGTTCAGGAGTTATAAGCGTTTAAACGTTTCTAAAACTTCCGAAATCGACATTTTTTGGAAACGTATAATTCCCATAAGAAAAGAGATAAAAAATCTAAAAATTGGTGTAGATATACCTTTCATGGAGTGGAATTTTACGAAAAAAAATCAGGAAAATAAAAAATGGTCGGGGTCACCGGCTAGGTGAAATGGCGTGGAATGCCTCATATATATATATATATATATTGTCTACTATAAAATACTTCGTGTCGCTCGTTATCTCCCTGTCGCTCTATTTCGTTTCTCACTTGAATTTGTCAACGTCACGGAGGACGGTACGAATCGAAATTCGAGTAAACGATACGAATATCGTCAAACGTCGTAATCAACGCTTATTGCACAATGAATATTCCGCGTTTCCAAAATGATCACTGGGTTCGTCGTCGCGCCTTCATCTCCTCTCTGTCCTCCCTTTTTTTTTTTTTTGTTTGTTTTTCCACAGTTCGAACCTCGAGAATTATTCCCAGGCTCGTCTTGTGGTCGCAACAAGTGGACGTAAAAAAAAAAAAAAAACAAACCTTGGAATTGCAACTTCCCACAACTCGTAACCGTTATAACACTAGTAAACAAATGACGTTGAAGTTCGCAACGTTGGAATGCAACGTAATTTTCATTCATTTTTCATTCATTTTCATTTTCCCTACTTTCAATATTATTCAATTTTCTTCTTGTCCATTCGGATTGTCGCCGGCGCCATCACGATTTCGACAAAAAAAAAAAAAACGCGCGCAATTTTCGTAACTCGGACGTGCACAAAGACAAAAATTGGGAAGTTGAGTAAAAAAAAAAACAAATGCAATTTCCATTGCATTCCAACGACGCAGAATTCAACGTCGTTCGTTCGAATGCAACGGAAATTCTTCTGCGCTTTTTAACTTGCAGACTTCGATCGTGCATCTCCAAATGAGTATTTCACGAATGATTGTAGAATTTTCATAACTCGAGTCTTCAAAAAGAAGATTTAATTGAAGAAAAAAAAAGAAAGAAAATGAATTTCCATTACATCCCAACGATGCAAAAACGTCAATCTCAATCAAAATCATACTTTTATTTATTCATTTTTCTCATTATCCAAAGCTGCCTCTTTTTGCACATTACAGTGGCAGAACTCCAAAGAGAATACGTAAAAAAACGCTTGAGTGATTTTCATAGCTCTAAATTGGCGATAAAACTTTCGAGCAATCGAAAAAAAAAGATACTTTTCGATGCATTTCAACGATGTAAACAACACGTCATACGCTCGAACACTCTCGTTCGTCACTCCGCGATCGGCGATAAAAAAAAGAAATAAAACAAAACAATTATAAATAAGATGTGGTAACATGGTGATCGACGCAGTCTTGGCAATGAGTCGAGCGAGAATTTTTTTCCAACAGATTCAAAAATTCAACGTAAAACAACATCTCGAGAATGTTTCGATAGAATTCTAATGTTCCCGACCCGGGCACAAGAATTTTCGTCACTATCCTATGATATTCTCGAGATCAGTGACAAAAAGTCCAAGTCAAATCTCTCTCTCTCTCTCTCGTTCTCTCTCTCTCTCTCTCTATCCCTCTCTCTCTCTCTCGATACGTACCCTCCCCGCTCCACTTTCGTTTAAGGTCCTATATACTTTTGAGAAAAAATGTATTGTTTTTTTGTTTTATTGGCTTAAACGATGTATAAACGATCCAAGAACTATATGTAAAATTTATTTTGGTGGAAAAAAAATATTTAGAAATATTTCGCCGATGGCTTGAAAACTTTAAAACCATTTTTTTGTTTTTTAAACCATGTTGTGAAAATTGGGATAGAAAATTGATTTTCTAGACAAGTACACACGATTTTTACGATCGATTAACAATTACGGTTTTTATAAACAAATAAAAGCCGCTTTTTTAATTGGAAATGCGACATTTTTTTCTAATGGTGCCAAAGGGCCGGGTAAGCGTGGCAAAATTGCCCCCAAGGTGTTTTCTTTCGATACTTGGAGGATCGTTTTCGTACTAAGAAACATTATTTTCGGTTATTTTTTTTTTTCATTAGTAAAAATACAAATTAAGGAATGGTTACTTTTTTCCCAAGTATTAATGGCCAAAATACATCAACATTTTTTTTTCCAATAACATAATAGAAATTGAATTAAAAGACAATAATCAAAACGCAAATAATTTGTTTAAGTATGCTTCTTCGGACATGCAGTCACTAAATTTCGACAGAAAACGTCGCTCATAGCTCGTCGTACTCAGAATTTTTTTCGATTCTTTCAAATTGCCGTCGCATAGTGAACAAAAAAAATCTGATTTTTTTTAGATAATCTGGATTAAAAAACAATAATCTTGAATGTTTTATCGAAAAATGTTAAAAATAATTGATAAATGATATTAAAAGTGAAATTTGAAAACATCCATAGTTTCATTTTTGAAATATCTTTGAATTTAATTTTGTTCACTATGTGCCACGAATTTAATTTCGGAAATAAATAACCACTCCTCGCATTACAATTTTACTAATAAAAAATTATTAAAAGCCGAAAAAACCGTTCTTTTTCGATAACTCGAAAATTATTTGAGATAACGACCCAAAGTTTTGTGTAATTTTTTTTTTGTTCTTGATATCAAAACTATCCCCGAACTATCGAGAGAAAACGCCTTGGGTGCAATTTTGACATGCTTACCCGGTTGCACCCTTTGAAAAAATCAATATTTTGTAATAATCGTGTGTACTTCGCTAGCAAAACTCTTATAGACTGGGAAAAGAAAATTATTTATCGTTGCAAGTGCTCATTGAAAGGGCCCCAAAAAAAAAGCGTTCTCTTTCTACCGACAACCGGGCCGCCATTTTGTATTTTTTTGTAAAATAAAGAAATTGATTTGAGTACCTACAGATATGTTAAATAAACCCTCCAAGCTTTACTTTGATTGCTTGATTAATATTTACAATAAAAAAAATCCCAAAAAAGCCTCGTTTTCCCACCATCCAAAGGTCTATACAGCCTTAAAGGCGGGGTATACATTTACAAAGATCAAAAAATCGAAAAGCAAGAAGAGATGAACTAACGAAAGAAAAGAAACTTTATGAAAAAGCTGAAAGCTTGTTCTTATGGGCCTGGTATCGCTTACTAGCACGTAATTTTAATCATTGATTTTTTTACGTGTCGAAACTTCAAACGCGTTTTTTTCTCAAAACTGCATTTTCGAAATTTGCGCGCAGGATTACGCAAAAACTATAAAGCCGATTGAGTTGAATTTTTCTACCTTCTAGTTGACGAGAATTGTGAAAAATTCGAAGAAAAAAAAACTACTTTTTTAATCCAAATTTTACACAAAGTTTGCATGAAAATTTTATATTTTTGTTCAATGCGTGACATTTTCTTAAATTTGCATTTTCTTCCCTTTAATTACTGTCAAATAGAAACTATAAGTGTTCTAATGGAAAAAAAAAAACGAATTTTTTCTCCTACGCCCATTCGCAACTCGCGCGGCAACTTTGCCGGACCGCTCTTCTACAGCACCGTCATTTTTATGATAAACGAATAAAAAAAAATTGTTTCGTATACAATTCGATATACTATGAAAGTATACCTAGAGTTTAATCAATGTGGAATAATTATTTCCTAGTTGAAAGAAAATCCGCAAAAATTGCTTAATTTTTTTCCCTCGTCTAAATGTACATCCCGCCTTAACGTTCTCTTCCCAGCCAAGACTCATCCAAGCTGTGCGCGATCCCGATAAAATACGATTCGAGTCAATGTCCTATTGTCATAGCGGCAGTTATCATTCTAAAAGCGCTCACGTCAAGTTCCTAAATCAACGAGACCGTAGTCACGAAACATTCCTAATAAAATATCGTCTACGCATATACATCTGGAATAAATACTCTAATATAATGTCACAGATCGCTGCTTTGTTACTTCTTACCGACACCTCTCAACTTCCCGATCATCCTCGCGTCCCGCCCCTCGCCCCTGTCTCCCCCGCGTTAAAACTATCTCACCAACTGTCATCACTTCTAATTTGAATTGCACCGTTCGGAGAACATCGGCTAGTTCACAACTTCGCACCAATAGCCAATTACTAAACGGGAGCATAAAACTCGCGAGTTCTCCTTCAATAAACGCATTTTACGTTTGGCAGTTAGATGGCGGATTTTGTCAGTTTTTTCTTATCTTTTCTCGTCTTTATCATTGCCCTATATCGTTTGATCACAAATCCCCCCCCCCCCTCCCCCCTCAATCGGCACTTTTGTTACCGATCGTCTGTCTCTTTCTCAATTTTCTCTCCTGCTTTAACGGGGCCCGGTAAGAATTGCGCTTCTCAATTAATTTTTGCGTTTTCGGTATTACGGAAGTTGACGGCTTGTTGTCGTTTGCGTTCTGGAGATTCGGGTTCTCCAGTGACTCCTCATGTCACCTCAAATTTATAACGACACGCTCAACGTTCAACAACGATCTGACCTTCTCGTTGTACTTGATCAGTGTTACTTTCGAGCCACGTACGTTTATTCTCTCACCACCGCTGAGCAAGTGACAGCATCGCGACTGTTCAAGAAACTCGTGAAGCTTAAGCTCCCGCATAACATCCCGATGAGCGACGGCGGGCGGTCCAGCTGGGGCTTTTGGATTTATCTGTCGCAAAAGAGCGTCTCGACTCTTGACGCGCAACGCGGTCATAAGATCTTGGAGTAGTACCCATTTGTCCGGATCATTCGTGAGGCTGAATAGTACCGGAAGGTTCACTTCGCTCATCTCCATCTCGATTTCTTCGAGCGCTGGCTCCGGACTGACGACCGGAGGATCCTCCAGCGGATTGTAGCCTGTCTCTTCGGGATCTTCAGAGCAAAAGGAAAAATGTCAATTTAAGCGGACACTTTTTTTCATCTTTCCTTTTGGCAAGACTTTGAAAATTGCTTGTGAATTTATTGACGTACCGAAGATTGAGGCTGGTCCACCGAAGCTCCACGGCGTTGTGGATCGACCTTGGACGTCGTTCAAATGCTGCTCGAGGATACAGTAGGCTTCGGTGTCGACTGCCAACATCAGAGGTGTCTGGCCGGAATACGTAGCGAGCAGTGGATCAGCACCGTACGACAGAAGAAGCCTCACGAGCTCCGTAGCACCGTTTTCCGCCGCCTCGTGGAGAGGCCTGAAAACACACACGACAATGTCTTGACGTTTCTTCGCTCGGTCGGCAAATATTTTTACGGCCAAGTTTTCTCCTAGACGTCGTTAATTGTTACGGCATTTACGGCATATCGAACGGCGTTAAAGGTTACGACATTTACCTGATACCGCCGTTTGCGCTCTCGCTCGCATTTGCACCGTAGGCCAGCAAGAGCTTCGCTATCTCCAAATGACCTCTCGAGCATGCCTCGTGAAGGGGTGTGTAGCCAGCGTTGTCTTTGGGGCTCGGGGCACTACTGAGCTTTTCCAAACAATAGGCGGTAACGTCCTGTACGACAGAAGACAGAAAAAAACAATGGATTATTCGAAAAACAAGACGATAAAAGGTAAACTCGAAGGTTTTGGGGCTGAGAATTAGACGATTTTAGTCAGATCAAAATTTACGATGCAACGAAATTATGGTGGATTTGAGGACGCGATAACTCGGCGAATTCAACAATAGCCCAGTCGGGTTGTCGAAAAAAAAGGGCCTAACCCCGCAAAAATTCTAGGCCAAAATTTTATTTCGCTAACCTTTAGGAGGGGTCACTGGGAGTGTAAATTCAAAATGGCGACTGAATTCGAGCGGTGCGTTAGCCGACATCTTGATTTTAAGAGGGAAATCTTCTTTCCTCAATATCTCGGCCATTTTTAACTTTTCGCGAAAAATCATAAGGACTAAAATTGTTCATTATTGAATCATCTACATTTACTTTCTTCCTCATTTTTTCGTACAGTCGATATTTTCCGAGTTAAGGGGGAAAAACGGGGGAAATGTAATTATTCAATTATATCATTTATTATTGATTTTAGGGCCTAATTGTACAGGACCAAAATTATGTGGAATAAAAATCCCTACAATTTTGATCTCCACCAATATTTTCGTAGACCCAATATTTAAGGACCTAGGCCTATGGCAACCCTAGCGGGACTTAACGTGAGGAACTCTATTCCTGTGGTGGTGCGGAAAGGAGTTACCTTAAATATTGGGTGAAGAGTGAAGGCTAAGCAGGGCCCCCCTTTTTTTTTAGTAATACGCATGTTTGTCATAACACAGTTGGATATAAACGTATTATTGATCATTTTATACAAAACTTATTAGCTGTAGATCGATCAATAAATACCGTAAAATTGGCACAATTTTACATTACGGTACTGCATAGAGAAGTACGACAAAGTTGCAATTCTTCATCTCACTCACTTTTTTTTTGTCAATATCTGTTGCGTGAGTGTAAAGACATGATACAAACGTTTTGCGGGCGACTCTTCCATAAGCCCTGTGTTAAAATTCCTAAGTTCAACAATTTGTATCTCTCTTATTTAGTCGTTAACCTTATCTGAAACTTTGCATACGTGAACATACTTTATCTATGAAATCCTAAAAAATTATTGTTTTTCTGGACGTTTATGACGGAGCCTCCTTGAGTGTACATGTACTCGTAGTAATAACCCAATATTGTGTAGAACGTAAGCCTACAACGCGACTCAAATGTTATTGGTATTAACGAAGAAAATAAATTGTATCGAAACAAAAGGCTTGTATTTACTTGACTAAAATCCCGCTAAATAGCGCAGCAATCGGAGATCGTAAAGTTTTCACGAAAAAAAAGGACCCGAACACAACTGAATTTTTTTTACTAACCGTGTAGCCGAGCCTTGCAGCGCGATGCAGAATAGTCTCGCCTACACCCTTCTTGATGACCCACGTACGAATTTCCGTCTGGATGTCGGCGACGCATTCCGCGTTCGGTCGCGTTATTATTACCTGGTCAATAGAATATATTGGTGAAAATAATATATTCAAATATTGTTAAAATGTTATTGAAAACGAATGCAAGGATTTTCACCGAAGCTAATGTTGAAAGGCACACCGTGCCGTGAGTAAAACTTCGAACGTACCCTTTTCCGTTCCTTCGGCGTTGCGTCCTCTTTCTTCAGTGGCTTCTTCTTCTTACGTATGTAATCGAAACCAGAGCGGAATTTTCGCCTTCCCGTTCTCAATTTGAGTTTCTTCTTGTTGGGTATTTCCGTATCGTCGTTATTGTCAACTTCCGGCTTGTTAATTTCCGTCTCCTCCTCGTCTTCGTCTTCCTCCTCGTCGTCTTCCGGTGGAGCGGGCGTTGGCTCTTCGCCCTGTTCCTCCTCTTCATCCTGTTCCTCCTCGTCATCCTCGGCTTCCTTCTTCAAACTATCGAGGGTCTTTTCCGCGAGGGACTTTATCAGATCTTTGCGTTTCTTGGCGGTCAACAAATGGCGTTTCGAATTAACGATAGCCTTTTGACTGCGCAATATACCGACGTTTCTAAGCCTCGTTACGACTTTTGCCTTCAACTTTCTCGTACGTCCGAGAAGATTATCGCGTGTCTCCGTTTGCGAGTCGTCGTCCTGCGATGTATCGCCGGCGTGATTTTGCATCGGTGGCGCCGAGGCTGGTCTCTCCTCGCCGAATACCTCGCGTATCGTCGCTTGCTTCTTCAGTACTCTCGTTTCCGTTCGTGTTCTGCTCTTCAGTACGAAGGTCGAAAATTCATTGGGCAATGCGTGATTGTTTTTGAAAGTGTCGCGAAAATTGTTCACCGTCTCTTTTCGGAAGTAACCGAGTAAATAAGAATCCGTGACGTTTATGGGTTTCGTAGTTTTGTCACTCTTGACAGGTGTTTTGCCTTTGGCCTTAGATTGATTCTCGTTTGCCATAAGAGGCGTCAAGTTCGGCGTTGGCAGTAGTTCCGGTTCGTTCGTTGCTCTCGGCAATGTTTTCCCACCTTTCTCAATTTTTTCCTTCAACTTTTTCCTCCCGTCTTTCTTCCCCGTACCGCCAACTTTGCGGGCCAAAAGATCGACGATCGAGGCACTGTTGATTGTTTTTGGTGGACAAGACACGGTGGTCGAGGAGGTTGCCTCCTCGTCGTCGATCTTGCTTCCTCCGGTACCGAGGCCGCTCATCGCGAAGCTGTAATTCGACTCGAGATCGCTGTCGCCGCTGCGCTTTCTACCGAGGCAAACATCCGAGCTGTCCATCGAGACGGAGAGCGCCGGTGAGCCAGGATCAAGATCCGGCAGCGAAGTCGAGAGTCTGTGAAATCTCGAAGGCTTCGAGACGGTTATCAAGCGCGGTGGCATGCGCAACGATTTCTTGTAAACGTAAACTTCCGCTTCCCAGCCCGGTCTGAAGTCACTACCGTCACCGAAAAGCGGCTTTGGCTTAGCCTTTTGACTCGTTGTTGTTCCAGCCTTTCCGGGACTCGATTTCCCGTCTTTTTCTTGCTTCGCTTTGCGAGGCGTTGTGTCGCGCGAGCGCAACTTCATGCCCTCGCTCGCTTGGCAGCCACTCGTGGACGAACGTTTGCGCGTTCGGAGCCTCTGGGCTACGGTGGTGTCGCGAGTGAATTCGGCACCGCTCGCGTCGCTCTCCTCGTCGCTCGACGACTCGCTCGCGCTCGACGACTCCAGCTTTATTCTACTGCCGCGACGCACCCGACGCTTTCTCGACACGATCTCATCGTCGACGTCGCTCTCGGACTTCTTGTATTTCTTCTTTGCCGCTCTCTTTATCAGAGGCAACTCGTCGGAATCGTCGCAAGAATTTTTCTCCTCGTCCTCGTGATCTTCCACACGTGCCTCGTTCGTCTCATCCTTGGCTTCCTTGATCTCCTCTTTAACGCGCCTCGCTTCACGCGGCACTTCATTGCTCGGTGGATCATCGATGGACTTCGTCGAAGCCTCGACGACAATCGCTTGCTCGTCGATATCCCTCGTCTCTTGCTTTATGTCCTCTAGCTTGATCTCCGCCTCGGGTGGCTGCGCACCAATCGCCTCTTTGCTCTCCTCGTCTTCCGGCTCGTCCGACCTTGACGACTCGCCGATCTTCTTCTTTCGGCCGCGCTTCTTCGTTGTCGAGTCGCCGCTTCGCAACTGCTCCATGAATTTGTCACAGGCCGCTGTCCAGAACGGATCGAGCTCCGTTATCTTTTCGTTTTCCTGGTGATTAACGGAACGGGGAAATTTTGTCAGAAAAATAAAACGATAGTACAGGTGGAACGATCAATCGATATGTACAAAAAAAAAATTATGGGATAAAAAATATGACCATGTAAACCAGTATTTTTTCGGCATCAGACAATCAATTTTTATCTGACGGTTTGAAAAGTTGGGAGAAGCATTGGACCAAAATAAATTTTGTTTCACTTCGAAATATGATTTTCTCAAACAGGACGGGAAGTTTTCAAATGAGCCTCGTACGATTTATCCTTTCAGAAAAATGTCCGAAAGCCAGCGATTTTTGGTCCGGCTGTTTGTAACCCGTTAAGGGGCCAGTCCACTTTGAAAATTTCAAAAATTCGATTTTTTTTTTTACTGTTTTCGAAAGTACATACATTCAGAAATATTGTGTCAATATTGTGTCAATATTGCCGACTGAGTTTAGGTAAGAGTTTTTCATAGTATAAACGTCAAACGCGTTTTTCTCGAAACAACGCTTTCAAAATCTAGCTCCATCGTATCTCTAAAACTAATAAACCGATTCTCTTGAAATTTGAACCACATATTGTAAACATGATTCGCAACAAGATGACCCTCGATGGTTTTAAAATTTTTATTTTTACTCTTTTTTTTTGCGAAAAACTGCGAAAAAACGCGTTTTTTTTACTTTTTTCGTTTTTCATCTGCCATTTTTTTATTTTTTGATAAAACTTTATATGCGAGGGTCATTTTGTAGCTGGTGTCATACTGAATCTAATGGACTTTGATTTTTTTGTTTCAGACAAGCCGTTGCCGAGTTGTGATGGAGCTACCTAGCCCACCTATTTTTGAGGCGTTACGTTAAACTATAGTTTTTGTACTTAAAAATGAATAAGAATGAATTAAAATGATTTTTTTAAATGTATTTCAAGACTCTATTTATCAAGCCCAACAACTTTTATATTCATATCTTTTATAAAATCTTAAAAAAAAAATCACGAAAATAGCCTTTTTTTCGTGGCTCCAAAGTGGACTGGCCCCTTAACACGAAAGATCGATCATCCGCAAACGAGATTATACCTTAAGCTCGATCTTCACGAGATCCGTCGATGCGCTGATGTCCATACACACAGCGTCGTTGAGTGGCACGGGCGGTTGAACCTTCGACAATTGTTTTCTGTCCCTTCTCATTTCCTCGAGGGTTTGCCGCTCGAGCACCGGCATTTCGCCCTCGGAGTCGCTCTCACGGAAATCGAACACCGAGGTCTCCGAGGAACTTCGAAAGCCACTGGAACGAGCAGTCACCGTGGACGCTTCGCTGATTATCGGCGCTGGTGCCGGTATCGTCGCCGCTACCAGCATGCTATCCTCCTCGTTTCTTGAAAACAATCGTCTTCTCGGCGGTGCACTCGCTGCTTTTTCCCGCGTTAACTTCGGCGGACTTCCCCCCGAAGATCCGGCTGATTGAGGCGTTGAGGTCGAGGTCGAACCTTCCAATTCTGTAATCACACCAATACGACCAAATTATAAACCTCATTTTCATTATCTTTCGGAATCTTTTTTTCATATATTCAGAGTAGAGATCTCTAAGAAGAATTCCACTAAAATGTTTCGATCATTTTCGAGTCCCCAATTTGCCAAGAAAAAAAAACATTCGTTGCTTTCCAACGCTGCAAACTTCAATGTGATAGTAAAGGATCTATTTAATTCGGAAAATGCCTAAAGCCTGCATCGTACCGAACTGTGAATCACCCCGTACATGTGTGCATTTATATATCAAAGATAAAATGAGACTCACCGTTGGACATCGCGGAAACTTCATGGGACGGAAGCGACGTTGGCTTCGTGACGAATTGGCTCGAACAGACCTACGAGCAAACGGAGTAAATCGTCGATTATTTAATTTTCTCGGTTATCGTCATTAAACAAATGGAAAATATAAAATTGAACTTCCTATCGTTGAGGACCAACGAGAAATATAATTTTTTTAATTGCTCATATTTCGTTGACGTCGAAAGAGAATTTTCGTTGCCTTCCAACAATGCAAACTCCAACATCATTTAAAGACCCTTGTTGATTGATAATTTTCCCCAATGAGAAAAAAAGAGCTTCGCGTGAAAACGTGAGAAAAAAAAAAGGGTAAGATGAACGAACCTGCTTCAGTTCGCCCTTCGTGCGTATTTTCGCGGCGAGTATCGCGGCCAGGCCGTCATCCTTGTCGCGATGAATTTGATTATCGGTGACGCGGGGTCCAAGTAGTGCCTCTTTGCCCGGCAGAGTGGCCGACGAATTGACCCGCGAAGCGTACAGGCTGCGAGGTGCATCTTGGGTTATCGAATCTACGGCTCGAGGCACGTGGAACTTGTAATGAGGGGGTGTGTTGCTGTTGCGCTCGAGCAAACTCGCCGCGGTGAATGGTGACAAATTGTGCCTGCCGATGTTCGTCTTAGGCTCGATCGGAGCTACCACCTTCGGTGATGGAAATATAAATGGACAAGTTAGTACCATAATTGCTGTATTGCCCGAAGACCTGATTACTTCCAAAAAAAGTGTAGAAAATATATTGGGTGTACAAATAAGTTCTCGGTTTGAGAATAAAAATAGCTCTAAGGCCTTATATACGCGAAAAATTTCAAAATTTTTCATTTTTTATTTATTTTTGATTCCATTAGCCTCAACGGTTAAGAATATTTTAAGCTTTACAGAATTGAAAAATTCCAAAAATTGTTAAAATAAGGTAAGATTGCATTTATAATAGATACCGCGCTGCGCGCCCGACCGCCAACTTCAAAGCCGTTTTTCCACGATTCACTTTTTTGAACCTTGTGAAAGTTCTAACTTTTGAACGAAGGTTCAGATCGCTTTGAAATTTTTAAAATATATTCTTAGTATCATCACCTATCGTGTGAACCACAGAAACAAAAATTTCAATGACACAAAAAAATATTAAAAAATAAAATACCGACAGAAAATTGAGTAAAAAATTTTAAGTTTCGAATTTTTATTATAATAATTAAAAAAAAATAATATTGTTGGTTCACACTGAAGATACATTAATTATGCAATTATAAATATGTTCATTTTTTTTTTCGGACACCCACATCGATGCCGAGAACTTTCACCATCAACGCGCGTGCAAAAAAAATACATTGCTTTATTATGTTATATCTCCGCCATTTGTTAATATTTCTGATTTTTTTTTTACATATACTTAACCATGTGCATAAATGATCTGTAAAAAAAATGTTGTCAATATATGCTTTTTTTTTTAACCGCGTCTACAAAAGTACCTTCGAAAATCGGCGAAATCGCGTATATAAGGACTTAATGAATATTTGAAGGAAATTTATCAGGCATTGTGAGAAGATTCCGTATCCAGCAGT
This sequence comes from Ophion ventricosus, assembly GCA_963932345.1. Lineage (NCBI taxonomy): Eukaryota > Metazoa > Arthropoda > Insecta > Hymenoptera > Ichneumonidae > Ophion > Ophion ventricosus. The sequence goes on along the minus strand of OZ010715.1, from coordinate 32,888,096 downwards.
ACCGTGAAGAATTGGTTTAAAAGATTTCGGAGTGGAAATTTCGAACTCGAGGATGACGAGAGAGCACGAATAATCAGAAAATATGCATCGATATAACATTTAAAACACGTTCTTAATACGCTCGTATGAAAATAATAATGATCTCGAATGCAGGACTTGAAATTTATAGGGACGTTGATTAAGTTCTCGCTGTTTTCCAACAGATGGCGTTACCAGAACTGCGTATGTGTAGTTTAAGATGGTAGGGCATTTATAAAGAAGTACTACGAGCAAGCTTGCAATTCACTGCATTCGTGCCAAAAAAATGAGTATTTGCGGGGAATTTTACTGCACTTCTTCATTTAGAAAAAATCTGTAGCTGAAGCACACAGAATTCTTGTTGAGACTTCGGGCGACCTTGCTCCGTTGGAAACAAAATGCAGAGATTGGTTCAAACGTTTCAAAAATAATGATTTTGATGTTGAAGATAAAGAATACTCTGGCGCACCGAAAAAGTTTGAAGACGAAGAATCGGAGGCATTACTTTATGGGAGACTCATGTCAGACGCTTGCTGAACTTGTAGAATCATTAGGAGTTGATCAGACAATAGTTTCGAAACGTTTGACAGCGTTAGGAATGATTCAAAAGCCAGGGCAATAGGTGCCGTACGAGTTGAAACCAAGAGACGTCGAACGGCGTCTTTTCACGTGTGAATAGCTGCTTCAACGGCAGAAAAGGAAAGGTTTTTTTTGCATCTTATAGTGACTGGTGATGAAAAATGGATACACTACGATAACTCTAAGCGTGAAAAATCGTGGGGTAAGCCTGGCCATGTATCAGAATCGTTGGCGAAGCCGAATATCCATAGTTCCAAGCTTCTGCTCTGCATGTGGTGGGATCAGCTGTGTGTAGTTTATTATGAGCTGATCAAACCGAACGAAACTATCACGGGAGATCCCTATCGACTGCAATTGATGCGTTTGAGCCGAGCATTGAAGGGCAAACGGCCGCTATACGAGCAAAGATACGACAAAGTGATTTTGCAGCATGATAATGCTCGGCCACATGTTGCAAAACCGGTGAAAAACCTACTTGGAAACGCTTAAATGGGAAGTCCTACCCCACCCGCCGTATTCACCAGACATTGCCCCTTCCGATTATCACTTGTTCCCCGATCGATGGCACATGGCCTGGCTCAGCAGCACTTCCAAATCTTATGAAGATGCCAAAAAATGGATCGACTCTTGGATAGCCTCAAAAGACGTGTCGTTTTTCCGACTTGGAATTAAAATGCTGCCAGAAAGATGGGGAAAAGTAATGGCTAGCGATGGACAATACTTTCAGTGACATGTTTTGTAATAATTTAAAAAAATAAAGCACTAATTTTCACGAAAAAACGGCGAGAACTTATTCAACATCCCAATATTATAGTAATCGTGTCGTTTTCGAACGAAATATTGCAGAGTAAAAGTTGGCGTCCTGCTCAAGAACAATATAATTCTTCCCCTGATTCCCTCTAAAGACAAGCTGTCCCAAAACTCCTTAAATAAATAAGTAATTTTCTTGAAAAAAAAAAATAAAAACGGCCGAGAACTTATTTCTACATCCAATAACATCGCATCAGGAAACATCGGCATCTTCCAACCTTGTTCTGGAAGCTCTGTTGACTGTGGTTGACGAGTATAGGCTGCTGGCTGTTGAGCTGTTCCTCTCTCTGCTGTTTGTTCTCGAGGCTGTTTCTGAGTAAGCTGAGTACCCTCTTGTCGGCGCCGGTGTTGCTCGGTTGGTCGGCAGGTTGTGCACCGGGTCCAGTGGCGTATTGAGTTCTTTGGGTCTGCCGGTACGAGCTGTACGAAGTCTGGCTTCCGGAAGCCTGAGACATGGGATGGCAGCCAATCGTCTTGGCGTTTGGATGATTGTACGACGACGCAGGAGTGACGGGCATCACGGATTCCGGATAGCTTCTCTTATCACAGTACGCTTGGTATCGAATGTTATCCGGTTGGCAGCCCGCGTTGTCGGTTCTCCGATTGTAAGAGCTCGCGGACATCGGTGTACCATTTGCCAATGGAGCGGGCATACTCATTTCCTGTTTCTTGTCCAGCAGCTCCTTTGCCGTCGATAATTTTTGCTGTATTTGCTTGTCAATGGCTAATCTCCAAGGATCGAGACGGGGCTGTTTGTTGGGTGTCGAGCCGGTTGTCGGATAAAGCGACTCGGCTTGCCGTTTAACGCCGATGCGTTCCCTCGACTGTGCCAAGGACGACGAGGACGCGGCGGAGGACGGCGAAGCTTGGAGATACTTGCCACGAGCCTCTTGATGATAGTACTTGCTAGGATCAGGCGGATATTCCTGAAGCGGTAAGGCCGTTGATGCCGTTCTCGCGGGATCGGCCATCGAGTATCTTTGCTGTTGCCGCGGTACGCCAGAACCGTCGTGGATCGTCGTATAAGACGTGGAAGGACTTTTGCCGTCGTAGATCGGCACGGTTGGCAGTGAGGTCTTTTTGAAGGACGACACGTGCGGCAGAGGATTGGCCTCGTTGCGTTGACTCGGTTCGTACGACGGAGGACGCGGGGCGGCGCGTCGCGCAGTACTTTCAGCATTGCCGGACGGCAAACCCGACTGATGATGTTGATGCTGATGATGATGATTTATCAGCGATGTCGCGTTAAAATCCGGCAGGAAATCGACTTTTGGAGCGCAAACCGTTTGAGGCGCCGATGCTACGGCGTTCAACGTATTTCGCGAACCGTTGAAGCTTCTCGCGTCGTAGTTCGCGTAAGAAGCGGTAGGGTTGGGTGGCTGTATCGTCGGTGGTAGCATGACTCTCGAGCCGTTGCTTCGCGGCGACGCCATCGCGTTCGTACTGCTCACGTGTTTCTCGATCACGCAATTGTCAAGATCGTCGCGGGCTGTCGAATCGGCAGGTGTCTTTATCGTCTTTACGGAGAGATCGAGCGGCGATTCTCTCTTTCTCGCGGGCATGCCGTTCGACTGCGGGGCCGATTGAATCGGCGGCGGTATCGTCGTCTGCCCGGGTTGGCTCGGCTGTGCGGCCGATTGGGAATTGCCGTAAGGGTAGGCCTTGTAGGCGTGAGTGGGGTTGTCGGTGCCGATACGTTGAGTCGGATGCGAGCCCGATCGGTTGATCGACTCGGTCGACGAACGGCTGTGAATCGTTACGGCGGTTGGCAGCGCCGATCTCGTAGTGCCGGGACCAAGAGACGCCACCGTCGTACTACCGGCTGACGAATTGTTTCCATGATGACTGGGGGCTATCGTCGTAGCGTACGTCTGATAACTCTGTTGTCCACCGTAACGGGAATAATTCGTACTCGTGCCGATCCTCTCGTTCGGCATTACCGTCGAGCTGCCGAGAGAATATTCCGCGACGCGCGGTTGCGCGACTATCGATTGCGATCCCGATAAAGTCGCCATCGTCGAATTGTTAACGGGCCCGTTGCTGGGGTGCGTTCTTTGTCTGCTGATTGGTTGTGTCTTCCCGTGATTGCCGTCACGCGTCCCTCTGTTCGAGTGATAGGACGAGAGGGACGCGATCGGCGGTAGATTGTGAGTGTTGCTGATGGCACCGCTGTTGGTGGTCGATCTGCCGGTCGTTGTCTGTTCCATTCTGTATGAACCATAAGACACCACTTGATTCGCGTTAGAGGCGCCACCTCTTTTCGCTTCGGCACCGTTGTAAGTGACCATTTTGTTCTGTCCCATTGGCTGATAAGACGGACCGTTCGCCACGTTTGCAACCTCATTGACGCTGTTGCCCATGATGGGATTCACAGCGGTATTCTGATTTGATGGCTGGCCGACACCAGCGTTCATCGACATCTGCCCGTATTGAGACCGCCCGGTGGACGAGGATTGCGCGTAGAAAGATGCTTGTTGCTGGCTACTCTTCTGGAAGGAATGGTACGAAGACTGAGGATGATGATGATGCTGCGACGATGCCTGATACGGAGCTGGCTGATAGCTCGGTGTCGCGCGATACTGCTGCGAGGCAGCTGGAACGTTGTAAGGATTCGGCGGCAGCGGGGAAGGCGGCACTCTTTGTGAAGCCGACGGTTGGTAAGAAGGGGACTGAGGCTGGAAGTTGGCAGGATTGTGAGGGGACGGAGTATGATGATGGGGCGATGGTGTCGCGTGATGCGGCGAGGGTGCGTGATGCGGAGGAACAACGTGAGGGCTGTGCATTACCGAAACGTGTGGCGATTGCCTCTGTGACGTTGGAGCACCGTGATGATTTTGCTCGACTGACGGAAGATGACTGGAAAACGTGGAGGAGGAGGAGGAGGAGGGCGCTAACGAAGAGGCTGACGACGACGAAGGCGGTAACATTTGTTGGGAGCTCATCATCGTCGTGTGACAAGTCGGCGAGCCAGTTGTGTAAGGATTGATCGCTCTGCTCGTAAAAGAAGAGGGATTCATCCCGTGAGGTGGCCCGACGTTTGAGCCCATACGACCAGGTTGCTGCGCATGGTGCGAAAATTGCTGCGTCTGCTGAGCCATTGGATGCAACGCAGTACTAACCGTTGGCAAAGGCAATGACCCCGTCGGCAGATGAGGCGATGGAATGTGCCCCGGATGATGATTGTTGGCCGAAGGAATGTGACCCGTTGGATTACCGTAACGAGGACTGCAAGTGTTCGCAGATGGTACGGGCGAGGATGATACATTCGAGACCGAGCTATCCGAACTCGAGTGATGCGACACTCCGAGCTGCTGATTCCGATGCTGCTGTTCATTGTTCTGCTGGCTTGCTAAATTCGAGACTCGACCTTGCTGCTGCTGCTGCTGCTGCTGGGGATAACTGCTCACTCGGTAATTGCCGATGTTTTGATTAGAACCGGAAGTCGGATAGGCGCTCATAGCGCCAACGTGATTCGTCGTTGGTAAGCCAGACGCGTATTTCGACGTGCTTAGCTCGCGTTGAGGTTGCTCTCGCTGATGATCCAGCGGCACCACTGTATTGTTGCAATTACCGTTATTATTAATGTTAGGGTTTCGATGAGCCACCGATAAGGGCGTATTGCTCGACTCCACGGGCCTTATAACCGTTTGCTGATGCGTCGACGAGGGCGAGGTCGCCAAGGGTGGTGCAACGGATTGATAAATCGTACTCTGTGTGAAGGGTACCGGTGTGCTCTTCGTGATGTCCGGATGATGATAACGCGGATAATACTGTGTTCTCTGAGCCGATACTATCGGCACGTTCGTAGTTCTTGTCTCCGCTGTTTGATACGAGCTCGTTTGAGAATTGAAAATATCATTAGCCGTGTGGGAGACCGCGGACGACGAGGACGCCGAAGATCTCGTTACGTTGTTCAATTGTTGATAGACTGGAGGTGGCGACTGCGTTCGATTTGGGGCTGGTTGCATCTGATGCAAGTTCGGGGAGTTCCTCGAGATCGTTCCACTGCCGTAAATAACGTCGGCCGTTGTTGCACCACCAATCAACGTAACTTGCTGCTCTTTCTGAACCTGCTGCTGCTGCTGCTGCTGCCTCGACGTTTGCATCTCCGTCAAGCTGTGACAGCTCGCGGTTGTGGAATTAGCTTCGTCCGGAGATTCCGATGGCCTCGTGTCCGGCACCTCGACTCTTGTAGGCTGGGGCGCGTAGGGCTCGACGATCGAACGAATACCCGAATTAACCGGACTCGAGTTCCAATAGGAGGTGTGAACGTCGTCGCATTCTTGCTTTTCGTTACCCGATGACGACGTTGCCACGAGCAGCGAATTCGTTCGCGTCGTCGTCGTCGTCGTCGACGTCGTCGTCGTTGCCGTGGATGATGAAGACGAAGACGCTGACGACGACAACGAATTGTCGGACTTGTTAGGTTGTCCATGATCGTAGGAAGATGTTGGCAGCGAGTGATTCTCCGCCAACAAGGACGAGTTCGAGGAGGACGACGACAACGACAACGAGCCAGGCGGGGGCAGAGGCGGCGGTGGTGTAGGGGGCGCCGCCGTCGTCGTTGTCGTCGATGTCAAACCCGACGAACCGGATGTACCTGGCGCCGGGAGTCCCTGGAAGTACTGACGAGCCCCCTCCAACACGTTTGTGAAACTCACATCCATGTCACGCCGACTGTGGGTCTGCAACATCGAAAAACAAAAAACGACAACGATAAGAATAATTACAATCTTTTGTAATTTGTTATCTTCATACTAGCTTCGTTACCAGTTGTACCCTTTATTAGGGGTTGTTTTGAAAAATTCTAAAATATACGTTGTATCGTTTTTAAGAATACTTATACCGAGTTCCAAGTTCATACATGCAAGCAATACAATTTTCCATACAAGCTTTTACCCATTTCATAACCTTGAGAATTGATTTTCCCTTTTACTTTCTTTTCCTATATTTCCGCATCTTAACTTTGCCTATGTTTCTTCAATTCTTTCCTCTATGCCCTACTCTTCCCAGTACTCTTCCGTTTCTATACGTTGTTTTCCATTTTTTTACTCCCTACAATATGTCGAATTCTGAATTTTCTTCCAATCTTGTTTCTACACATTTTACACCCATTTTATACCCAATTTATAGCAATTGCCGTCCCTGGTCCGATCGCTTTGGCTTTTTCTTTCGAAGACTTTTTCGGCCACCTATCTTCTGGCATTTTCATTATCTCACATAGGTACTTTGGTGTTCTTTTTCATGCTTCTATTCCTTTGCTCCGTATTCCCGCCTCCATTCTCCGATATGTAGCTAAACGTATTGTCATTTATACCCATTGCTATTTCAACATATTTGGTAAAGTAATTAGCCGATGAGCCACGGAAATCATTGACCTTTCGTACTTCGGAACTTCGAATACGTTTTAGCTCAAAACTACATTTTTTACGTTTGTGGGAAACATAACTTTAAAACAAGTTTACCGATCGTGCTAAAATTGTACACACAACTCAATAACAATATTACCTTGAAACTTATACATACTTGTTTATGAAAATCACTTCTGAAAAGTGCTTTTTCAATGGAAAAAAGGACGAAAATGTTGTGTAAGATTTCAAATTTTCTTTTCTGAAGTGTAGAATTTTTTGTTTTCAACTTTTAAAATATTTCTCAGGTATGAGTTCAGCTTTAGATATCAAAATATGAAGAATTCTTGGCTCATATTTGTTAGATGAATATCAAAGTTGTTGGTTTTTCCACAAACGGACAACTGTCGCCAAAACCTTCCTGGAAGACCACACCACGTCACAATTTTTCAATATTTTTAACTGAAAAAATTCAAACAGTTTTACTATGTAATAAATTGTACCTAAAGGTATATAAATGTAAAACGTTTTGTTCCGTTCTAAAAAAAAAAAAAACGATCAGAATTGGTTATTTTTTCGTCGTGTACATGTATTCCGCCCCTTAAAGGGTTGAGTACGTACCGAAGTATAATAATATGAGAAGCTTGGTAAAAGGAGGATCGACCGCGAGAACAAGCCGCAAATGAGAATCCCGATACAAGTGTATAGGTCTGCAGGTTGCCCTGTCACCACAGTTGCTAGTCCACTTTGGTGACTGGCGCTTCCTACTCATGAGACCTCTCTACAGCTCGTTGGGTAAACGCGGCGACAGAAGGGTCTTGGTTACGTCCTAGTTCAAGCGTGAACCGTTGTCTCTTCATCAATATACATGTACATCACGTCTCTACTCCTACCAAATACCGAGCCACTTCATTATAAGGTCATTATCAGAGCTGTTCTATCGTCGTATAACGGTTTGACGTTGATGAACAAATCTTTTCGACAGACTTTACACCAGAATTTTTAGCTTGTCGGGAATTGTTCTTAATTCGACAACCGAAGCAATTCAGTGTATTTTTTAAAACCCAGTATTTTTTGGGTTTGGACTATCAATTATTTTTTCTGACGGTTTGAAAGAATGGGAGAAGCATTGGACCAAATGTATCGAGTCTGACGGGAGACTATGTCGAGAAATACATTTTCTTTGGCTTCGAAATATGTGATTTTCTCAAAAAAAAAAAGACCGGATACTTTTCCAATCTCGTACTTTTCGCTTATAATTATATGTTAACCATATTATGATTGCGGTCTCAATGAACTATAGGAAATTTTACTATTTCTTCTTTAACCATTGGCTTTTTTTGTAAATACTCCGTGCGAAAAATTGGCAGGTCACCAGTTGGCACCCTAATACAATTCGGGGCCTTCAATGAATTATTTGTGGATTCCATAGTAGGGTTTTCCGTAAGAGAGGCGGACCGGGCCCCTATTAGGAAATGGTAGGGTAGGTAGGTTGACTAAAAGTATGGTCTAAGTACGGAGGCCAAGTGAAGGCCTTTAAGGCGGGCAACCACTTTAGGAGACCGAAAATTAGATGATTTTTAGGATTTTTTTATTGTGAAAAAAAAAACGGAAATTTCCGGAACTCTGACAATAATTTATTCATATTTTCATACATCTCTGGTAATTTTTTCAACTTATTTCATGCATTAATTAAGGTGTAATCCGCTGTGTCCCTTGACGTGTCCTCAATCGTCGTTGTCGATTTCCGGGAATTGTGCAGCTCGCAAATCGCATCTGAAATAATCCAACAAATTTTTATAGATTCTTGAGATATTTTTTTAAGAACATGAACCTAAATTTTGAAAAAAAAAATCGAGAATTGAATGTTGGAACGTGTTTAAAAAAAAATGATCGATTTTTAGCATTTTTTCCCCGGCATTTTGCAATAATAAATATGTTTTAAACAATCTAATCTTTCCAACTTTAGGTTCGTGTTTTAATAAATTATATTATGTAAACGTGTTCCAAATTTGAAGATGATCCATTGATTAGTTTTTGAGTTATGATTCCCGCAAATTGAAAAAATGTCGTTTCGAGAAAAACACGTTTAATGTTTCACAAACCAAAAAACTCAAAGTCAAATGTGTTTAATCAAATGATAAAGTGATCTTACCTATTAATTAGCGATTCCAGCACCATACAGCAGTCCTTCCTCTTCCTCATGCAACTCATTTGAAGCTTGCATTTCCTCTTTACGAGCTTTTCGATCTTCTTTTGTCTCTAATAAACTTTTTCTATTTTTCCGAGCCACGCGCATCTGATCCATTTGCTCGGCACATCCGTACTCTGCCTGCCAATGACAATTTGTAGTTCATTCATAATCATGAGTAGGGCTGAATTTCCTTCATTGAATAAAATAACAGCAAGAAAATGCCACTACCTAGATTTTTTACCCAGAATGGAGATTTTTTGGAGCTAATCGCCAAACGGTAGAGTATGGGTTTGTTTGGGTTATGAAAACCCAAACAAACTACCTAACTGAGCGCTCGTGGATACCTGAGCGCGTTTGGGAATCGAGCGGAGAGTCTTTATCATTTCGACGGTAGTATGGAAGAACGTGCTATCTCAAATTGTGATAGAAGAACGTGCTATCCCAAATTGTGATAGAAGAACGTGCTATCCCAAATTGTGATAGACGAACGTGCTATCTCAAATTGTGATAGGAGAACGTGCTATCTCAAATTGTGATACAAGAACGTGCTATCTCATATTATGAGAGAAGAACGTGCTATCTCAAATTGTGATAGAAGAACGTGCTATCTCAAATTGTGATAGAAGAACGTGCTATCTCATATTATGAGAGAAGAACGTGCTATCTCAAATCGTGATAGAAGAACGTGCTATCTCAAATTGTGATAGAAGAACATGCTATCTCATATTATGAGAGAAGAACGTGCTATCTCAAATTGTGATAGAAGAACGTGCTATCTCGATCAGTCAACATATTTTCATTGATACAGCACTGGTATTTGGGGCACCTCAGTATACAGAGCACTTTTTCTGTTAGGTTATTTAATTTTCTAATATGATTTAGCTCCATAATAGAAGAAAGTTAAGATATGTTTGAATAAACAACTTTTTTTCAATCATCAATATATTTATTTATATGGAATTTTTAGAACCTACAGTAACTTTTTTTTAATCATCAATGTAAATAAATATATTGATGATTAAAAAAAAGTTGTTTATTCAAACATATCTTAATTTTTATTATCGAACTAAATCATAATCTATTATCGAGCTAAATCTTAATCGATTATTGAGCTAAATCATATTAGAAACTTTTTTTTAATCATCAATATATTTATTTATATTGATGATTAAAATAAAGTTATTTATTTAAACATATCTTAATTTTTTTCTATTATCGAGCTAAATCATATTAGAAAATTAAATAACCTAACAGAAAAAGTGCTCTGTATACTGAGGTGCCCCAAATACCAGTGCTGTATCAATGAAAATATGTTGACTGATCGAGACAGCACGTTCTTCTATCACAATTCGAGATAGCACGTTCTTCTATCACAATTTGAGATAGCACGTTCTTCTATCACAATTTGAGATAGCACGTTCTTCTCTCATAATATGAAATAGCACGTTCTTCTATCACAATTTGAGATAGCACGTTCTTCTATCACAATTTGAGATAGCACGTTCTTCTCTCATAATTTGAGATAGCACGTTCTTCTATCACAATTTGAGATAGCACGTTCTTCTATCACAATTTGAGATAGCACGTTCTTCTATCACAATTTGGGATAGCATGTTCTTCTATCACAATTTGAGATATTCTTCCATACTGCCGTCGATTTATATACATACCGTTAAAAGGAATCCGAATATCGTTTTGAAATTTTCAGGTCGTATTCTTGAGATTATTTTCTAACGATTTATGAAATAAAAAAAATTAAATTTTTTGAAGCATCTTGAGTGGTCGCCCGCCTTAATAAAGTTAGGGAAAAAAAAGATGGGCCCGATCAAAGCCCGAACTCAACTTCCGCCCGAGACCATGCACTTTTCTCTCAGCGTATCAACAGCTTCGATCACAACAGGAAAATACTTTCATCGTAATTGAAACGAGGAAATTCCTTAGCGTGTAATTTCGGCAGTACTGCCGAAAGGTATTTTTTTTTTTTTCCACGGGGCGAGAGGAAATGAGACGTAGAGGAGAAACGATGCCACGATGCCAAAGCGACACATTAATCTTCATCGTCTCGTATTTGTCTTGGTCGAGTTGAGACGCTTTCGCCCGGGAATCCTTCGTTGGCCCGCGAAGAGTATCCAAGAGAAGATGGTGTTGCCGAGAGAAATTGCGGGCGCCAATGAAATCCTGCCGGAACCGACGCCTCTCGGATCAAGCGGCCTTGTTAATCGCGTTTGGCTGAACATCTAGCCGAGTTCCAGATAATATCGACCAGCTCTCCGTGATATCTGTTTACTCGATGCTCAACACGCAAACCAGAGAGCTTTGCCTGAGTGGAAAGAAATTCTTTGAGGCGGCGGCGGAGGGGGGGGGGGGGGGCGGTAAATCATGATACATCATGTTGCTTTCTGATGCTGCGGTTCTCTCCGAATCATACGTGGTGTTTTATAAGCTTATTGCTTCAATGATACGAGTACAATTAACAAGAAACCCGTAAAGAGCAGCTGGAGGAGAAAAATCAACTTCATGAAGAAGCTGAAGGACTTATTGTTTGCGAAAATCACTTTAAACAAGTATTTTTTCATTACAAGAAAGATCGAAAATGTTGTGTGTAATTTTAATTGCTGCGTGTGTCTGTTTTTATTCAATTAAATTCTAATTATTGGGAGTACAAATTAATTCGGTCCGTTTTTTTGTGGTAAAAAATCCATTTATTTCAAAATAAAAGGTATGAATAGATTAATCAAAGTATTGTCCATCGCTGGCTACTACTTTTTCCCATCTGTCAGGCAATTTTCGAATTCCATCTCGAAAAAGAGTCTCGTCTTTTGAGGCGATCCAAGTTTTGAGCCAATTTTCGATTGCTGCGAAAGAAGTGAACCGGTGAGCTGCTAAATCCTGCTGCATCCGTCGGAACAACCAGTAATCAGAAGGAGCAATGTCCGGAGAATACGGCGGGTGCGGTAAAATATCCCATTTGAGCGTTTCCAAATATTTTTTTACGACTTTTGCGACACGAGGCCGAGCGTTGTCATGCAGAAGAATAATTTTGTCATGTCTTTGCTCGTATTCCGGCCGTTTTTCTCGTAATGCACGGCTCAAACGAATCAATTGTAGTCTATACCGATCGCCCGTAATGGAATCGCCAGGTTGTAGCAGCTCATTGGCTCATTTGGCTGTTCAGGGCGAGGCTTGTCTTCAACGCTGAAATCACCGTTCTTAAAGCGTCGAAACCATTCCCTACATGATTTATCAGTTGGGGCATCATCACCATAAACTTCAACAAGCATTCGATGCGCTTCAGCTGCACTTTTCTTCCAATTAAAGCAGAAAAGTAAAACTTCCCGCAAATGCTGCTTAGTTAACACAAAATTTGACATATTCAACACAGTAAAAAACAAGGTTTTTAACGGAACTCAAAGCGATATAAACTGAATGTTATTGACAGATGTCTAACCTCTCTGAAACCACCGAAATCAGCTGTCACTATGAAACATTCATAACAGCCAGAGCCATCTCTTGAAAACGGACCGAATTAATTTGTACTCCCAATAATTTCAATTTCAATTTTCAACTTTTTAAATATTTTTTTTAAGTACTAGTTCAGCAATTGAATGTTAAACATTGAAAATTCACACATATTTTTCAGATCAATATTGAAGTCGTTGGATTTCCCACAAATGGACAACTGCCGCCAAAATAATTCTGGAAGACGTCATTTTTCAATATTTTGTGATGAAAAAATGTATTTAAACAGCTTAATTATGTAACAAAACGTATCTTAAATGTCATAATGTAAAACGTTTTCTTCTTTTAAACAAAAAAAAAAGATAAAAAAAGCTTGCGTGAAACTTAACTTTAAAACGCGTTGACTGATCGTGCAAAAATTGTACACACAACTCAATAACGATATAGCCTTAAACTTTTGCCTCCTTGTTCCTGAAAAAAAAACGCTTTCGAAAAGTACTTTTTTATTGCAAAAAAGACCGAAAATTTTGTGTAAAATTACAACATTTTTTCTCAGTTATCCAATTCTTTTAATTTTCAACTTCTAAAATATTTTTTTAGTCACAAGTTCAGCGCTTGGACGTTAAAATACTAAAAATTCTTGGCTCATATTTTTCAGATCAATATCGAAGCCAAATTTTCCACAAACGGACAACTGCCGTAAAAAAACTTTCCGAACGACCACGCCGTAACGTCACCATTTTGCAATATTTAGAAATTAAAAAAAAAAATTGACTCAAACAGTTTAAATATGAAACAAATTGTACCTGAAGTTTCATAAAGGTAAAACGTTTTGTTGCTTTCCAAAAGAAAAAAAATAACAAAATTGTTTATTTTCCGTCATCTACGTGTATTTCCCCCATCCGTTCACGCGAAAAACAAAAAAGGTCCGGGACATGTCTGAGACAGCTCAGTGTCTTCAATTGTGCAACGGGCAAGGGAAAATCCTATGACAACTTATCGTCGAGAGCTGGGAGAATCCTCGGAAGAACACATATGGGTATACCGCATGGGCGAAGGTAGACAAGAGATCCGATAGGATCGAACCACGGACAAGGCTATGGTCCATTACCGTTCTCGATATCGTGCCAATCTTGTCGCCGTGCTGTGCTTCATTGAGACGTATTCTCGCGTGCACGAGAAGACCCTTCTCTACCTTCGCTCTCGCCCTTTTCTACCTTCCCCCCCCCTCCAACCCTCACTCGCTCTCTGGCTCTTATGAAACGCACGACATACCAGGAGGCATCGATTCGAACGCCAGTGATGCGCTCTCATGGTACGCGAGTAACAAAGCTTGGTACTTTCGATGCCCTAGGTACACATAGACACGTCCATATATGAGAATGTCCATAGAATAAGGAAGAACGAACGAGACACGAGAAAAATACGCGACAGATAAATCGGTAAGAGCTCTGAACTCGTAGACTACAATCGGTTGATGTACACCTACATCATACACATTAGAGCGTCAGTACATCATGGCACATGTGCGATGTACCATGGAAAGTTATATAAGGAAGCAAAGGAAACCGGTGCGAATGAAATGAGACGCGTAGTGTACGCAGGAAGAGGAACGGACTCTATTACGGACAAGCAGCCGGGTCAATATCTCGCTATACCTAGCTGCAAACACCGAGGGACAATGCGTCTCGAGTGGCTGATGCCACATACACAGCCGTACTTCGTGTCATCACCGTTTTTTGGATTTGACGTCCAGAGACTTTGCAGTATCGGCGATAATCGGTAATCGAGATTTGGCAAAACGAACTAGATTGATGAACGTACACTGTCAAAAAAAAAAATCTAATTTCAAATAGGATTTATTTATCCCTTCGTGGTCATCCTGGGTAGAATCGACGCATCGATCATTTTTTGGCATAAATATATAATATATATAAAAATATAGTTCCCCAATGGGACTGTATTCACCATCCATGGAGTTTCAAGTATCCTCATACCATAAAATTTACCCTCCACACGGCGGAATAAATACCGTTTTTGGAACGCGCACTATGCTACTATTTTTTCTCAAAAGTAAGGGGTCTAAGGAGCATCACGTCCAAATTTTAGGTAAAGATGTTGAAAATTCACAGAACTATGATTTTTTTTAGCGAAAAAGTGTCTTTTTTTTTTCATTTTCACATCTTTATGAATTTTTTTTAACAGGTCGCCATTTTATTTCTTATAAATAAATTTTTCGTACATTATCTAGAAAGTTTAAAGCATGTTCTGTAATTTTTTAAACTACTTCGGACGGATAGTTTGGTCACAATACTTTTTTGAAAACTGACTGGGTAGAATCGACCCACGTGTGACCACCGCGATTGAATGTTGATGTGTGACCACGAAGGGCTAAATAAAATAGGTTTTTTCCTTGACTCATAGCTTACTACGACCCTATTTGTTTCAAATATATATATATTTTATTTGTTCAAGCTAATCTTTTTAAATATTAAATATATTCAAATTAAATGAAAGATTAGATTCAAATTAAATAAATAAAGATAAAACACTACATATCGCACGAATACGAGTAAATTATTTTTCTTTTTTTTTCACTAACATGGTTGTTATTTGGGGAAAAAAGGACGGTATCGTTGTGCCTTTTATTAACAGGCACAACTATTTATGTATAGGAAGACTAACCCTTTTTCTCAACTGCAGAATGTTACAATGGTCTTCTAATGAAAACAAAGCCATGAGATCTTTGAGAGACTGAATCGTGTACCATTCTTTCGTCTGTCTCTTTTGTCTTCTACTACCAGATGAAACCAAATCACATATTTATTAGGAATAAATAAAATGTTTAGTTGTTACACGATATTAAATAGATCTTGATTTGAATAAATAAATACATTTAAAATAAATAAATATCATAATGAAATGCAATAGGACAAATTTGATTTCACGAAAAATCTGCACGCAGAGAATTAAAAAGTAATTTTTGTCGTGAATTTCACGGTAAAAATTACCGTGATATATTTCAATGTGGTGACAAGTGAGAAAAGCATAATAATTCGTATGCGACAAGTTTTTTTTAACTCACGTTACAGAAAATTTCAAATACGTAGGTAAAATTTTACTATACAAGAAGGGTAGCGCGCACGATAATTTTTACCGAGAGCACAATACATTTTCCTATAACACTCATTAAATTTTATAATAAATCTTAAAATAACTGTTATAAAGACTATAGTTTTTTATAGACATTTTTGAAAGGCATAAAATAATAAAATGCACAGTAAAATTTCGCTGATATTATATATTTTTTAAATTTAAGTTTTGCGTATTTTGTTACACATCAAAATTTACTAGAGAATCTGGTAAAATGTTCTATCTGAAGAAGAAATTTTATTTTATTTTCGTGAAAATCTGTGTTTTACTCAGTAATAATAAGCGAAGTTTCAGGGTTGTCATCTGGTTACCGTTACTGCATGGTAATTTTTAACATTTAATTCTCTCCGTGTGGTTAATTCAAATAAAAGAAAGCAAATAGACGCATCTAGTTAATATCAAAAGATTTTTTTCTGTCTGTGTACGAAGCCATCAACATTGACATGCATCTCAGTCATTTGGATTTTGCTTCCGATAAACAAAATAATGCCAAACTTGCAAAAATCAATATTTTGTAATAATCGTGTGTACTGCTTGCAAAATTCATGTAGATTACGAAAAAAAAACATTATTTATCATTCTAGGTGGTCTTGTGCGTCTCGTAGTCCGCCTGTAAAGAGCCTTAACCCTTCGTGATCACATCTAAATTCAATCGCGGTGGTCACACTTGGGTCGATTCTACCCTGTCACCTTCCAAAAAAGTATCGTGACCAAACCATCCTTCCGAAGTGGTTCAAAAAATTACGAAACATGCTTTGAACTTTCTAGAGTATGTAGGAAAAATTTATTTAAATGAAATAAAATGGCGACATGTTTAAAAAAATTCATAAATTGGCGAAAACGCAAAAAAGACACTTTTTCGCTCAAAAAATCATAATTCGTGAATTTTCAACATTTTTACCTAAAATTTGGACGTGATACTCCTTAGATATGCTACTTTTGGTAAAAAAAAAAAAAAATAGCAGCATAGTGCGCGTTCCAAAAAAGGTATTTGTTCCGACATGTGAAGAGGGTAAATTTTATGGTATGAGTGAATGTGAATTTTATGGTATGAGTGAATTTTATGGTATGAAAAGTAAGATGGTGAATACAGTCCCATTCCAAGCCCGGAACTATTATATATTCACGAAAAAAATTGATCGACGGGGAGATTCTACCCAGGGTGACCACGAAGAGTTAAAAGGAGACGTTCTCTTTCTACCGGTAACTGGATCGTCATTTTGTATTTTTTGGAAAATAAAAAATTGTTTCGAGTACCTGCAGATATGCACAATAAACCCTTCAAACCTCATTTTCACTGCTTTATTGGTATTTTCGAAAAAAAAAAAATCCCAACAAAAACCTTGTTTTCTGGATATCGAAAGGTGTATAAGGCCTTCATATGTTGGTTTTGGGCACGATGCTCTTTGGCTCGACGACTACTCTGCTTCACCTGTATCACAATCACGGATAACTCCAATCTTTATACTTCCCTCAAAAGTGAAGGAATCCACGAGGGCTATTTTTGCCAGTCTCAATTTATACACATATTGGAAAGCTTTTTCTTGCAGCGACCTTTTCGCCTCTGGAGAAATCAGCGATGGTTCTCGCTCCACTATGATCGCGGGATATACAGGATGGTCCAAAAGTTGTGGATAAAACGAAGTCGGCAGGTGGTCAAGATAATTTCCAATCAAAAAGGTAATATACAGGTTAATCGTACAAAATAATGAATTAGCAAAAAACTACTCACGATATAGTTTTTTTTTTAAATTTATGTAGCCTAATGACGTGGCTTTCACATGAAAATGTAGTCTTCATAATTGTCATCATGAATAAGGTTGAAGTTCGCATTGTTGGAATGCAAAGATATTTTTATTTTTGTTTTATCATTCCTTCATTCATATCATTATGCAAAGCCTGTTTTTTCAAATTGACGCCGCAATTTTTTTATAAGAATACGTAGAAACGTTTGAACGATTGTCTCAGCTTAAATCGGCAAAAAAAAACTTCAGTAAATAAAAAGAATTAATTTTCGTTGCATTTGAATGATGCAAACCTAACGTCATCGTCATGAGTTCTCGGAATAAAATGAATTTGTAATAACTTTTTGTATCATAATTTTTTTTTGCCTAGGTTTTCATCATTGACTTAAAAAGAAAAATACCGAAACGTGCCCCTGTAGGGAAATCGGTCCACCGTATGAGGATTTTAAAAAGGTCCGACTCATAGCCCTGATTCTCGAAAGTTTTTTTATTATCGATTTTTATTCACTAAAATATAGTGCTTTGTTGGAGAATCGAACTCTACACCAAACAAATTTGGGCTGTTAATTTGCAATGGGAAGGCACTATTTGAGTACAGCTGGGAAGTGATTTTTCAAAAATATTGAAAACAAAATCGTAGCTTCGAAATCGTTGAGAAACGGACCAATCTGTATATAACGTTTTTGTTTGGAAATGATCTCGACTACCTCCCCACTTCGTTTGATCCATGACTTTTGGACCACCCTGTATATATAGAGGCAAGAGGAAAGGCACTCGCACGAGCACACCGGACAACTTGAGCGAATTACCGGTGGCTCTTGTTTCCATGGAATTTCACGATTTCCCAGAGTCAACTTACCTACCTACGCAGTCTAGATGCGCATACATGCCTCTACATATATTTCGTTCATGGTGGTACGGTGAGAGCCACCAAACGATGCAACTTCACAAAAGTGCATCTGTACACCGAACGAATTGAAAATTACATGGTAATCTTCCGCTTCACCTTGGCATCGAGGAACGCGTCTAACGTAGAATTTACGCTTTTACGCAGCAGACTTCGTTTAATTGGCTCCGCGAGAAAATCTAGAGGCGGGGATTCAGCCAGCTCGAGCATACAAGGAATTTGAAGCGACAAGAAAGTAGGTATACTTCACTTACAAGGCGCAGAATCACCGGTCTCGCTTGGATCCGCTTCAAGCAGAAGAATGCAAGTTGAAATTTGCTATTCAGAGTAGAAATCTCGCGATAACGAGAATCGAGAGTTGTTGGTGAACGTTGTATAAGCGTGAGAATTCGATAAAAACCATTTGCCAGAGGAAATTTCATCGACAAATATCCCGTGCAGAAATCGTCGTAGAGATCGAATTGGATTCCAATACTTGTTCCGATTTGTTGATGGGATCCCTATCAATGGGTCATCACATTGGATCCCTGTACTAAAACGTCACGTTGGTACAATGGATTCTAATCGGGATTCTTCATTGGAATCCAATGTAAAAAGCCAGTTTGAATCTTAAAGGATTCCCATATTATCGAACAGAATCTAATGTGTACGAACGTGTACGAGGTGTGTATTTAAGTAGACGGCTTTTTTTATTTATTTAATCGCATAGAATTGCAATTCAATATTGTCTCCCTCAAAATAACTCCCTTGGGAAACCACACAGCCCTGGAGATGGTTCTTTCAATCCTCATAGCAGTGCTGGAACTCGGATACTGAAATAGCCTTCTGCTGGTTGCTTACAGCTGTTTCAATGTTTTTTAGTGTCCCAAAATGACGTACCTTGAGGTGATTTTTCAATCTCGGGAAGAGGAAAAAGTCACAAGGACTCAAGTCAGGCGAATAAGGAGGCTGAGGAGCTACGCGAATGTTTTTACTAGCCAAAAACTCGTTTATTGAAATTGCTGTGTGACAGCTTTTTTTTCTCATTCCCAATTCATTGGTAAAAATCTGATGATCGGTGGTGTGAGTCAAATTCAACTCTTCTCCGATCATTCTGACCGTCAACCGACGATCTGAACGCACAAGATTCCGGATCCGGAAGATAGAATTCTAGAAGACCTTCCGCTGCGTGGTCCATCTTAAATCGACTCTCGTCCTTCTGAAAATGCCTCAAACCACCGAAAAACCTGGGCTCTTGACGAAAAAACTGTCTCCGTAGGCCTGCTGAAGTTTTGCCAAAGTTTCCGTTGCACTGTGCCCAAGTCTGAAGCAAAACTTGTCAGCACAATGTTGCTCGAAATTGATGTCACTCATTTTTAGAACGCACTAGAAAAAAACTGTTTCACGAAAAAAACATCGCTACGGCCAAACAAATGACTCTAGCGATTGGAAACTTGTACTGAAGGCTCATCACAGATGCACCTGCCGCCCCTCCAAGCCCCGCGTTTCAAGTGTTGCCAGATCGAACGCCGCGTTGCCAGTCTCATTACTTAATTTACACACCTCGTATGTGTACTGGCTACCTAAGGAAGTAATTATAATGACCTGATCATGAAACATTATAAACGCCTTATCGGGCAACCTGCTTACGGCCTGATTAAGCAACCAGATAAGGTCCATATGTGACAGAACGTTACACTTTCTAGCAGGGCGCCTTATAAGTACCTTATAAGTGCATTATAATTGCACGATCGGGGCAGTCAGGCAGGCTGAAAGCGTCCTGATTCGGACCCAATGAAAATGTCTACGTGGGAAGGGAACAGCTGTGAAGGAACTATCATCGCCGTCCACTAAAATTCATCGGACCACAAATTCAGTTATCTGGGCATGTAAAAACCCTTTCGAACGCGTGGGAAATACCGAAAGGTACATTTAGCAGTTGGATAGACAATGATAGTTTAGCGTCATTATCTAAAGATTCAACGAGTCACAGTTGCAGCCCCGTCAATCATCATTAACGGCTGCTGGGGGAATGAGAATCCGACCACATTCTGGTCGGATCAGCTGGTTCTGCGCCCGCGACAACAGAGTTTTGCCCCGTCAGAGTAAACTCGACCTAACGGACGAAGCGAGCAGCAGCCCCCGTGCTTTTGAAGCTGTCGGAAGTAAGGTCGGGGTTGCTTCACCAGGGGCAAGGAACAAGGGGGGGGGGAAAAGAAGAAAAAAAGAACAAGGCGAACGAAGAAGACGATGAAGAGAAGTACCAAGAAGTCGGGATCGTAAAAAAGGGTTGAAGTATGGCGAAGCAGCTGCGCAGCGTTTCATCATTTATCGAGTCTCTTCCCTATCTGGCTCTTTAACGCCATTCATAACGGAATATCCGCGGGTGCAAAACTTTCAAGCGTCTCGCGTTCGTTTAGTCCGCTGCTCGGCGCGATAACGAAAAGATAGGGAGAATGAAAGAGGGCGAGAGAGATAGAAAGAGAAATCCCTGGTCCGGGTAAATTTCAAGATTTTTCACGTCAGCCTCTAGCTCTGATTTCCTAGATCCTTTCATCTTTAATCTTGTGCAACGTTTCTCTCGCTTTTCACCATCAAAGTTACGGCATTTCTCGTCCAATCGAATTAAACTACCGCTACTTAATTCCATAACCCAAGAGGGAAACGAAAGGATCATCGGGATCACGGAGATTTGCCAGTACTCTTCACAATGAATAAACACAAGGTTTACGAGTGAAAAGTGTTTTTGGATGAACATTTAAGGGGGGGAAATACGTCTGGTGGCGTTAAAAAAGTCGATTTCGAGATAAATCAGCTTCGCAAAGGAGCTGAAGGACTATTGTATGGCTCTGGAATCTCTGCTTAGTCGGTAAGTCATTGGAATCATTGAGTTTCCATAGGTCGAAACTTTTAAACACGTTTTTTTGCTCGAAAATATTTTTTTTTTAATGTTTGTGGTGAACATAACTCCAAAACAAGTAGATGAGGTTGAAGTTTGCGTCGTTGGAATGCAATGAAAATTAAAGTTTCTCAATTTCGCGAATTTCTTTTGGCTTTGGCCAACAAAAAATCCTCAATCATTTTTGGAGATACTTATTTGGCCATCTTCGACAAATTCTATATAAGAAAAAATCTTCCATAATAATAAAAATAAGCAAAGTCAAATGTGAAAAAGAGTATTCGTTGAGTTCGAACGATGCAAACTTCCACGCCATACAAGTAGACTGATCGTGCTAAAATTGTACACAAAAATGAATAGCAATATCGCTTTGAACTTATACCTACTCGTTTATGAAAATCACTTGAAATTTTTTTTTTTTGCAAAAAAGACCGAAAATTTTTAGTGAAATTCCAATTTTCTTACTAGTGTCCCATTTTTTTTTATTTCAACATTTTGTATGTTTCTTAGGTATAAGTTCAGCATTTGGATGTTGAAATACTGAAAATTCTTGGCCCATTTTTTTCAGATCAATATTAAAGTGATTGTATTTACCACAAACGGACAAGTACTGCCAAAATCTTCCTGGAAGACCACGTCATAACATCGCCATTATGCAATATTTTTCGATAAAAAAATGTATTTAAACACCTTAACTATACAATTAATTGTACCTAACGTTTCTTAAATGTAAAACGTTTCGTTTCTTCAAAAAAAAAATTATCAAAACAGGCCTTTTTTAATTGTTTATATGTATTTCTCGCCTTAAGGCATCCTTCCTTAAAAAAAAAAAATCAAAAGAAAAACCTATGCTAACTTATGGTCGAGATATTCGCGGGTTGACTCTGAAGAAGAAATCATTGAGTTTTCGTAGTTCGAAACTATTAAATTTAATTTGACTATTTAATTATGTAATTAATTATACATAAAGTTTCATAAACGTAAAATGTTTTGTTGCTATATAAGAAAAATGATTAAGATTGGCTATTTTTTTCTGGTCTACATGTATTTGCCCCCTTAACCAACAACGGCCCTGCGTTATAACGATCCGACGAAAGAGGTTAGTGCATATATATGTATACGTACATATATGCCATGAATAATCGAATCCTAAGTTGAACAGTTGTACAACGGAAAACAAGCAACTTCCGTAGCAACGTGACTGGCTGATAGAACGTAAAGACGTGGCTGTACCATCCAGGCACATGAGTATGGCAGTTCAAAATGGTACGAACAGTTTTTCGTCGGGCATTACAAATTGTACAGGAGTTTCGAGAAGCGGGACACACGTCGGTGGCAACGTGTGGCATAAACTTTGGAAAACTGGCAACATCACGCGACACCTGGGTGTGCCGCGAGAGAGAATGGGAGACGAAAATTGACAATGTTCGTTTATTGCATGCTCTGAGGCGATAGCACCCTGAGACCACCGTGCAGAATCGTGCTGTACAGAGCCATAATATAAAGAACAACTCCGCAATATTTACATTTAAAATACTCATACCATAAATCTATCACTACTATTGACCTAAAGAATGACCTACAACTAGGGTAGACCGAGCAGTGAATGGACAAAAGCTGATTCATATCTACCAGGTGTACAAGTATGAAATGCGGATTTCAGACAACAGATGGTGCACCAATGCAGTTTGTGCTATAAAGATTTGACACTGCGCCATTTTGTTGTGTCATCAACAATTGTCAGACGCGCACGAGTGATAAATTGGAAAAGTGTGTGCATAGTGTTGTGTTGTTGTGTTCAATATGTCGAAAT
The DNA here is from genome assembly GCA_963932345.1 of Ophion ventricosus. Lineage (NCBI taxonomy): Eukaryota > Metazoa > Arthropoda > Insecta > Hymenoptera > Ichneumonidae > Ophion > Ophion ventricosus. Next base: position 32,865,192 of record OZ010715.1, on the reverse strand, counting down.
TTATACCGAACAATGAGCATTCGCGGACAGCATTAATTTTTTGTTTTCATTTGAAGAAAACTGCTGCTGAATCATACCGATTACTTCGGGAAGCTTATGGTGAACATGCTCCATCGCAAGATACGTGTGAACGATGGTTTCGGCGTTGCAAAAGTGGTGACTGCGATGTTGCAGACAAGGAACATGGAAAACCGCCAAAAAAAATACGAAGATGTGGAATTGCAAGCATTGTTGGACGAAGATGATTCGCAAACACAAAAACAACTCGCCGAGCAATTGGGCGTTAGTCAACAAGCTGTTTCCAATCGGCTACGAGAGATGGGAAAGATTCAGAAGACCGTTAGATGGGTACCACATGAGTTTAACGACAGGCAAATGGAAAAGCCCAAAAACACATGCAAGTCGTTTTTGCATCGTATAGTTACAGGGGATGAAAAGTGGATTTATTTTGAGAATACCAAGCGCAAAAAGTCATGGGTAGATCCAGGCGCACCATTCACATCGACCGCAAGACCGAATCGCTTTGGCAGAAAGACGATGCTCTGTGCAAACACAGAGCATCGTCTTTCTCATAAGACTGGTCCTGGTCCCACCTGGTCTCATAAGACTGGTCTGGTCCCGCCAAAGTGGGACCAGAGGGGCGTGGTCTATTATGAGCTGTTAAAACCTGGGGAAACGGTCAATACTAAACGTTACCAACGATAATTGACCGATTTGCACCGTTCGCTGTTTAAAAAAAGGCCAGAATACCGAAAAAGGCAACACAAAGTCATTTTTCTTCATGACAATGCCCCATCACATACGGCCACTATTGAGTTTAATGTGTCCCCAATTTTCCGTTTTTTTCTTTTTCTTTCAATCTCCCTCCTTCTCACACTCCCTTTTTCTCAGCCCTCGGTATCTGGCCGCCCCTTCGAATTGGGGAGACGCCACGTCAAGTATTTACGATTCGCGAGCAACAACGCTCGTGTGTTTTACATCTCGCTCGTCTTATCCTCAAACAATGCGCAGCGCCCCGTCGTAACAACCCCTCCGAGCCCGACGATGCTATGTAGTCAACAGCTTTTCTCTTTGCCCGGGCTTGTTCTCGTACGAACCCTCTTTACCTCTCGCAATACACTTACGTATACGTCTATATGCAACTATATATGTAAACGGCTTAACTTTGCTCGCACGTTCCCCGTGTCGTGCGAACCTCACAATTCTCATCCCCTTGACTATCCGACGAGTTGCAGAGACTCGGTCGTCGACACCGCTTGCAGTATACTTTTCTCCTAAACTATATATGCATATATATATATATAGGATACAGGGTGGTCCAAACGTCTTCGATCTAACGAAGTGGGGAGGTCGTCAAGATCATTTCCAACCGAAAAGGTCCTATACAGATCGGTCCATTTCTCAATGATTCCAAAGTTATGATATGATTTATAATCTTTCCGAAAAATCGGTTAACAGCCCAAATTTCTAGCAAAGCACAATCTTGCTGTGAATGAAAATCGATTTTTTTTTTAATTCACTTTTGTACAGTTGGGAACGGATTTTTCAAAAATATTGAAAAAAAAATTGTAGCTTTGAAATCGTTGAGAAACGGACCAATCTCTATATGATCTTTTTGGTTGGAAATGATCTTGACTACTTCCTCACTTCGTTTGATCAACGACTTTTGGATCACCCTGTATATAAATGCATGCGTGCGTGTGTATGTGTGTATGTCGACGAGCCAGATTTACGAAAGAGTAAATGAGTAAAGCCGCGGTGTTACAGTTCGCGCAGACAAGATATGTCAATGGGATTAAGGGGCAAAATACAAGTAGCAGCATAAAAAAATTGAATTAAAAAAAACAGCTTCAAGAAAAAGCTGAATGACTATTGTATGACCCATGAATCGCTGATTAGCCTGTAAGTCACTTAATTCATTGACTTTTCGTCGGTCGAAACTTTGACCACGTTTAAAGTTTGTTACATTTTTTACTACAAGTTACTAGATTTTTTAAGTTTGTGGGAAACATAATTTTAAAACGAATTGAGCGGTCGAGCTAATTGACACACAACTAATAACAATATTACCTTGAAATTGTATCTACTTGTTTTTGAAAATGACTTTTGAAAAGTACTATTTCATTGCAAAAAAGAGGGAAAATTTGGTGTAAAATGTCGATGTGTTTTTTTTTTCTCAAGTGTCCCATTTTTTTAAATTTTCGACTTTTAAAATCTTTCTTAACCTTTCTAGAAGAACATACCATAAAATCGCCATTTTGCAATTGTTATTTGAAGAAAAAAACAGGTTTAACCGTTCGTAGGGGATTTTTGGAGCACGCGACCTAATTCGAGAACTATGAGGTTTACGGAAAAACGTCAAAGAGGCAAACAAGTCGTGTTTTTTTCATTCTAAATAGACTAGAATTTTAAAAGATTTGTCCACAATGTTCGGAAGGTTCAACCGTTCGGAGGGGATTTTTGGAGCACGCGCCGTAACTTGAAAATTATGGGGCTTACGGCACAACGCCCAAGAAGAAAAGTTGTGTTTTTTTATTCTGGATAGATTGGAATTTTTTGAGAATTTTCCGCAAGGTTTAGAAGGTTCAATCGTTCGATGGGGATTTCCTGAGCACGACACATAACTCGAGAACTATGGCGTTTACGGAAAAACGTCAAAGAGGAAACCAAGTCATGTTTTTTTATTCTGAATACGCTGCAATTTTTTGAGAATTTTCTACAAGGTTCGATTTTTGGAGCACGCGGCGTAACTCCAGAATGCTGGGATTTACGGAAAAACGTTAAAGAGGAAAACAAGACGTGTTTTCCATTCTGGATACCATTATTATTTTTTTTACTATTTTTGTTTGGAACTTTGATGAGTGGGGAGGCTCCACTTGGGAATTATGGGGTCTAGAACGATATATTAAGAAAAGAAATTCGTTTACATCTTTATTTTCTATTAACTACAATTTTTCTAGATGTTTTTTTTCATTTTTGAAAATTAAACTGTAAAAATTAAAATGAAAAAATTAAGAAAAAAATTCTGAAAAATTGTATTTAATTAAAAATAAACATATAAACAAATTTCCTTTCTCAAAATATTGTCCTAGACCCCATAATACCCAAGTGGAGGCTCTCCACACATCAAATTTCCAACCAAAAGTGAAAAAAAAAATCTCAAAAAAAAAAATTCTGAAATAAATTTAGCCACTCCAGTGTGAACCCATGCAATTTTTTATCCTTTTAACATTTCCTCTGAAACCCTATAGTTCTCCGATGAAGCCTTTTTTCTAAAACATGTCTTTTTTAGGTAAAAATGCAATACTAAACGGAAAAAAAATTGTACGAGACTTAAAAAAAAAAACAAAAATGTAGGTTTTGATATCCTTTTTGAGTTTACCATGGAAAAAACCGAGGACAATATTTTCCACAAACTTTGCAGTTAATTTTCGACGGCCAAAAAATAGCCGAAAAATGGCCACGTTCAACAGCGCGTACCGGGGCGAAAAAAAATCGTAGAAAATTTTTTAAAAAGGCAAAATAAAGGTAAACTTGTCCTCTTTAAAACGCTACTTGGGAAATTCAATTAAATTTATTTTTGAGTTCGCTATCTAACTTTTAGTGCGGTAAGAAATTTCGACTAGTGTATCCAAACTTTTGGCCGGCAGTGTATATAGATCTATACATGTCATACGTTTCAAATACATTATGCGTTTGTATATTTATTTCTGCTGTGTACCCTTATGTGCTATAAATATCGATTCGTCTAACCGTACACTCTCTTTGCTACTCTTGGCATTTAACCAATATATATATATATATATATACATATATATACATACATACATATAAATGTGTACATGTATGTACACAGTGTAACAAACTACTCTGTCTGGGTTTGTCACTCGATCGATGCCCGGTTGCATGCTGGCACAAGCGTGCCTATGTGTCAGTTCATTTGGTTTCCGACGTGTCGCGAGAAACCGAGTCACCTATATATGTGTATATAGGGGCATATCCACCGACACAGGGTAGCCACATAAGTAAAGCTACATTGCATCTACATCGCTGACGCCTACGTATGTACATATATATGTATATATAAGAATGTAGCGATTGCATACCTATGATACGTATATTATTCTGTGTATATATACAGGGTGGTCCAAAAGTCGTGAATCACACGAAGTGGGAGGGTAGGGGGGGGGGTAGTCAAGATCATTTCTAACCACAAAGTTCATATACAGGTTCGCCCATTTCTCAACGATTTCAAGGCTGATGTTTTATCAATACTTTCGATTTAATCGCTTCTCATCTGTATAAAAAGATCAGTTAAAAAAAACTGCATTGCAAAAAGCATATGGATGCGGGTTATTTTTTATATAGATGTTGCCTGATGATGTGGCTTTCACATGAAAATGTAGTCTTCGTAATTGTCATCGTGAGTTCCTAGAATAAAATGAATTTGTAATAACTTTTTGCATCATTCCCCTAGGTATTTTTCCCTAGGTATTTATCAGGTATTTTTCCTAGGTATTTTTCCCTAGGTATTTATCATCGATTTAAAAAGGATGACGGTAAAGTTTGCATCGTCGGAATGCAACGGAATTTTTTTTTTCCTGAATTTCCCAAATTTTCTTTTCGCACAAGTTATGAAAATCGCGCGAACATTTTTTAGGATTTTTATTTTGCGATCTAAAACTTGAATGTATAAAATATGATGGTCGATGATAACAAAAATGAGAAATTGAAAAGAATTTTCGTTTCTTACCCACGATCCAAAACTCCATCAACCCTCGGCTTGGAATTTTTTTTCTTTTTAAATCATTGATGAAAACTTAGGGAAAAGAATTGTTATCCAAAAAGTTATTTCAAATTTATTATATTCGAAGAACTCACGTCAGCAATTATGAAGACTACATCTTTATGTGGAAGTGACATCATCAGGCTATATCTTAAAAAAAAAACCCGTCTATAGTATTTATTTTTTTTTCTGTACAGCTGGGAACATATTTTAAAAAAATCATAGCTTTGGAGTCGCTGAAAAACGGACCGACCTGTATATGACCTTTTTGGTTGGAAGTGATCTTGACTGACTTTCGACTTCGTTAGATCCACGTCTTTTGGATCACCCTGTACATATATGGGTATATGCAAATGAATGTGACCGAGCACGACGTTTCCATCTGAATAATTGGATCCAAGGCCGCCGCATTGGGACATTGCCTTGCCGCCGCTGCACATGTGACTCTACCCCTCTCGCGAATCGAGGAGAAAGTGTAGCCATGAATTATGCGGAATCAGCAGCCTCGATAGCGCGGCATCTTTGTCTCAAAGATCATGGTATTACGTTTTTTACGGCGCAGTGATAAGCTTAAAATAATAATCGTCGTGACGGTTTTTTTGGAATTTGTTTTCTTTCGGAACGACTTTCAATTTTTTTTTTTTTTGGAATCGATCTGTCTTGTGCTGTTCTCGGAGTAACTCGATTTGGTAGTAAACAATTTGAGGGTTTATACTTTTCCGATTGGCAGAAAAAAGTGTTTCAAATAAAAGTTGTTTCGTTGCAAAGGGGGAGAAAGATGGCAAGGTCAACATGATCTTGAGTATAACTGCCGAGGTCGTGTCGAAGGTCAACTTCGTCGGAATATAAAGGATTTAATGGAAAATCTCGAAGTTGACATTCACGTGGCCTTGACTTTTACAGCTAAGGTCAAATTGACCTTCGTATCATCTCCCCTTTTGAAACGAAACAAGTTCCATTCGTTTTTTTTTTATGGTATTTTCTAATTGTCATTCGTACTTTCTGAGATATAAGCCTGTAATTAAAACGGCTGAAACCGACCGGCTGAAGGCTATTCCATTATCTGAGTTCCAGCACTGCTATGACGATTGGAAGAACCGTCTCCAGTGCTGTGTGGCTATCCAAGGAAGTTATTTTGAGGGTGACAATATTCTCTTCTATCAATTCAACCCAAAGGACAATACTTTTCACAAAAAGTGATCATTCGACCCATATTACGTACCGACACACGCCGACCCTGCAAGTGCCTCTGGCGAAGTCACGAAACAACGTTTATTCAAGAAAGCTACTCTCAAGATGATGCGCAATGTAATTCTTGAGCTACCCACAAATACACCTACATAATAGCTTTGAAATATCCATATCTAAGAGGAAGCAGTACGAAAGACAGCTGTCCATACAGACAGGTAAGTGAAATATATCTGAAAGAAGGGGAAAAGCGAGACAAAGATTCTTATGTAGTAGAGAGCGAGCGGTTCGGTTTGGGGATGAAGAAAAGCTTGAAAGGCCACATCAGGTATGTATGTAGATTCGCGTCTATTGTAAGAGAAAAAGCTCCAGAAGAAAAGGATCAAGAGCGAAGACGGGATGTGCTAACAAAAATGCGAAGACTCGCAAGCTTCTGGTAGTAAAATAAAAAGAAACGATAAATGTGTGGGTATGTATGTGACTTTATATACAGGGTTATTCACAACTATTAGGATTCTCTTTGTGAGCGTTTAAATGATGTTCAAGTGTGCATTTCCGTAACGCAACGGAAATTGATCCTTTTTAATAGATAAAATAAAAAGTTTTTCACCGATCCAGGCTATGAAAATTCTTTCTACGGGTTTAACGTGTTTCTCGTTGGGGATTTACGACCTCAATTTGCTAAATAAAAAGTTCTGGATGACGATAAAAATGAAGGCAAAAAAAAATCGTTGCACTCAAAAGATATAAACTTCAACGTCATGCATTTAAGGGTGTCATTCCGAGGAAAACGCTTTTTTTTTAATGTCCTGCGACAAATATGGCTGAGATATTTTCGGCTGGCTTTTCAAAATATTACGCAATATTAGACCAAAAAAAGAATGTAGAAATTTGCTCCTAACATTAAAAGTAAGTCTTTTAATGTTAGGAATTTGTTCCTAACATTAAAAGTAATTTTTTTTATTTTTGATTCCATTAGCCTGAACGGTTAGGAATATTTTAAGCTTTACAGAATTGAAAAATTCCAAAAATTGTTAAAGTTACAGCATTTAGAGCGTAAAATAGATACCGCGCGGCGCGCCCGATTAACTTCAAAGCCATTTTTCCACGATTCACTTTTTTGAACCTTGTGAAAGTTCCAACTCTTGAACGAAGGTTCAGATCGCTTTAAAATTTTTACAACATATTCTTAGTATCATCACCTATCGTGTGAACCACGGAAACAAAAATTTCAATGACACAAAAAAATATAAAAAATAAAATACCGACAGAAACTTGAGTAAAAAAATTATAAGTTTCGAATTTTTATTATAATAATTTTTATTTATAATATTGTTGGTTCACACTGAAGATACATTCATTATACAATTATAAATATGTTCATTTTTTTTTCAGACACCCACATCGATGCCGAGAACTTTCACCATCAACGCGCGCGCAAAAAAAAATACATTGCTTTATTATCTTATATCTCCGCCATTTGTTAATATTTCTGATTTTTTTTTTTTTACATATACTTAACCATGTGCATAAATGATCTGTAAAAAAAATGTTGTCAATATATGCGTCATTTTTTTTTAACCGCGTCTAGAGAAGTACCTTCGAAAATCAGCGAAATCGCGTATACAAGGCCTTAAGTTAGAAAAAAAATAAATTATCAGTATTTCAAATATGTCCTTACAACATTTCGGATCTAAATTAGAAAGATGTGGTGGTTTCTTTTTTTTTGCCGATCACTGTAAGATAGATTTATTCAAAATGATTCCCTCTCCAACGCGTGTCGTCTAATTGTGCAAAAGTTCAAAATGCAAACTGCGTATCGGGCACTTACTATACGACACGATAAAATCCTAAAATATGTTATAATCCTGAAAATCTGTTCTACGGATACTCCATAAAGCTACTTATCTTCGTATTGGCTGTTTCCACGCTCCTAAAGCCGCGCGTAAAAGTTAATATATCGCTATCAAAATATATATATATATACATATATATATGTGTGTGTGTGTGTGTGTGTGTGTGTGTGTGTGTGCGTATCACGTTTGTCGAATCGGGTAATTAGAGTGAATGAAAACGCGAGGAAAAAAGAAAAACAAAAAGAACAGAATGGGGCGATGCGACAATTCGTTGGAAGATTAATTGCGCGCGTGTGTAGCGGGGCTATCGAGTTACTGGGTCATTTGTCGAACGAAATCCGAGAGTTCCCTGGCGTATTACATTGGTGCGATAGACTCAGGGAGCAAGATAAATAGAGCGAGAGAGAGAGAGAGAGAGAGAGAGAGAGAGAGAGAGAGAGAGAGAGAGAGAGAGAGAATGTTCATTTATTCCGCGCTCTGGGGCGGTAGCCCCTTAAGAGCACCGTGCGGAATAGTGCTGTACAGAAGCGTGATATAAAGAATAACTTCGCAATATTTACATTTAAAGTGATAAACCCATCACTAGTATTGACCTCAAGAATAAGACCCTAGACCCTAAACCCATAGACACCTAAGACCTAAGACCCTAAACCCATAGACACCTAAGACCTAAGACCCTAAACCCATCACTAGTATTGACCTCAAAAATAAACTGCAACTAGGGTAAACCGACTAGTACACGGACGTTGACTACTGAATGGACGAATGTTGATTTATATCAATCTAAACGACTTTTATTTGCACAACATTTTACAAAACCGTAACTTTCCGCGTACTTATTCTTTCACTTATTTACTACAACCCACAATCTTGCATTTCGTAACTCTAATAACTTGGTTGTCCGTAGCAATATTTCGTCCAACAGTTTTTTTTCTATTCCTATCTAAAAATGAGTGATATCAATTTCAAGCAACGGCGTGTTATCAGGTTTTGCTTCAGACTTGGGCACAGTGCAACGGAAAGATTTGCAAAACTTCAGTTATGAAACGGATGCCAACCCCGAGTCAAAATTTATAGCCTCCTCAGAACAATCGCAGGACCCATTTCTTGTGTAATGCACAAGCTGCGGACCTCCGTTGAACCTTCCCTACCCCATTTGTCGAGTTCAGTGTCACGAAGATGCCTCCATTTGGTCCAGTGTGGCCTCTGTTAGTCCTTCAAAACCTTCTTTCGACCCCCCAGTTTCAGTGAAACCTGCAGAACAAAGACCTCCGCAACCTTCTTTCGATCTTAAGGGGGGAAACTAGTTTAGGAGGCCGAAATTTTAGTGTTTTTCGTGAATTTTTTTAACAGGGAAGGAATAATCAGAATTTGTTTAAACTTGGAGGATATTTTATTAATGTTTTGAAGTACACGTTGTAATTTTTTCAAGACATTTCCGCCGGAAATAGTGGAGTTAGAAGCTTCTGTCCATGGACGGTCGCCGTCAGAGTTTGCTGCTCGTGGGAAATCTGGAAGTCACAATTTTTATCTGGAATCATTTTAATTTTTTTTTTTTCGTTAGCAACATATTTTCTAAGAATATGAACTAAACTCTGATCGAAAAAGTTGAAAATTGCATGTTTTTGAGGTGTTTGAACAAAATGTCATGTTTTTATACCATGTTTTTTCACCTTTTTTTCATTAAAAAAAATATTTTAGATAATAATATCATCCCAGAGTTTAGTCCATATGGATTGTAATTGAATAAAGAATATTCACACAAATTTTCAGAACGATTGGTCAATAACTTTTCGAGCTAGAATTCCCACGCGTTGAAAAAAAAGTCGTTTCGAGAAAAACGCATTTGAAAAAAAAAGTACCGAAAACGAGAAATTCAGGGCAGTAATAAATGATATAAACTGCTCACCGGTTAACCAGCTATTCCAGCACCATATAGCAACCCTTCTTCTTCTTCAAACGCATCATTTCGGGCTTGCATCTCCTCTTGACGAGCTTGCCGAGCTTCCTTGGTCTCCAACGCGCTGCGTTGGAGACACGTTGGGCGTTCACTTTCCTTGCTCATAGCATCGGAACAAATCGGAATTTTGCTTTTGAAACTTTGGCAACATATTCTTGAATAGTTTTACTAACAATTTATGGAATAAAAAAAAGTCGATTTTTCGAACCGTCTAAACTGGTTTCCCCCCTTAAGTCCGTTGCCTCGACCCCACCTAACCTGCTTTGAGTCCAAATTCGATATGTCCTCCATCAACACTCCATTGTGGCCTGATCAGTAACCCGTTCAATGACGAAATAAATACGTTTTCGCTGAATGGCGGGTCTGGAGGCTCTACAGTGCGCCTACAGTAGGTTGAATGGAGGGTCTAGAGGGTCTACAGTGCGCTAACAGTAGGCCGAAAAAGGAACCAGTAGGTTCTACGGAAGCGCTCGAAGTAGGGCCACCTGGGGTTTCGCAGGTTCAGTTGCGCTTTGCATTGGCCTCCTTTCAGTGATAATGTCCAGTTTCTACCATTCGATAGGTTCATCGGAGGCCCTAACGTATTGGTATTTCAAACATTCTACCCTCGTTTAGGTATCCGATAATCCGCTATCGTCGATCTCTGCTCGAGAAAGGAAACCTTTATTTTGCGGTTCGAACGCGGCTGGAAAATTTTGCCTCGAGACGTTTAGTGCTCGCTGCAGCTTTGGATTCAGCTGATCTGTAATGTCGGTAAATATACGCAACCATAGTCTACATGTAATAAAAAAAAATGCCGCTACTAGCACCTTGCGAACCGTCATGAGCAATAAGCCTCGAGATAGCTTGAGTTTGTGAGAAGCTGCTTTCCAACGAGAGAAAGAGAGGTGCGATGGAACATTTTAAACCGTGTCTGGAATTGCTCGAAAGCTTTCTTCCGGGGAAGCTCATACACACACTATACAGTAGCACAGAGATTTATAATATATATATATATATATATATATATATATATATATATATATATATATGAACGCTAGCAATAGGAAATGAGCCCTCACTCACAGGGTGTTTAGAGTGTTAGAGGGGTTGTCTCGCGGTACTCCGTGTCCCATATAATACCTATATACGAGTCTGTGTGTGCTTTTCTTCCTCTTCCTCTCGCCTCTCGTGCGCTTTCGTTCACCGCGCGCTTTGCAACATGCGGCGTAGTAATATCGGCAAAGCCCAAACCTCAATGCCCCTTTTACCTAGCCCTAGTGCAAACGCCCCAGGGCACGTACAAGGCAACGAAAACAAGTCGAGTTTAGTATAGACGCTTCCCACGATGCCGGGATTGTGTTTACGATCCCGGACCTATCCTCCCAGTTATACATACTTTCTCGTCTATAACCGTACATCATTATTTTCAATATTATTAACACTTTATACAAGACTGAGCACCTAGCTGGCACCTATGACAATCCTACGGACGTATGTCGAGTAGGATTCTCTCACAAACTTTTTACAGATCGGTCTTGCATTAGTCTTGACTAACTAGAGAGCTTTCATCGCTGTCGATGTTGACGTCCACAAAATGGACGTAAAAATGCTTAGAAACTTTCTCACGATGTGGAAGGTCTTGAGGATCACTGCTTTCTGCATTTGCTCATACGTTTGCATCGGGAGTCCAACAGTGCGCAGGGCTGAGTTGTATCGGTATCACTCTAGCTGACGTTAAGACGATTGTCGCTATTCTGACACTGTCCATCCTCCATAGGCACTCTATTTATGGTGTTGACGTTTGCATCGTTGGAACGCAATGAAAGTTCTTTTTTACATTTCATTTTCCATATTTTAGTTTTTATAAAATATATTTTTTTCGTAGATTTATATTGTAGATCGCTAAATAAATATATTTTTCAAAATGGTTAATGGCTTTTTGTAGGCAAAATCTGCCAAAAGAAATTAAAGGAATTAAGAAATGTTAGTTTTCATTGCATACCAACGATGTAAACTTCAACCTAATCTTTGGTTCCATTGCAAGTTCCGGATATTCCGCGAGCTTCTCTTATCATGTTTACCACTTTATACAAGCCTCGGCCTCTAGCCGGTACCTATGACAATCCTACGGACGTATATGTCAAGCAGGATCCTCTCACAAGTTTCTTATCGATCGTTCTTACACTAATGGCTTCCATTGATGTTGTTTTTAGCGTCCACGAATTACCAGTATCATCGGTGCCCAGCTTTCTCGCGATGTGGAAGGTCTCGAGGATCGTTTTCTTCTGCATTTGCTCATACGTCTGCGTCAGCAGCCCTGCAGTGCGCAGGAAGTCTTTAAGTCGTTTCGAAATCAGTCCAGTTGATGATAAGACGATTCGCACTTTATTTCCACCGCATATTCTGGGTATTCTGCGATCTTCTCTGATTATGATTACCACTTTATACAAGTCTCGTCATCTAGTCGGCAACTATGACAATCCTACCGACGTATGTCAAGTAGGATTCTCTCACAAACTCCATGCAGATCGGTCTTACATTAGTCTTGGCTAACTAGAGATCCACAAAATTACCAGTATCATCGTTGCCCAACTTTCTCACGATGTGGAAGGTTTCACGGATTGCTGCCTTCTGCATTTGCTCATACGTCTGCGTCAGCAGCCCTGCAGTGCGCAGCGAGTCTTTGAGTTGTTTCGAAATCACTCCAATTGATGATAAGACGATTGGCACTATTCTGACGATGTCTAATCTCCATAGACACTTCATTTTCATGGTAAGTTCTGAGTACTTTGCGATCTTCTCGCATTACCATCATTACTACTATTACCTTCCGCACTTTTCTTCCTCCAAGATGCGTCTGCTCGCACAATTTTCCCACCGCAAACTGCAGATGTTTGAGATCGCGATCTATGTAGATAGGAGAACGATATTTCATTTCGGCAAAGCACAGCGCGACACCCCCTCGAGGGAAGCTTTACGGCGGAGCTCTAAGCTCACCGGGGAATTTCCGCACAGATGAATGAAAGGTGTTAAAGAGAGAGAGAGAGAGAGAGAGAGAGAGAGAGAGAGAGAGAGAGGGAGAGAGAGAGAGAGAGAGAGAGAGAGAGAGAGAGAGAGAGAGAGAGAGAGAGAGAGAGAGAGAAAGAGAGAAAGGAAGGGAGCGAGAGACAAAGAGAGAAAGCAAGATCCATGTTTGACGCGGAAACAAGAACCGAGAATAGAATGAACGATCGTGACTTGATGAATCGTGACGCGTAATTGGACGGTGATTGAAGAGCTCAAGGGGAGAATGGGACAAGCTGCTGCTGCTACATATATACAAATACGTGTATGTGTAGAGGCATATACATATACGTAGAGCATTTCATATACGTAATGCTTTACCATGATGCGCTCGGCATGTAACCACAGCGAGGGCCAGCATTATTCTCACTCGAGGTCGATGCACATGCCGCTCTTGTATCTATCTCGCGACGAGACCGCGGTCAGTGTATTATTTATCCTTCCCCCCCCCCCCCCCCCTCCCTCCCTCCCTCCACATGCCTCCCTACGTATATATACGCGCACCTACATATCATGACGTTTGAGCTCACGAGGTCATGTGTTCAGCACTCGTGCTTTTGTCATGTCGTTACGAAGTTACCCGCAATTATTCTTTGATCTTCTCATATTTATTCCACAGCTGTTGATATGGTATACATATAATCACAGTCGCACTTGTACATGTTTGTGGGTATAAATTAATACAGACATATGTACAATAATGTACACTTGGCTTTGGCTAAAAAATTAATCACGTTGAAGTTTGCATCGTTGGAACGCAATGAGAATGATTTTTTTTATTTCCCAAATTCCCTTTGGCACACTAGAACTACGAAAATCACGCAAACATTTTTTTTTTTTTTGAAGTAATATTTACCGATCTACAACCTAAGTCTGCAAAATATAATTTTTTTAGAATAATGAAAATAATATATTGAAGAATTTTTTGTTGCATTCCAACGATGCAAACTTCAAGTCGATAAGTATTAGGAATTCCCACGATAATCAATTATTTCCAAACATTCCACGACGTTGAAGATCGCATCGTTGGAATGCAACGAAAGTTAATTTCTTTTTAATTGCTCAAAAATTCTCCGGCCGATTTGGACTATGAAAATCACTCTGACGTATTTACGTATTATTATTAAAAATCTATGACCTTGATTTTCAAAAAAGAAACTTTGGTTGATGTAGAAGAATGAGTGAATTTTTAAAAAGCTTGGGTCCGGTTTAACGAAACCATTGGGGCAAGTGAAACTTTTTTGCCATAAGCCTAAACGATTTTATTCTGAAATCGCCGAAAGTATATAATTTTGTTTTCGTCGTTTTGGTTCAATCTTTTTATTATTAATCGTCAATAAGACATGTTTTCTCAATTTTTTTATTTTAATAATCATAAGAATATAAAAACACGTTAGCCAAAAACGTATTATCATTCTTCATTAAGGGGCCAGTCCACTTTGAAAATTTCAAAAAATCGATTTTTTTTTACTGTTTTCAAAAGGAGATACATTCAGAAATATTGTGTCAATATTGTGTCAATATTGCCGATTGAGTTTAGGAAAGAGTTTTTCATAGTATAAACTTCAAACGCGTTTTTCTCGAAACAACGTTTTCAAAATCTAGCTCCATCGTATCTCTAAAACTAATAAACCGATTCTCTTGAAATTTGAACCACATATTGTAAACATGATTCGCAACAAGATGACCCTCGATGGTTTTAAAATTTTGATTTTTACTCTTTTTTTTGCGAAAAACTGCGAAAATAACGCGTTTTTTATACTTTTTTCGTTTTTCATCGGCCATTTTTTTATTTTTTGATAAAACTTTATATCCGAGGGTCATTTTGTAGCTGGTGTCATACTGAATCTAATGGACTTTGATTTTTTTGTTTCAGGCAAGCCGTTGCCGAGTTGTGATGGAGCTACCTAGCCCACCCATTTTTGAGGCGTTACGTTAAACTATAGTTTTTGTACTTAAATATGAATAAAAATGAATTAAACATTTTTTTTATGTATTTCAAGACTTTATTTATCAAGCCCAACAACTTTTATATTCATATCTTTTATAAAATCCTCAAAAAAAAATCGCGAAAATAGCTTTTTTTTCGTGGCTCCAAAGTGGACTGGCCCCTTAAATAACAAAAACGGGACTAAAAATACTCCACGAATTTTTAATAGCATTGAAAAAGCGCGCTACAATATTAAAACTAACGAGAAGGCAAATAATTTGAAATAACAGCGGGTCAAAAGCCGAAAATGTAAATAATTTTCTGCTTATATTAATTGAAATGCTATTGAAATGCATTTACCAAAAGTATGTAGCATTTGTAATTGGTTTTTATAAATGTGATATTTATTATAATTGCAGTGAATTAAGTAAACAGAATTCTACTAAAAGAATTTAAATAATTAAATAATTGTGTTTATACTACACTATACTGTAATTGCATTTTATTGAATTTAAAACGAATACTCCTTTAATTATATGATTATTGATTTCCAATAAACCAAATGAAATAACACAACCTTCATAAAAGGCAACCTTCATAAAAGAATGTTCTAGAATTTCCTACGGTAACTTGCCGTAATGTACCGACCACATGGTGTGCGAGAAGCAGTCATTGAAAGTGAATGATTCGTCATGCGTAACCGAACGGAAAACGGGTTTGAGAAAGTTTCACTTTAAAGATGAAAGAATCGTTGCGTTCCAATGATGCAAACGTCAATGTCGAAAACATCAAAAAAAAAAAAAGAAAAGCGAACTGTTTTTACGAACTTCCGAATATTTCGTAGATCCTTCCTTTCAATTATTTGACAGCTGACAAAAAAACACTCCACCATGTGTGCATACATATCACTTGTCATTTTTAATCCAGTGATTTGATCGGCAAATTACGCACGCTTTCATGCAGATAGTACATTGAAGTCGTATTATCAGTGATGCGGAGATAACGAAAAAGCGAGAGCTCTCGATGAACACGCGACGCGGGGAGCTTTGGGTCGATAGGTCGACAAACTGCGTGATATAGATGCCCCGGTATGTCGTGGTTATGTCTGTATGTGTGTGTGTGTGTGTGTGTGTGTGTGTGTGTGTGTGTGTGTGTGTGTGTGTGTGTGTGTGTGTGTGTGTGAATGTGTGAATAGATATAACGCTGGTGCATGAGCGTGGGAGAGAAAGGGAGAGAGAGGACACGAGGAATGTACAGAGGGAGAGAGAGAGAGAAAGAGAGAGAGAGAGAGAGAGAGAGAGAGAGAGAGAGAGAGAGAGAGGGAAGGAAGATGTGCAAGAAGGAAATAAGTATCACGTGAGATAATGTGAAGCGTATCGAACGGCCTTATTCGCACCATCGCCTCGGTAAATGCGCCGGTGGTACTTTACGTTGGATTTACCGTATACAGCCTTCTGTAGCTCCACAATAGATATATATATATATATAAGTACAGGGTGACCCAAAAAATGACATCCAAGAGGGGAATTTAGATTGTCTTCGAAAATTCTTTTTTATATTTTTATTATATTTCATTATTTTTATTATTATACTTAATTTTTTTTGCGTAGATTTTAATTGTCAATCTCGAAAGAAGCATCCTGAAAAATTGTTGGGGGATTTTTCTAGTAAGAAACAGGAAAAAGAAATTCAAGCAATTGGAAGAAAAAAAATTGGTATCGTTGGAATGCAAGGAAAATTCTTTTTTATTTTTTTTATTTCCTTATTTTTGTTTATTGTACGTAATTTCTTTTTCGCAGATTTCAATTGTAGATGTAGAAAGAAGCATGGTAAAAAATCGTTGGGGCATTTGCATGGCAAGAAACTGAAAAAAGAAATTCGAGCAATGGAAAAAAAGAAAAATTGCTATTGTTGAAGTGCACCGAAAATTCTTATATTTTTTTATTATTGTATGCGAATGGGGAGCGCAGCACGAGTGCGAGTGGGATGAGTAGCTATGCATAACGTTATCAAGTTCGATCGGCAATTGATTATTGTTGTTTACATAACCTAACTTAAATTTATAAGAATTACTACGAGTAAATAATTGTGCAATGCTTGGTTTGTGTTGTGTAAAATTAAATTTCTTTCAAAACATCATCGTACAGTTTGAAGAACAAGTAAAGCCAGGGTCAACTCGTGGGAAAATAAAAGTCAAGTTCACGTCTACTTCAAGTAGTGCAAATTCTTCTGATGTTAACAACAGCGGCGGTAATTTGTTTTCACCTTCATCTACTACCCGTGCAGAAATATTGTCATGGATACAGTCCGATTCGGACTGGGATCCTGGTTTCACAATCGGGTTCCAGTTGGATATTGGATTGGGATCCGACAGCGAAATGTAACGCTCGCAAATCGGATTCTAGCCAGGATCCTAATCAGGAACTGTTAAGGCCTGAGGCCACTCTAAAGCCTTAAAAAAAGGGCATATTTTGTGATTTTTTTTTCAGCGATACCATAAAATAAATCGAAATTACAAAATAGGGGTTTTATAATACACGTAATTGACTATACAAAATTATTTTTTCACAGCGATACATGACAAAATGGCGACTGTGCAGCATTTTTCCGATGACGCCTTTATTTCTGGAAGGTCAACGGCTGGACCAACAGCTCCTATAATTTTTCAGTTATGATGAGACACTAAAGTTTTTTTCGATTATATATAAGAATAGCTATAGAAGTACGTAGGATTTTTTTGATATATTGTTTTTTGTCAAAATGGCGCATTTCTAAAGCAAAAAGTATAAAATGCTATGAGAAAATCGTCAGAAAATTGTTTATAAAAAGGAACTATGCGATATAATTTTAAAAATCCTACCCAGTGCCTCAAGAAATGTAATTCTAAATATAAAGTTAAAATTTCAAGAAAATCGGTTGAAATTTGTTTGAGTTATGAGTCCGGCTGACTTGAAAAATGTAGTTTTGAGATAAACGCGTTTAAAGTTAGTAGAAAGTCAGGACATGAATCAAGAGGGGTTGCGTTCGAATTCGAAAATCGAGTACTTAGAGATTTTTCAAACTCATAATCTTTTGGAATATAATTTTATAGGTACTAAGGTACATTTTTAACAAAAAAAAATCGATGTTTGGAAAATCCTAGCGTGGTCTAAGGCCTTAAGGACTCTAGTCAGAATCCATATAGAAATTTTGCATAGGATCCAGGCTAGAATCTCGAACTTCTAGAACAAGATCGAGTTCGATATCGAATCGGATCCCAGGGCTGAATGTACACGGAGAGAATTAAAAAGTAATTTTTGTCGTGAATTTCACGGTAAAAATTACCGTGATATATTTCAATGTGGTGACAAGTGAGAAAAGCATAATAATTCGAATGCGACAAGTTTTTTTTAACTCACGTTACCGAAAATTTCAAATACGTAGCTAAAATTTTACTATACAAGAAGGGTAGCGCGCACGATAATTTTTACCGAGAGCACAATACATTTTCCTATAACACTCATAAAATTTTATAATAAATCTTAAAATAACTGTTATAAAGACGATACTTTTTTATAGACATTTTTGAAAGGCATAAAATAATAAAATGCACAGTAAAATTTCGCTGATATTATATATTTTTTAAATTTAAGTTTTGCGTATTTTGTTACACATCAAAATTTACTAGAAAATCTGGTAAAATGTTCTATCTGAAGAAGAAATTTTATTTTATTTTCGTGAAAATCTGTGTTTTACTCATTAATAATAAGCGAAGTTTCAGGGTTGTCATCTGGTTACCGTTACTGCACGGTAATTTTTAACATTTAATTCTCTCCGTGTAAAAATCACCAGGAAATACCGATCCGTATCAGCTGGAGACGCTTGGACGTTTTCTCAAATTATTCAAGGATCTGAAAAAGATTACGTAGAAATTGGTGCTACAGTATAACTGTCAAAATTTATATATTCCGATAACAGAATTTGGAACAAAATTCTTTACATTTAATAAAAAAATGTCCCCAAAATAATATGTAGACCTTGAAAGACTTACATTTCCTGGAGAAAAATGATATAATTTATTTATTCTAAGTAATTATTTTTAAATTAAATGGAGATCGTTCGAACTAAGAAAAAATGTATTTAATTTGCTAAGAAAAATGCATTTAATACATATTTGAAACACGTATTTCAAATTCTTGCCACCACGTCTCCGCCTTGTGCCACGTAGTGGGCGCCATCTGGATTCCGTTGAGGATACCTCTTCTAAGGAATTCGTATCATATCCCGATCAGGTATCCCGATCAGGATCCGATCGGAACTAAGGTATCCCTAAGAAACTTCTACACCGCTAATAAAAGTCTGCGCCAGCAAAGCATTGGCGAATCTTTTGGCATCGTAGCTACCGGTAGCGGCATACCCCAAGCTAGTGCGGACCGACGAATCGTAAACCAATTTTTCGTAACCAGCATGATTCCACAACACGTTGTAGAATCAGATACGTTTGAGAAGGCGATTAAAACATTAACTCCCAGTAAGAGTTCAGTCTGCTCTTGGAGACTGAACTCTTACTGGGACTCATTGGGTAAACTCATTGGGTAAACTATGAAATCTTTATTCGACTGAACTTTCAAGATAAATGTTCGGTAAAACATAATAATAATAATAAATAACCTACAATTTCACATAGACTATAGCGAGTAACCTTAACTTTCGTTAAATTTTCAACAAACTAACGCTTCAACGATTAACGAAGTGAACTTTTTTAAGGCAGTAGTCTGCTTTACAGGCTTCAAAAAATCGATTTTTCGTTTTTGTCTTAAATCTATTCCAAAACTATCCAAGAATATGTGTTCAAAATTTTAGAGGCCAATTCGACATATCTTCGAAGCTAGATCAGTTTTAGTGGCCGAGCGTCGAGCAGGTGCGAATGCTCGGGCAGACTTTACAGCCCGTTTTCTCGAGTTTTCATTTTCACAAGTTTTGGAAAACGGTGCCGGCGATAGTAAAAACAATATATGTCCGATCGAAAAAAACCAAAGTGATCTAGCTTCAGTATTGAATTATCTTCTATTTGAACTAAAAAAGTTGGACAAAAGTACTATTTAAATTACTTGTTTTGCAACTTAAAGTGAATTTTTTTTTTCAAAAAAGTGAATTTTTTTTTTCAAACTTCGAAAAAATTTGGAATTTCGTCATTTCTTCGGTATTTTTTTAGTTCATATAGAAAAGGAACTTATAAAAACTAAAAAAAAATTTGGTTCCACTGTTTCAGATGCATCGCACGACCTCCATCACCGGCACCGATTTACGAGTGCACACTCCAGGCGCCCCAGAAAAATCGTTACAACTTTGGCAAATTTCAATAATTTGTAATAATAAAAATTGTTTTTTAAAGCTTGAATATAATATACTATCGTCTCAAAATTTCGTTTACCGCAATCACTTCCTTCCCTTTCAAAAAAATTGTTGAAAAAACGCTTTTTTTTCGGCTCCTAAAGCAGACTACTGCCTTAATAGCGTAGAAAGGAGTAACGAAATCAATTTTTGCATTAACTTTGCCCACCTTTGGGGACATTCTAGTAGACAGGGCTGAGTCGGCCAGGCAATACGAGGCAGATTGTCCTTTTGGACGTAACTTTTCGAGTCACCCTGTATAGTCACACTACAGCCTCGTGTGTATCACAGTGAGCAACAATGGAAACCCAAGCCCATAAACCGGCTACCACGTCTCTATCCGCGCTGCGCTGCCTGCGGTACATGCCACAGGAGCCCCGATGCTGCTGCTGTTGCTGCTCCTTGCCCATCTCCGTATCGTCTCTCCGCATAGCCTACCATGATGCTCTTCGCACCAGGAAATCGCGTCTCGCCTCCCTCCAAATACTCTCACCACTCAGTATGTCCATGTATGTGTGTGTGTGTGTACTGTACAACGCCCCGCATCACGTACACGACACTCCGTACTTATGCACCCGAGTGCAGCCGGATATGCATGACGGAATCGATGCACCTACGGAGGCTGGGTAACCTGCTACGACGTCGATATGCACTTTGGATTGACGAGCACGTGGTTCTCGGGACCTGATGTGACGCGACGTATGACGCGAATGTCGGGCTGGTGGATCCACGGAGGGGAAAAATGGTCGTCTTGATTGTGGAATGGATAATGTGGGAGCCCACAGTCAGGAAGTTTGCTGGCAATGCAGCGGTTATTCTTTTCCATTTTTCCTTTTATTATTTGTATTATCGCGCAACTCTTACTTTCTGGCGCTTTGTGGTGTAGGGGAAGGTGGGGCAAAGTGTGTCACTTTTTTTCTATTGAATTTATATTCTTAGCAAAGTAGTCTGATTAGAAAAAAAGGTCATAACCGATTTTATAGACCTTTGGGCGGCTCTGTTGATTTTGTAGACCTTTTTGGATTGGCTCATTGTGGCCACGGGTGGGGTGCAATGTGTCAGAAAGTTGGGTACAGTGTGTCAAGTGCTGTGAAACGAATAACTATCAATTAAACTACGAATGGATAAACACAAGTCACTGAGTGCATCATAAATAATAAAACTATCGATTAGGACCGAAAACCAGAGCAGCTACAGAAAGTGTCGTTATATTTTACGTTTTTCCGGCAAGCGAGATATTTTTTTTCCAAGCCTCAAAATCAATTTTTAATTTTCAATAATCCTTTGTGAGCTGCTATCGACTTTCTTTTAGGCTTGACGAAAACTAATATAAATCGCGGTCCAACAAATAAAATTTCGGAATTTACGAGCTACAAACCTCCGAGAAAGCGCATGTGGCTCACTGTGCCCCGTGACACATTGTGCCCCACTCTCCCCTACATGTTCAGTGAGGATCGTAAGAAAACGTTTAGGTGATTTTGGTAACCGAATTGCGGGTAATAAATTTGGATAAATGGAACGAAAAAAATCATTTTCATTGAATTCAAATGACGATTTCCAGTAAAGTTGTAAATCACGGAAGCAATCATTTTTTCATGCACCAAAGTGACGTTTCTTTAAAAAACTCTCGATGGGTTTGTTTGAATTACCAAATCCTTTTTTCCTTTTCATTTGTATTATTATTGGATTTGGGTAGCTAAAATCCGCTAAATAAATCCGCTAATTTGGACAATTGCAAGAAGAAATCATTTTCATTGAATTTCAATGATGCAAACATCATGGGAGCCTTCCTATTTTGTGCCCTACCGACATTTCATTTGAAAATCCTCAATGTCATAGTGTTACAAGTATTTTTTGAAATACCCTTTCAGTTCGAATATTCAGTGTTTAGTCTTTTTTTTTCAATGTTTAATTTATATTTTAATTCAGATATTAAGTTGTCAAATTACTTGTATAGTTTTAATAATTCTAAACGTTTGTTCAGTCCTATCGTATAAAAATGTCTGTTTTTGTCTTGTTACGTATATAAAATTGATTCGAAAAAATAAGTCATTGAATACCTATGCCAAGAAGTTGAAGTGGCGAAAAATTATGAATCAATTGGACTTTCCGGACACAGTTTCTACGCTTAATTATAGCCATTATTTTCTTGGCCTGCCCCACATGTGTTCGAATACTGTTGAATAACCGGTGGGTGGGATCGCGAAATTGAACTAAGTTTTGAAAGAGAAAAGAGAGATAAAAATAATTTCGACAGGAGGATCTTCGTTCTTGGAAGGTCTGAGAGACTCCGAGTGGGCGTAGATTATTTGAAGGCTCTCTCTCTCTCTCTCTCTCTCTCTCTCTCTGTCTCTCTCTCTCTTTTTCTTTCGCTTTTTTCTCCTCGGAGATTTCCCGTTAGGTCGTATCCTCATCATCGTTATAATTCCCGCCCTTTCGGAGAGTTGAAATGGTAACGCAAGGATCTACATCACCGGCGAAGTCGAAAAATGACGAACCGAAGCGGGAAAACGTGTCGGAAAATTCGCACATAGAAAAAAATCTGAGGTAAGGCGGGGAAGAGGAGTAAGCAGACAGCGGTGAAAAGAGAGAAAGTGGAAAAGGGAGAAATGGAATAGAGATAGGGAGAAAGATGAAAGATGACACAGAGAGAGAGAGAGAGAGAGAGAGAGAGAGAGAGAGAGAGAGAGAGAGAGAGAGAGAGAGAGAGAGAGAGCGAGAGGGAGGGAGGAAAAAGGAGGAAGAGAGGGCGAGAACCGGTGCTCGGTCGTTTGGGTTCGAGAACGCGCGCGAAACTGTATAATTAGATCGGCGGATGTACACGAGCGCATTGGCGTGTCATGCATATTCCATGAGAGCACGGGAGAAACGAGAGTCGTAGTCATCGTCGTTCTCGTTGTCACGAGACCGTGAGATGAGAAGGGGCAGAGAGAGAGAGAGAGAGAGAGAGAGAGAGAGGAGAGAGAGAGAGAGAGAGAGAGAGAGAGTGCCGCGAATGGGTCACAAGAAGAGGAAAAGCCGCTCTCCTGTACCACGATGTGATACGACAAAAAAGAATATTCTTGTATGTACGTATCTATATACAGGCTGATCACAACTAAAAGGGTTCCCTTGATGAGCATATCGGTTGTGACATTGAAAATAAAAAGCTTGCAATGATACAACCAATATACTCATCAAGGGAACCCTATTAGTTGTGGTCAGCCTGTATATTAGTTGTGATCAGCCTGTATATATATATATACAGGCTGATCACAACTAATAGGGTTCCCTTGATGAGTATATTGGTTGTGTCATTGCAAGCAAAACGACTTTTTATTTTCAATATCGTGCGACAAAAATTAACCGAGATATTTGCGTGCTGAGCCCTACGCTGAGCACACACTGCCAGAGCAGTTGCTCACTCACGATTTTTTGTTCTTATCTTCAGTTATGAAGGCGGGCACACACTTTAGATGCTTCAAAAAATCAATTTTTTTTTAAATTTAATAAATCGTTAGCAAAATATCTTAATACACTCTGAAAAATTCAAAACTATATTCGGATTTCTTTTAACGGTATGTATATAAATAATAAAGACTCTCCGCTCGACTCCCAAGCGCGCTCAGGTATCCACAAGCGCTCAGTTAGGTAGTTTGTTCGGGTTTGTTTGGGTTTTCATAACCCAAACAAACCCAAACTCGACCGTTTGGCGATTAGCTCCAAAACATCTCCATTCTGGGTACAAAATAATCGAGGTAGCGGCATTTCTTGCTGCTATTTTATTCAATGAAGGAAATTCAGTCCTACTCATGGTTATGAATGAACTACAAATCGTAGTTGGCAGGCGGAGCTACGGATATGCCGAGAAAATGGATCAGATGCGCGTGGCTCGGCAAAATAGAACAAGTTTATTAGAGACAAAAGAATCTCGAAAAGCTCGTAAAGAGGAACTGCAAGCTTCAAATGAGTTGCATGAGGAAGAGGAAGGACTGCTGTATGGTGCTGGAATCGCTGATTAGTCGGTAAGACACTTTATCATTTGATTAAACACATTTGACTTTGAGTTTTTCGTTTGTGAAACTTTAAACGTATTTTTCTCGAGACGACATTTTTTCAATTTGCGGGAATTATAACTCAAAAACTAATTGATGGATCATCTTCAAATTTGGAACACGTTTACATAATATAATTTATTAAAACATGAACCTAAAGTTGGAAAGATTAGATTGTTTGAAACATATTTATTATTGCAAAATTCCAAGAAATAATGCTAAAAACTGATCATTTTTTTTCAAACACGTTCCAACATGCAATTCTCGTTTTTTTTCTTCAAAATTTAGGTTCATGTTCTTAAAAAACATCTCAAGAATGTATAAAAATGTGTTGGACTATTTCAGATGCGAGTTGCGAGCTGCACAATTCCCGCAAATCGTCAACGACGATGAGGACACGCCAAGGGACACAGCGGATTGCACCCTAATTAATGTATGAAATAACTTGAAAGAATTACCCGAGATGTATAAAAATATGAATAAATTATTGTCAGAGTAGCGGAAATTTCCGTTTTTTTTTCACAATAAAAAAAAACCAAAAATTCATCTAATTTTCAATCTCTTAAAGTTGTCCCCCCCCCCCCTCCTAAATAATACACGAAAATAATTTAATCGTATTAAAAATTAAAGCGAGTCTCCGTATTCATTATTTTTTAACAAAGAAGAAAAAAAATGGTAAGGCGATTCGGGACAGATGACGAAACGGTATGGGAATCCAATTGGATCCCTGTAACAATTTCTGCACGGGCTGTACCATTCTCTACTACTCAGACTTCGAATGCGAATATCTCAGCCACTTTTAATCGCATGACATTAAAAAAAAATCGTTTTCCTCGAAATGATACGTACGCTCGCAAAAGGAACCCCAATATTTCTGAATTACCCTGTATACGAGCGCGGGAACGAGGAGAGCCAGGGACTCGAAGCGGAAAAGCTCTGCACCTCATGAGACTCCGAATAAGTACATAAACTGTATGCCCCTCGTGCATACCTACATGCCATTGTGCGAACGAGAATTATTCGTAAATGAAGTCACCGCGGTGACCATTATCCTTTCAAAGCTAATTTCAAGTGCAACGCGTATGACGTTGCTACAAGTTATACCGCTATTGCGTTTTCACACGCACGAACATCCATACACATCTATTTTTCACGGATACTGAATAAACAAGTTCGAATGTACATACGTAATTAATGTGTCAACGCCACTCGAGCCTCGTCAAATAATTTCTATGTCATCAATTTTCATATTTAGCCAAAACAAATCGCGAACAATGTGTTGGATCGACATTATCAAGACACGAGGAAGCTGAAGGGGGAGGCTTTATGAGAGAAAGGTGTAAAATTTAATGATTTTTTTTGGCGAATTAAAATTGGAGTGTTAGAGCAAGGTTGGAGAGTCAGTCACGATCCAAGATTAAATTTAAAAAATTTTGTTATTGTCCAGCCGACACTGAGTCTTCGCGCTTTTTTTCCAAATTTTTTTTACCACAAAAAAGATTTATCAGAGCTAAAAAGGATTGTTGACAAACAACTTTAGCTGGCAACTTTGGAAGAGTGCCATAGACAAAGTAATGATCAGAATGACTTGAAATTTTTACGCGGTTCCGATCGGATCCTGATCGGGATACGATACGGATTCCCTAAAAGGGGTATCCTCGTCGGAATCGGGATGGCGCCCACTACATAGCAGAAGGCAGAGACTCGGTGGCAATAATTTAAAATACGTATTTCAAATTACGTATTGAATACATTTTTCTAAGCAAATTAAATAAATATTTTCTTAGTTCGAGAACGATCTTCATTTAATTTAAATATAATTACTTAGAATAAATGACCTAACTCACTTTTCTCATGAGACTGAAGTTTGCATCGTTGGAATGCAACGAAGATTATTACGTTTCATTCGCTCGAATTCCTTTTGGCAAATATACGTTACGAAAATCTCTCGATAATTTTTTAAGTCGCTTATTTAGAGACGTAGAAATCAAATCTGTAAAAAAAATTTGATTAATAATAGAAGTGAGGCAATGAAAATATAAAAAAAGAATTTTCGTTGCATTCCAACGATGGAAACTTCAAGACCATCTTTTCTCCAGGAAATATTGGGTGAAGTAAAAAAGTTCTGAGCGTTTTCCGCTAGATGTTTTCGGTGAGCCATATCTCACGATGTATACATCGCATCGGGTCATACTATACGGCGATTTAAAGGTGACATTACGCTTCAAAAAAAGTTCTTTGACAGTTTTGTGTTTGGTGAAGCCAGTTGTGTGTTACAGCGTTCCAAAATGGAGGTAAAAAAAGAGAAAATTCGATACATTCTTCAGTACCACTACGACCAAGGTGAAAAGGCGGAGCAGGCGGCCAAAAAAAATTGTGCTGTTTATGGAGCCATAACAGTATTGAATGCAACAGCAAAGCGGTGGTTCCAACGATTCCGTTCTGGTAATATGGACGTCGAAGATGAGGCACGCTCTGGTAGGCCAATCGTCGAAAATGTCGATAAAATCATGGAAATCGTCGAGTCGGACCGGCATGTGAGCACTTATTCCATTCCCCAGAAACTGAAGATTAGCCAGAAAACAATTTGAAACCATTTGCATAAGGCTGGTCTCAAGAAGAAGCTCGATGTATGGGTGCCACACGAATTGACGCAAAAGAACCTTTTGGACCGAATTGATGCCTGCGATTCTTTGCTGAAACGTAACGAAATCGACCCATTTTTGAAGCGGATGGTGACTGGCGATGAAAAATGGGTCACATACGAGAACAACAGCCGAAAAAGATCGTGGTCCAATCGCAGTGAGCCGGCCCAAACGATCGCCAAGCCCGGATTAACGGCCAAGAAGGTTTTGCTGTGTGTTTGGTGGGATTGGAAGGGAATCATCCACTATGAGCTACTCCCATCGGGCCAAACACTCAATTCGCACCTCTACTGTCAACAACTGACCAGATTGAAGCAGGCGATCGACCAGAAGCGGCCAGAATTGGCCAATAGGAAGGGTGTTGTGTTCCATCAAGACAACACCAGGCCGCACACATCTTTGACGACGCGCCAGAAGCTCCGAGAGCTTGGATGGGATGTTCTATCGCACTCGCCGTATAGTCCAGACCTGGCACCAAGCGATTATCACCTTTTCAAGCATTTGCAAAATCGTCTTGATGGTAAAAAACTGGCCTCAAGAGAGGCTTGTGAAAATGAGCTGGTCAAGTTTTTTACCAATAGGGACGAGGCCTTCTTCAATCGCGGAATTATGAAATTGCCTTCAAAATGGACAAAAGTTATCGAACAAAACGGCGCATATTTGATCTAAATCAGATAATCCTAACTATGTTAATTTCATCGTCAAAATAAAGCGAAAAAACGCTCAGAACTTTTTACTTCATCTAATATTTATACCATAAAACACCATCAATGTATATGATGGTGTTATACGGTATAAATCGCATCAGCTTTGTAAGGGTACAACTAGCGCTGCAAGTGGCAGAGAAGGTCACTAAAAAAAAAGTGGTCATTTTGCATAGCAAAAATATCAATCCGTGCCAGGCCCCTGCTCTGCACAGCGCCAATACGAGAATATGCGTCACTGAAACGACGACGACGACGACGACGAGGCCTCGAAGCGGCGGATACGCGACAGATGACGGTCTGCGGCCTTGTCGCATACGAGGCGGCCTTCACCGATAAAGCCGATCTAGGAACGTCAATGACTCCGACAAAGCGCGTCTATATACGATGAGTCTCTCGGGGTTGGTTCAAGGTAGGGTACATTATCGGAGTACGACGTTAACACGGAGGTGTACGAGCGCGCGAGCGTTCTCTCTCGCGCGCACGAGAGGCCGACCTCGGCTCCGGTTATATCGGATCCCATACATACCACCGATCGCACGCCAAAGGAACCAACATACGCGCCAATGTTCTTCGTCCTCACGTTACAAATCGTTACGTTCGATCGAGCAATATACGGATGAAAATTTATTCGATATACAATCGTCGTTCCGCATGACTTCGAGATACGAATAAAATTGCCGACAGAATTGACGTGTATATATATTCGAACTTTGGGAGAAGTTTGACAGGTTTATTTTCAGCCTTTGTTGTCACTGTGAGTCTAAGCCAGCGTTCAACTTTAGCGCCAAACATATGATGGTGTTGAAGTTTGCAACGTTGGAACGCAACGAAAATTCTTTTTTACATTTTATTTTTCATATTTTGTTTATTTTAAAATATATTTTTTTTATAGATTTATATTGCAGATCGCTAAATATAATGAAAAAATGTTGACGGCTTTGTGTAGGCAAAATCTGCCCAAACGATGTTAACCCTTCGTGGGCACACTGGGTAGAATCGACCCGTCAATTAATTTTTGGCGTAAATATATAGGGGAAGGTGGGGCACAGTGTGCCACTTTTTTGTATCGAATTTTTACTCTTAGCAAAGTAGTCTGATTAGAAAAAAAAAAGTCATAATCGATTTTATAGACCTCAGGACGTACAATAAAGCTACCATATTTTTTTGCACAAAGATTAAAAATCCTAAAATAATGGGTTCGAAAAAAATTTGCGACTTGGCTCATTATGCCCCACAGATGGGGTACAATGTGTCAGATAGGTGGGTACAGCGTGTCAAGTGCTGCGAAACGTAGGGTACAACGAGCCGGTTGAAACTCTTATATTTTCCTAACATAGATAACAGAGTTTCGTACATACCGATAATTTCACAACGGGTACTATTTGCCAATAACATTGGGAGCCGACCCATTGTGCTCAACAACTCGATGACACATTGTGCTCCACACAATTGCCATACAATATTTGACGTTATCCCGGCAAGCGAATTTTTTTTTTCGAGGCTCAAATTAATGTTGTACTTTTAATAATTCTTCGTGAGCTGCTATTGACTTTCTTTTAGGCCAGCCGAAACTTAAGGGGCCAGTCCACTTTGAAAATTAAAAAAAATCGATTTTTTTGTATTGTTTTTGAAAGTACATACATTCAGAAATATTGTGTCAATATTGCCGATTGAGTTTAGATAGGATTTTTTCATAGTATAAACTTCAAACGCGTTTTTCTCGAAACAACGTTTTCAAAATCTAGCTCCATCGTATCTCTAAAACTAATAAACCGATTCTCTTGAAATTTGAACCACATATTGTAAACATGATTCGCAACAAGATGACCCTCGATGGTTTTAAAATTTTTATTTTTACTCTTTTTTTTTGCGAAAAACTGCGAAAAAACGCGTTTTTTTTTTACTTTTTTTCGTTTTTCATCTGCCATTTTTTTATTTTTTGATAAAACTTTATATCCGAGGGTCATTTTGTAGCTGGTGTCATACTGAATCTAATGGACTTTGATTTTTTTGTTTCAGACAAGCCGTTGCCGAGTTGTGATGGAGCTACCTAGCCCACCTATTTTTGAGGCGTTACGTTAAACTATAGTTTTTTTTACTTAAAAATGAATAAAAATGCATTAAATTTTTTTTTAATGTATTTCAAGACTTTATTTATCAAGCCCAACAACTTTTATATTCATATTTTTATAAAATCCTCACAAAAAAAAATCGCGAAAATAGCCTTTTTTTCGTGGCTCCAAAGTGGACTGGCCCCTTAATATAAATCACGGACCAACACAAAAAATTTCGGATTTCACAAGCTACAAAAGTCCGAGAAATCGCATGTGGTTGACAGTTGGCCGTGACACATTGCGCTTCTTCGGAGTGTCGTCGCTTATTTGCTTCCTCATTGGGAGTCGACTCATTTTGCCCCACCACTCGGTGACACATTGTACCCAACTAGTGAAATATTTGATTATTGATGAAAATAACTATTAATTAAACTACGAATGGAAAAACACAAGTCACTGAGTGCAACATAAATAATAAAACCATCGATTAGGACCGAAAACCGGAGCCGCTACAGAAAGTGTCGTTATATTTTACGTTTTCCCGGCGAGCGAAATATTTTTTTTTCCAAGCCTCAAATCAATTTTTAATTTTCAATAATCCTTCGTGGGCTGCTATCGACTTTCTTTTTGGCTTGACGAAACCTAATATAAATCGCGGTCCAAAACATGAAATTTCGGAATTTACGAGTTATAAACCTCCGAAAAACCTCATGTGGCTCACTGTGCCCCGTGACATACTGTGCCCCACTCTCCCCTAATATTTCCCGACTTCGAATGCGACTTGTATGGGAACGCGCACTATGCTACCATGTTTTCCCAAAAGTAGCATATCTACGGAGTATCACGTGCAAATTTTAGGTAAAAATGTTGAAAATTCACGGAACTATGATTTTTTGAGCGAATAAAAGTGTCTTTTTCGCGTTTTCGACTCTTTATGAATTTTTTTTTTAATGTCGCCATTTTATTTTTTATAGATAAATTTTTCGTACATCATCTAGAAAGTTCAAAGCATATTCTGTAATTTTTTCAACCACTTCGAACGAATAGTTTGGTCGCAATACTTTTTTGAAAACGGACTGGGTAGAATCGTCCCAAGTGTGACCACTGGGATTGAATTTGTAAGTGTGATCAAAGGGTTAAAGAAATTTAAGAATATTAATTTTCATTCTATACCACGATGCAAACTTCTACCTCGTAACACATCTCCTTATTAGGTCTACGATGGGGATTTTTTTGCATGTTGCCATCCGATATTTGATATAATAATTTTTAGCACATATAATGCAATATTTAAAGCATGTTCATGAATTTTTTCATGGACATCCGGGAGTTATAGACCCAATATAGGCATTTAAATCCAATCAAATTTGTCTGCCGAGTTGTAATTTCTTTTTTTTTTCTTTTATACATTCGCTTATCGTTAAAATTGTATTTGATATCACGCATCGGCCCTTCGTTCCACGGTCAACATTATATAACCGCCGAAATCACGCACCCGGTGAAAAAGAAAGAAAATAAAAACCTATTGTCGTCGATCATAGCCGTTGTTGACTCGTTGCGCGATGTGCAGTCGGTAGATCGAGAAACGATATATCCTCGAGATAACAATTGAAGTGGCATCCTTTTTCCTCGATCTTATTTTACGTTTTTACAGATATACACCGGATATAAGAAAGGACCCCCCGAACAGCGGTAAAGGATAAAGCGCCAAACGACAAAAAAAAAAAGAAAGAAAGGGTACGAAACAAAAAGAACGATAGGCAAGAAACAAACTGCTGGAATTCGAGAAAAGGATGTCCATAGAAATGGATATAGAGTTATAGGGTAAGAAGTGGACAACAGGAGATCGTACATTTTACGTCATTTGAGAGGGAATGAGACGTTTCACCGAAGCGATAAATCACGGAAAAGAGAGATCTACGCTCGCGCACCTCGATCTTATTTTCCGTCGAAAAATATCTCATAGCCTCTCTTTCTCTCTCTCTGTCCCTCCCTCTCTCTCTCTTTCTCTATGTCTCTCTCTCTCTCTCTCTCTCTCTCTCTCTCTCGATCTCTCTCTCTCTCTCTCTCTCTCTCTCTCTGCTGAAAACTACTTTCGTTTCAGTGCACATTTTGTTCAGGATCTCGTCCCATCGCCCTCATTGTTCCTCGTTGAGGTCGATCGTACATTGTGTCGGTTCTCTCTCGGCTCCCTCACTTTCATCATTCCCAATTGTCCGGGACAAGAGTAACGGCATTGAGGCGCGAATATATACACTTAGACGACGAAGACACGGATTTGCTAAAATGAGAAGAGGATAGGAAAAGAGGAAGATCGGTAAGTCCCTCTCCTCGCTCTCTCCATCCATCCATCCATCTAGAATTCGTCCATCCGTCCATCCAACCATCCATCCATCTAGAATCCGTCCATCCGTCCATCCAACCATCCATCCATCTAGAATCCGTCCATCCATCATCCGTCCGTCCGCCCGTCCGCCCGCCCGCCCGCCCGCCCGTCCGTCCGTCCGCCCGCCCGCCCGTCCGTCCGTCCGTCCGTCCGTCCGTCCGTCCGTCCGTCCGTCCGTCCGTCCGTCCGTCCGTCCATCCATCCATCCATCCATCCATCCATCCATCCATCCATCCATCCATCCATCCATCCATCCCATCCATCCATCCATCCATCCATCCATCCAACCATTCATCCATCCATCCATCCATCCATCCATCCATCCATTCATCCATTCACCCATCCATTCACCCATCCATCCATCCATCCATCCATCCATCGATCCATCCATCCATGCATTCATCCATCCATCCATCCATCCCTCCATCCATCCATCCATCCATCCATCCAACCATTCATCCATCCATCCATCCATCCATCCATCCATTCATCCATTCACCCATTCATCCATCCAACCATCCATCCATCCATCCATCCATCCATCCATGCATTCATCCATCCATCCATCCATCCCTCCATCCATCCATCCATCCATCCATCCAACCATCCATCCAACGAGAGAGCCGTCCGCGTCTCTCATTAATAACACAGCTCCTACAAAGAATATTGTCTGATCCTCATTAAGGCCGACAAGCCCCATGATACAACTCTCTTGTTCCTCTTAGCCGTTCGAGACTACACTGGAGTGGCAACTATTATAAATGAATCCTTTGCTCTCGAATCGCGATGATCGTAGCTTTTTACACGCATAGCCACAGCTCGCACACAAATACACATGCGAGGATAAGGCTATTACGTGACTATAAGGACTTTGAGTTTATCCTTTATGGATATATATATAAATAAAACCGTTGCCTTTTTTTGTTAAGAGGAAGTTAAACATCTTTTCTTTTCTCGCTCTTC